>CM061752.1:8335808-8694372 GCA_030979885.1 Lolium multiflorum
GATGAACTTGCAATGTAACACAGTTGAGTCCTTGTGGGGACATCAAAGAAGATATTGAAGTTCTTAAGCTTCTTCTCTTTCTCGAACAAACCAGTCGGTGGCTTAGTGTGCATATATGAACTTTTCAAGAAAATGGAGGTAGCAACCAACCATCTCAAGAATACTCTGCACATGCATGACCGACTTGCGATGATTCCCGAGGGAAAGCAAACATAACTCTACTCGGATCCACGGCGACATCTTTCAGCAAATGCACGTGAACCAGATGAGGTCACTTCTAGCATCCAGAACACATACTACGTGATAACACAAAGATGGTTCTTAAAAGTTTCCAACATTACTGCCAGTTGTTCAATATGAACCTCTTTAGAGATGGAGAAAATAAGAATGTCATCGATGGGCTCAGCAACAAACTTATCAAGATACTCCAATAAGATGGTCTCATATGTTGTTTGAATGAGGCAATAGTATTGGTCAGACCAAAGGACACGAAGATGTACTTAGGCTAAACACCATGGGTATAAACATCATCAAGATAGTCTTCGGAACTGAGTTTGATTTGACGATTGCCCAAACTCAAATCAAAGATTGGGGAGACAACATATCCACAAAGGATATACTTCCTGACTTCAACACGAACCAAACTAGACATCCATTTAAGAAGGAACAAGTCCAGTAGAGCTCTTGTCTTTCAACTCTCCAAGTTGTTGTTTAAGCTCTACCAACTAGTCCAGGATATCCAGTATGGTTTCTTGGAGAAGTAGCGATTCAGAGAACCAACCTTTACTCATGAACTTGACAGCACGGTCATGTGGCAACATGGAGATACTTCGAGAAAGACATCTAGAATATCACGAACTACCGATATATCAATGAGTTCGAGGGGGAAGCTTGCTTTACAAAGCAAAGGATGTGGTCTTGAGAGCTTCGGCGTGAACCTAACTCTTTGACCGAAGAAGGTGCACATGAACAACGGACTTGGGAGCACAGTCAAACTTCGCTTAGTGATTGGTTAAACAATCATGCTAAGAATAACACAAACGTCCTTGGATTTCAAAGCAATGAGATTTGCTAAGAATCTCGGATGGCCACATCAATACAAACACCCCAACATTCCCAAGCAGGGACAACTCGGAGGAAGGGCGAGTAAAGATATGTAAGAGCATCACTTCATCAATAAGGTCATGAGACTTAGCACAACCTACCGATATAAAAGAGTGTGACACTCTAAGGTAGAACAGAACAGAAAGTGCATAAACCTCACATTCTGCGGATTACAACACTTTGACCGGATCCTAGAAATGGACGAGGTGCTGGAGTTTGTTTCTCCTGACATCTCGAAGTGAAATGTCTTGAAAGACCACAAGGGTAACATGCAGTAGAAGACACCAATGCACATTTACAACTTGGCTGCTAACTAGCAGACAAAGGTCAGAAAGTAACTGAAGAGGAGGAACATGATTAGGATCAAAAATCCTGAGATGTAGATGCACAAAATAACAATCTTGTGAGACTCATGCTGAAAAGAGAGGTGTGGCAGTGTCACAGACATAGATGTGAGACTCACAAAGAGCACTCTTGTCGTGATTCATTTGGTTCCATGAAAGAACCTCTGCCATAGTTAATGGTAGGAAAGATCTTTTGTTGCCGCAATTCAATCACGACTACAACCAAATACTTGAGTGCTAGGTGAATTTGAATTTAGCCATCCTGATGTATGGTTTGTCCAACATATACAACAGGGATCAACGAAATGGATCTTGAGTTAAAGGCCAGCATCATGTACTAAGATTCACACTAAGAGAACCCAGCACAATCCGGGACCTTCGGTTCAAGTCCAAGGGTTAAAACCCCGAGAAAGGAGTAACTACTATCTGAGTGACACATAGGACACTATGAGATAGTAATCATGGTGTAACTTTCAAGAAGCCATACCTAGCTTCAGAAGTATCCAAGCAAAAGTAAAGGAGACATCCGAGGTGAAAGGAAACCTCAAAGCCTAGAACAAAATATTGTGGAACCCACAAAATAGAGAGATCATGATGGAAGGAAATCTCTCGATTGAAACAAAACAAAGAGAGAACAAAGAACACACAAGAGTTTAGAAAACTCAACTCTAAGTCAACTGGTTAAGAAATGACCTGCCCTTGAGGCACCTAAGCTTTGAAAGACTAGAAGAGATAGTAAAACCTTTTCAAATCGACACAAGGTAAGGTGTGACTCTGAAATAGAGCGATACCAGATAAGGAGTAAAAGAATCCTAATCAGATTTTCGCAAATACTTTTAGCTTTCAAATAGTTTTCGCAACCACTAGACTCAACATCGACCAATAGAAAGAGTTTCCTACGGCAGTCCTGCTCGATACCAAAACCTGTGGTGACCCCGGGGGTCGCGGGCTAGACAAACCCAGATCTCCATCTGGCATAAGTCTAACCTAGATCTCTAGGGCCTACAGGGTGAGAATCGGTAACACAACAGTGACTCTACGACTCAAAGAGTAATACAAGCTCATAACTGAGCAAAAGAACCAAAGTATTACAAGCAGAGGTCACTGACCTGACATTTCATCAATCAACGGAAGCAAAGTTATGCTATTCTAAATATCAAGATAGCAAAAGGCCTAAGAGGCTATGAGCATAACGACGTCCCCCCATAGATTCCAGGCTGCCACCTGGGAATCCCAAGCTACTCGTCGATGTCGACCTAGAAACCTTCATTTGTTGGAGCGACTTCGTGTGAAACAAAGCATGCAAAGCTGAGTACAGGGACTCAGCAAGACTTAGTACAACCTTTTAGCAAAGCTGGTATGCGAGGCTTTATGTGGAGCTTATTTTGCGGAAAGCCAGTTTTCCTTTATAAACAAGAGGGAGCAGAAGCTCGTCTACTCAGATCATTTTAAAAGGGGATAAGAGAGCGGTATCACTAACTCTACTGATCATCATATTGAATCCACCGAATCTTCATCATATACTGAACCTATCAACTAGGATCACCCCCTCGATACCCTGAGAAGGGATCCTTATCACACATTGTTCCAAGTTTTTACGATTAGGTTAAAGTTGTCTATGATCAACACGTCCTTCCCCAAGTCGTCCGTAACCATGGACACGGCTTTTCGAAAAGATTTAACCCTGCAGGAGTGTACATCTTTACCCACACGCACCGACCGACTCTTAATGCCAGAACATTAGCACACTTCCTTGGTGTGCCGGCAGAGGGTGGTCGACCAAAACCTTTCCCTTGCTTCGCCTATTCCATGAGTCAAACTAACTGGGGAACTCCGTCATCGTAGGTAGCCATTCTTCGAGGCGGTCCCGGTCATTGTGCGCAGAGGATCCAGTTCAATGCCTCCAGCATCCTTCACCCGGCCACGCCTGTATGATGCACTTTGAAAACCTTTTCCACCTTTTCCCCATGCATATGGCAAATGGAACTCGCAAACTAATTGACTCATGGGTAAGCTAGGCAAGTTCGGGCCAAGGGGTTCCCATGGGACCCGTGTGGCTGTACGCTCAATCTTGGTTCCGAAGGCAAGAACCTCAGGTCCTAGTATCGGCGAGAACGAGTCAAATCACCACATCCCCATGTGGCGGCCCATCCAAGCCTTTAAGCATGTTTAATTATCATCACTGATCTTACCACGTCATCCTGCCATACTAGGTTCATTCGCAGCTCTGATTCATCAACCGGATGGATCAGAATTAGTCAACTAAGCATGGCTAAGCATATTCGATACAACGGCTCTTAGCGATGCACACAAGCTCAAACCTAGTCTTGCTGGGAGCAGTGGATCAGAGTATTTAGGCTACAAGGATGGTAAATGCAACACACATAGGATAACTATACCTTCCGATAAAACATATTGGAAACGAATGCGATATGTAGGAACCAGAAGTAAAAGCATTTCGAAATCATAATGTGAACCAGGCTAGGGCTTGCCTTTGTCCCTGACAAACCAATATGGATCTTCGGAGATCCCATGCTTGACTTGTTCGTCGGTGGACAATTCTTGAGTTGCGTCGTTGTCGATCTTCATCGTCTCGGGCACTTGCTCTACCGGTCGTGAAGAGGCAAACACCGGAAAGGTAAAAGAACAATCATCACATGGCATCAATGCAATGCGCATACAAGAATGATGATATGACCTGTTAATTAGGTATTGAAATTAATCCTAAGACATCATCAATTTAATTGAGGTTCGACGGAATTAGGGTTAGCAGTTCCGGAACCTCAAAGGGGTTGATTTAGTTCTTCTAAAACAATTAGGGTTCAAGTTGTTTAACAATGCATGATTTTGCTACCAAAATGTAGATCTCATTTTTCTGAAAATTTTGATATATTATACATATTTTTTTGATTTAAAATGAATAAGTTATGAATTTTAAAAGTTTTAACCATTTTAAATCATTTTCTGAAAATCCTGGAAATTAATAAAAATCTGACAAACATGGACCCACATGTCATGGATTTAATCTTTTCCTAATTATTTTCGAAATTAATAAAAATATGACAGTGGGGTCCAACTGTCATAATATTTTTGAAAAACAGAAAACAATAAAAATAAAAAGGAAAAGGGACGGCGGGCCCCACCGGAGTCAACCCAGTGATCAACAACCGGCGGTGACCGCCGGTGGCACACAGCAGCGGCGCTGTGGAGCGCGCCAGGGCACGCGGGAGGGCGCGTTCGACGCGCGAGGACGCGGGCGACCACCTGGTGGTGGCGCCGCTCGCGCATGGTCGCCGGACCGAACACGGCGGCGATGGCCGGCGGCGGAGCTCGCGGTCGCATGGCGCGGGGATGCTACAGAGCGAGAGGGGGAAGGCGGAGGGAACCAGCAGGTGCATAAGCTCACCGCGGAGCTCGTGGAAGTGACGGTGGGGGAGGGGGAGCCCTGTAACGCCGGTGTCGAGCCGGTTACCGGCGGTCGGAGCTTGGGAAGAAGGGCTCGATTCGTCCGTCTGGGGCCTTCCCTGCTCGCGTGCGTGGACGAGGAGAATGAGGAGATGATGGCGGAGCTCGTGGGCTACTCGCTGGAGCTCGGGGGTGGCGTAGCGGCGAGGGACGGCGATGGCCGGGGCTAGGGTTTCGGGCATGCACGCGAAAGAGAGCCAGAGAGAGGGGAAGAAGAAGAATTGGCGAGGCTAGGGTTTCTTCGTGGCGGCGGTAGGGGGTACTTGTAGGCCGCCGGGGGCGGCGGCACACATCTTGGCGCGGCCGAGCTCGCCGGTGCTGCCAGCGAGCTGCTTCCTGGAACGGAGGTTGGGGATGACTTGGGCGTTTTGCGAAAAAACCCCTGGGGGCGGGGTTTGGCCAAGGTGGCTGAGGTGGGCCTCGGTTTGGGCTGCAGCTGGGCTGCGCCGGGGAAAAGGGGAGAGAGGGGTTGGGCTGTTGGCCCAGGGGAGAGAGAGAGGGAGTGTTTCTCTATTTTTTTCTTTTAAAAATTGTTTTCTAATTGTATTCAAAAATACTTTGTGGTTTTCAAAACCATTGGCAGATTCAAACTTCTGAAATTTCAAAGCATCCATGGGGCTTCTTAACTTAGAGAAGTGCCATGTAGGTTTAGTTTGAAATTTTGAAACATTTTGAGCATTAAAAAGAGATGGAGAAATTTGCACAAGCATTAGGGTTTTCCAAATTATTTCACTAATGCAAATTTCTTAGGAAGTTTTCATGATGCAAATGATGCACAAACAACCCTAATTAGGTTTAGCAAAAACAAGGATGTTACAGTTTATCCCAGGAACGATCCCGTACATATCGATCACACTACAGGATATATGCCGAGGGCAACCCCCTCGGCGTAGCAGGTGGTCTGGCCGCCCCACGACGTGCCACGTCGTCCCGTGGCTCTCAGCGTGCATGCCTATGCCGAGGGCATGGCCGTCGGCGTCTGGCGTCGCTCCGTTAACGGCGACGGCGCGCCGCCACGCTGCGCCGAGGGCATCGACGCCGAGGGTCCTGTTGCACCGTCGGCGTAGGAGGCGTACGCCGACGGCCAGCCCTACGCCGACGGCACGGTCGTCTCTGCCGAGGAGGGTAGCCGCCGAGGGACTACGCCGAGGGCTGCCGTCGGCGTAGCCTACGCCGAGGGCCAGGCGCGGCTATGCCGAGGGCAGCTGGCCGTCGGCGTAGCACCCGATTCCTGTAGTGTCATCGTGGTTAGGACGTACTCCTGCAGTCCTGCTCCGTGGCCTCGACCTTCACTGCCACGCCTTGCGCCGCGCCTGCCGGCCCTCCTCCTTTCCCAGCGCGTCTGTGCACGCCTTACGTGCATGGATCGAGCAACGCCCTCTTCTAGCATCCGCGGTGGCGCCGGCCGAGCGCACGTGCCCTAGCAGCAGCGTGTTGAACCAGACGACGTCCCCTGCATATAGATCGGTTAGAGCAAGTACAATAAGGTATAGTCAGCTGGCTATAAGAGATAAAATATTATAAGTTTGCTTAGTTGGAGGAGAGAGATTAGGAGAGAGAAGGGAAGTGGGCTCTTATCTAATGTGAGACTAAAAGGTGGGCCATGTATTATAAAAGTACTACACTTTTACTAGCTTACTATTGTACATGCTAGCTATAAGTTGACTATAGATGATATGGCAAATTGTTGTAGCCGGCTGCCGGCTACACTATTGTTCGTGCTCTTAAGGAACTCAACTCCTTTTTATGGGTCAGCCGGTGGTGGCGCCGATTATGCGCCCGTAGGCGGCTCCACAGACCGATGATGAAGTACGCCTATGAGGAGGGGCGCGGCTGCGTTTAGCGCTCCCGTCCGGCCCGCGAGGTCGGCAGAACGCCGAGACAACGGTAGACTCACGGCAACACGACGGGCCGCGAAGTCAGCGGAACGGCGAGACGGAGGACCCACGGCAAGATGGCGGCAGACTCCAGCCAGGATTTCTTGCCAGTGGTGGACCTAGAACAAAGTTTCAGTGGGGGCTAAACTCGTGAGTGGGGGCATCTCTTTGGCAAATTCAAATGATTCAAGGAATTTTCTTACAAATACATTTAAATTTTAGTGCAATTCAGAAATTTGAGTGGGGGCCATGGCCCCCACTCAGCCCTTCTTGGGTCCGCCCCTTCTTGCAGTGCCTCGTCGCTTGTATGTTTAGAGGTGAGTCTGGATGATGGAGTCCTGCTCAGCTTATGAGGAACAAGGATTCTCTTGTTGCAGGACAGATCGATACGATCTGCATCGATCGATCGGTTTCCTTTAGGAACACGAACCGGTTGCCAAGCGAACGGACACGAGAGGCGACCTAGGAAGGCCACGATCTGACCGCATCGATTGGTTTCCTTTACCAACACGAACAAAAAGAGAAAGAGATGGCGATGGCGTGATGGGCAATGTACGAAGGCGCATAGATGGGCAGACGAAAGCACACTTCGATGGACCAAACCAAGAAAACCTTAGCTTTTTTATTATTAGGTACTAGCACAGAATCCGCGCGTTGCTACGGCTCTATAATTTACACGTGTTAGAATTAAAATTTAATGAATATTATGTGCCCATTTAGTAATACTCTATCAATTTGCAAAATTAATGATTTTTTTCTTTTTAGAGAAATGCATCACGTTTTTTACTACATGGTTACATGATTAGCAGAAGAAAAAATAAGCATAAACCATACAGCTTCAAATAGTGTCAAAATCTTACGAACAACCAGAGCTCTCTTTTCCTACAAAGAACTTGGAATAAAAAAATTATAGCAGTGTGAGTTTCTTCTCCCGATGTAGTATCTAAATATCTTTGCCGAATACATCATTTTTTCGTGAAAAAGAGAAATTTATGAAATTGATTGATATATAGATTTACAATCCATGGTTATTATTGCTTCAGCAATCTCAGTTTCAGGCCTGCCTCCGGGTATTGCTTGATCACTAATACTCCGTAATAGCAAATCCACATAGCTTATTGAGAATCGATTTGTGGCTTCGATATTTGCCCCGCCAAGCTATCTCGTGTTGGATCGTCGCGAGCCCCCGCGGCCTGTACGAATGTACCATGTGTACCTGCACAGCACTCGGCCCGCCCCGGTGCACACACCCAGGACGGAAAAGAAGAAGATTTTCTTCGGTGAAATCATCGGCGCCGCTCCCTTGCAGAGGCACAGGCTGCAGCAGAAGCAGAGCTCCGCAGCTGCTCCATCTTCACCAGCTTCGCATGTGCTCTAGCGGGTGGCCGTTCTTCCAAGTCTTTGATTGTAACGGCAGACGGCACCTAGGCGGCTTTCTCTCCTCCCTCGGAGGGCGGTGGCAGCCTAAGCTGTGGCTTCGGGGCGGTGAGCTGGTCAGGGCGGAGAACGACATCATGTAATATTAGAAGACCCGTCGATACTCGATACCACAGGCCGCTGCGATTCGAGCTCTAGCTGTGAATCATCAATCATGTATATCGAATTGGGCCAAATCCAAATCGGAACGCTTCATCAGGGACTGCGTCTCATCAGCCAAGCGAGCGCTGATCTTGCTCACCGGCGATCGGTGGCTAGAGGTGGAGCGCAAGTGGCGCTCGTTGGAGGAGAGCGAGCACAGCCAATCCATGAGCAGGTGACCGACGCCTGGTTGTGTTGACAGAGCTTTGTGGCGCGGCGGCGCTCTGGTCTCTCTTTGCGTCGTTATCATGGTGCTCCCCTGCTGGTCCTGTTTGCCCAGCAAACTGCATGGATTAGCTCGACCCTATCTATAGGGAGGCGTGGCTCTTCTCTTAATTCTTTCCTTCCTGATCATTAGATGTTGGACCAAACAATGGTGCTGCTTCTTGTTGTTTCCTTTAGCGATTTAGCCATGTGGGCTCTCCACCTCCAGCGTTTACAAATAGAAGAGGCGGCTGTGGGTGCAAGTGCAGCCGGAGTAGAGGACGTCCGGTGTAGAATAGGGTGCTGCTCCATGAGAGGATGATGGCGGCTTTGAATCTCTCAACGGCGTTGGCGACGGCTTGGCAACCTGTAGGACGGGGCAAACGGGGAGGATGGTCGGCTGTCTCGGGTTTCGACGGAATCGTGCGAATCCAAATCCTCTAATCCTCTCCCCTGATCTCCGGTTCAGCTTTCTTTTGCTTTGTATACGGGGACAGGAGGCGTGTGTCCCACTGATTTCTTCTTTTCTGAACCTCTCCGGTGTCCTGCTGTACGTTTCTCTTCCGTTTTCTTGTACGAGATGTTGCGACGGTTACAGGCTGGACAAGCTAGGAAAGAAAACACACGAAACAAATTGGACGTGATGTCTCTTAGCTGGCCGGCTCACACGGGCAGGGATCGATCGGGCGAACCACCCGACCTAGGAAGAAAACGCCGCTCGACTGACACACGGTTTTTTTGACGTACCAAAACTTGATTCGGTTTTTTTACCTACCACCACCACCTATTGCCATATAATAGTAGTAAAGATAAAGATAGATATACGTCACATATATCTCATCCAAAAAAAAAAGAGTGACATATGCGTACCCTCGAGAGCATTCAATAAGTGGCACCTCCATATTGGAGAAAGATATCTTCACAAGCTCAAGGGATTAATCCAAGTTCTCCCGATCCTGGTTGGCAAGATATGGATGCATCTAATGCTGGACAGCTCAAGGGATTCTGACAATTGCGTTTCAGCAGATTACCTGCAGCCGATATCTTCGCTTCCAGCCTTTTTCTGCGGTTTATCCGTTCGTCACTGAAAGATGCACTACGGGAAAAAACGGCATTGCCGTGCAGCAAATCATTGTCGTGCGTCCATGCACGGCAAAGACATCTTTGCAGTGCGCAGAAAGCAGGACGCACGGCAAAGAAAATTTGCACGACAACATCTGAAGGTAGCGCACGGTAACGAAACACTGCACGGCAAAGTCCGAATGCAGCGCACGGCAAAGACCCAACACGCCGCACGGCAAAGAAACACTGCACGGCAAAGGCTCTGGGCGTTGCCGTGGTGCACCCTTTGCCGTGCGAGCAGCTCGGTTGCACGGCAAAGTGGCCTTTTGCCGTGTGTTTCCTTCTTTGCCGTGCGCCAACAGGCATATTCTTTATTTTTCTTTCTATTTTATTTCATCTAATACTTTTATTTATTTTTTAAATTAGTTTTACTTTTTGATGACTATTTATTAGTGTTACTTAAGACAATGTGCAATACAAAATTACTCTCCATGTTCATCCCCACATATATCAGGGTTTCGGAGCAATCCGCGCTTCGGAAAATGTGCTAAGTGTTATCGCCCAAATGTGAGGAAGGTCACACCGGGGAGCTACTTTTGCACCATTGCACCTTCCACCACACTTTCACACATATTATAGGTCCACATGCAAGATTTGGTGCGTTTCCGGTGCTCCGGCGGTCGTTCTCCCCCAAAAAACAGCGGTATGTGTGCCCCTGCGGGTCTACCCCTCTAGATTTCTCCACGCGAGGGTGCACCAATGTACTTTTCCATTGTGTTAGGTTTGTTTAGGACATATATATACACATGGAAAACCATGATTGGGACCCTTTGGCACATGGTAGCCTCCGGCATACCCGCAGCTCGAGCCATTATCACACGAGGGTGTGCCTGATCTACTGGTTAGGGTTAGGTTTAGGGTTAGGGTTAGGATTTAGGGGTAGGGCTAGGGTTTAGGGTCAAGGTTAGGATTTAGGGTTAGGTATAGGGTTAGGGTTAGGGTTTATGATGCAGGGTGTTGCAGCTCCCGTGTCAGCACGTGTAGTTAATGGTTCAGTGTCTAGGGGTTTTCAAGGCTCGAAGCCTCCCCAGTTTAGGGTTTAGGGTTTAGGGGAGCTACCTTTGCACCATTACAGCTTCCACCAAACTTTCACACATATCATAGGTCCACATGCAGGATTTGGTGGGATTCCGGTGCTCCGGCGGTCGTTCTCCCCCTCCTCCCCCAAAAGCAGTATGTGTGCCCGGCGACCCCCCTAGATTTCTCCGCGAGGGTGCACCAATGTACTTTTTCATTGTTTTTGGTTTGTTTAGGACATATACACATGGAAAACCAAGATTGGGACCCTTTGGCACATGGTAGCCTCCGGCATACCCGCAGCTAGAGCCATCATCACATGAGCTGCCTTGATCTATACTGGTTAGGGTTAGGTTTAGGGTTAGGGTTAGGATTTAGGGGTAGGGCTAGGGTTTAGGGTTAGGGTTAGGATTTATGATTAGCGTTATGGTTAGGGTTAGGATTTAGGGGTAGGGGTAGGGTTTAGGGTCAAGGTTAGGATTTATGGTTAGGGTTAGGTTTAAGGTTTAGGGTTAGGGTTAGGGTTTATGATGCAGGGTTTTGCAGCTCCCATGTCAGCACGTGCAGTTAATGGTTTAGGGTCTAGGGGTTTAGGGCTCGAAGCCTCCCCAGTTTAGGGTTTACGGGAGCTACTTTTGCACCATTGCACCTTCCACCACACTTTCAGACATATCATTGGTCCACATGCAAGAATTGGTGGGATTCCGGTGCTCGCGGTCGATCTCCCCCTCCTACCCCAAAACGGTATGTGTGCCGGCGGGTCTACCCCCTAGATTTCTCCGCGGTGCGCCAATGTACTTTTTCATTGTTTTAGGTTTGTTTAGGACATATACACATGGAAAACCAAGATTGGGACCATTTGGCACATGGTAGCCTCCGGCATACCCGAATCTAGAGCCATTATCACACGAGTGTGTGCCTGATCTACTAGTTAGGGTTAGGTTTATGGTTAGGGTTAGGATTTAGGGGTAGGGCTAGGGTTTAGGGTCAAGGTTAGGATTTATGGTTAGGGTTAGGTTTAGGGTTTAGGGTTAGGGTTAGGGTTTATGATGCAAGGTTTTGCAGCTCCCGTGTCAGCACGTGTAGTTAATGGTTCAGGGTCTAGGGGTTTTCAGGGCTCAAAGCCTCCCCAGTTTAGGGTTTAGGGTTTAGGGGAGCTAATTTTGCACCATTACACCTTCCACCACACTTTCACACATATCATAGGTCCACATGCAAGATTTGGTGGGATTCCGGTGCTCCGGCGGTCGTTCTCCCCCTCCTCCCCCAAAAAACAACGGTATGTGTGCCCCGACGGGTCTACCCCCTAGATTTCTCCACGCGAGGGTGCACCAATGTACTTTTTCATCGTAGGACATATACACATGGAAAACCAAGATTGGGACCCTTTGGCACATGGTAGCCTCCGGCATACCCGCAGCTAGAGCCATTATCACACGAGGGTGTGCCTGATCTACTGGTTAGGGTTAGGATTTAGGGGTAGGGCTAGGGTTTAGGGTCAAGGTTAGGATTTAGGGTTAGGGTTAGGTTTAGGGTTTAGGGTTAGGGTTAGGGTTTATGATGCAGGGTTTTGCAGCTCCCGTGTCAGCACGTGTAGTTAATGGTTTAGGGTCTAGGGGTTTAGGGCTCGAAGCCTCCCGGTTTAGGGTTTAGGGTTTAGGGGAATTTTGCACCATTGCACCTTCCACCACACTTTCACACATATCATAGATCCACATGCAAGATTTGGTGGGATTCCGGTGCTCCGGCGGTCGTTCTCCCCCTCCTACCCCAAAAACAGCGGTATGTGTGCCCCGGCGGTCTACCCCCTAATTTCTCCGCGCGAGGGTGCACCAATGTACTTTTTCATTGTTTTAGGTTTGTTTAGGACATATACACATGGAAAACCAATATTGGGACCCTTTGGCACATGGTAGCCTCCGGCATACCCGCAGTTAGAGTCATTATCACACGAGGGTGTGCCTGATCTACTGGTTAGGGTTAGGTTTAGGGTTAGCGTTAGGATTAAGGGGTAGGGCTAGGGTTTTGTCAACACCCGGATTTTTAAGTCCAGATGCCTATTATGCCATACATCGCATTCCCAGGAATATTGTTTTTGCGAGACATAATAGATTGATATCACAGAACATCATTCATTACAACTTCATAATAGTCTTACAACCGAGGATCACATGATCCCGTCTTAATACAACATAGTGGATCTAGAGATCCTATTACAAAACACACAGCGGAAGCGAGTAGCGGTTGCGGTCCATCGGTTCCACAGGCAACTGTTGACGTCAGGAGTGGTCCTAGTTATCGTAGACGTCCTGCTGTTCATCTTCATGGTTCTGATACTCCTCTTCATAGTCTGGTCATTTGAATAGCCAGGGACAAAGCCATGAGTACTTTAAAGTACTCGCAAACTAAAACTAGTGTAAGCACTACACAACTATAGTAAGGGGGTTCTAAGCTCTAGGTTTATTTGCATAAAGCCAGTTTTATTTCATAAGCACTTTAGTAATAAAAGACTCTTCATTTGCCTAACTTAACTCAAGTGGGAACATTAGTGTCATTCCCACAACGGTGTTGTGATTCAAAGTCAACGTCACATTCCTAACTCAAGTCACAAGTCACCATGCACATTTTTGAAAAGTTCTGATGACGGAACAGTATGGCCTTTCCAACCGTCCATATCCGTGGACACGGCTATTCGAATAGTTTTACACTGCAGAGGTCGCACACTTTTGCCACAACATTTGCAATAATCCGTCAGGGTTAACGCCCTGATTTATCACACTCCGTGTGCGGACTACCAACCATAACCATTCACTTACATACCCTAGTATAGGCACCTCTCCCCATGAGCTTGGCCTCCCAGTGAAGACAAACTGTCACGAACTGCACAGGGCTTGGGCCGGACATTCACCTCATTTCACATCATTCCACTTTTACCGGAGGCAGCCTCAGCATAACCCCTATGATGCTTGTTTAGAGGGAACCCATACTAAGATGCATAAACTTTTAAGCCCTACCCATAATCAGGTATTGTGGGGGTGCTAAATAATTGGAAAGGTATCGCATCCCAAACCCACCATCAGTTTTTATTCGATTCACCACATCATTCACCAGTCATATTCACCTTCAAAATCTTTCAATAGAATGACTCGTCATTCCAAGGTTTTCAAAGTCATTTTACTTCACCAGTTCCCAGCTAGAGTAAACCATTTTAGTTTAGCACTAGCAACTAGTCATGAGGGGTGCTAACTAATTTGTAGCTACCTAGGCTAAGTTTGATACTCTTGTAACACTCTATACTCAGACCAAAGTTAACTATAAAAGTAAGCTTTAAATAACCAAAGTAAAAGCTTGTAAGAATAAAACTTGGGATTGGATCCTTGAACAGAAAAATAAGTGTAATGGTGCCTTGCTCCATTAGAGCTTTGCACTTGGGAACTTTGCAAGAGTGTTAGCTTGCCTTGATTGGTGTAGTGATCAAAGTTCTCTTCCTCTTCTTCAAGGTAGACCTCCTCCTCTTGATAGTCTCCGGTACTAGCGTCTATAAACGAATACGAGGATACAATCACCAAACAATACTTAAGTAGACTAATTAGCCTTAATGGCTCACTCAAGATGCTCTGGCATCATCACTTAACATTGATTTAAAATGAGGCTAGGGTTTTCCTTCTTAGTGTTAGGAAAATAATTTCCTCTCATTGAAATGTGGATTAGAGTTTCTCTTTGGTTTGGGAGAAATAATTTCCTCTCATTGAATCTTGTTAAGGTTTAATCTCCTCAAATAACAATGTATGGTTATATGTTGACCAAGGTCAACACTTCACACTTATCATTTGAGGAACATGATTTAAATGAGGTTCTATACCTCATGCAATTTAAATCCTATTTGATTTAATATCCTCAAGTGAGCCAACATGAGACCATGCAACCAAGGTCATCACATTACTTCATAATACTTGGGAAAAATGATTTAAATGAGGTGCTACACCTCATAGATTTGAAAATCCTAAATTTGAAATAGTTTAAATGGGCTAGAATTTGACTACATAGCCAATATTTTGCTCTAGCCCATGATCATAAACAGTACCCATATCATATTTTTGCATAAACAATTAGAGTACTTGAAATGTGAATTATGAGAGGTGGAATCACCTCAAAATTCAAAATGGTTGATTTTATAAATTTATTTGAATTTCGAAAACCTTCTGACTTGTTATTTTCACTATTCAAATTCTACAACAGATATTGATTTGAATCCAGTGTGGTTGGATAGATATTTTCACAAGGTTTTCAAAGATATAAAGTTCACCAAAATTGGCTCACTAGATTTGAAGTTATTAAATTTTTAAGCTGTCACCAGTATTGAAATTCACTAAAACAATTTAATTTGAGTTTGAATTATATGGGCTAGGCGGGAAACGAATTGGGCCAGGGAAATAGCGAATGGGCCGGCCCAGATGGGCTGCCACGCGGGACGTGAGTGACCTGACGGTGGGGTCCACTCGTCAGGGGTTATTTACCCAGCCCGAAACGGTATGCAGCAGGAGCCGTTGGATCAAAAGAAGATCGGACGGCTCGGGGTCGTCCCCGTCCTCGACGAAGAGGTCCGGCGAACTAACCCTACCGGCGGCGAGGTGGGTCGCGATAGGAGGCTCACCGGCGTCCAGCGAGTCCGGCGAGGCGGGCAAACGAACTGGTCGACGACGGCGAGATGAACGGTGGTCGTGGGAGGAGCTGAGGTGGCCGAAATCGTCGGCTCCGTCTGGCTACGGCCGCGGCGAACTCCGGCTAAATTCCGGCGATGGTGAGCTTAATCGAGGTGGAGAAAGGGTCGAGGAGATCGAGTGAGAAGAGGGGAGGCCGATGGTGTGCTCGGATAGCTCGGGGAGGGGCTCTATTTATAGGGGCGAGATGGACCGAGGCGGAGCGGGGCAGGTCGTCGTCGACGGTGAGGCTACAGCGTCTCAGTGACGTTGGCGAGGGTGTGGCTCTGTTCCTGGTGTCATGGTGATCACGACGCGCATCCAGGCGAGGACAGGGGTGGACGGGAGCAGGCGGCGACGTCATCGTGTTCTGGCGGACAGTGGCGGCGGACGTCGACCGTGTCGTCGTCTACAGGGCGCTGGCGAGTCAATGGCTATGTCCAGGGGCTAGCTGGGGTCATGGTGGGCAAGTGGGTGAAAGGAGAGGTCGCGAGGTGGCCTGATGCGACAAGGCGAGCAGGTGCACTGGCGTGCCCGTGGCCATGCCCATGCGCGCGCTGGCGAGCTCGAGGGTGGTGACCACGTCATGGCCTGGCGTGTGTCGTCCTTTCCTGGGCCAGGGCGTGCGCCAGCAGATGCAGGGTGATGAGGTGATCCTCCAGGACATGGTGAGGGAGAGAGAGAGGGAGTGGAGTGGTGTTGGGCAAGGTGGTGATCATGAGGGCCGGCATGGTCATGGCATTGGTCACCTTTCTCCTTTGAACAGTGGTGCAGGGGCATGGTGAGGCTAGGGGGGTGCAGAGGGAGGCAGTGGAGGTCAGGGCATCCAAGCTAGGCCAAAATCCATTGTTTAAACTAGGTATGGGCTCTTATCTATACTATGCCCACAAGGTGTTTGACAAAATGGCCGAAAGAACTTTATTTTTGAATTTTGCAAAGATTTTTGGTGGATTGCAATCATATATTAATAGAAGTAGAACGGATGTGGTGGTGGTCAAAATGGTGCAGTTTTGTGAAATCACAAAATGGGTAGAATCTAGAATCTGCTTCAATGTCACCACTTTGCTTGATCACAATAAGAAATGGAGAAAGAATTAGACAAGGTGGTCAACACAAAAGTTGTTCACCTTGATGAGGTCTTGGATGAAGGGCAAAGAGTTGTGAGGGTTTGGTTTGAAAATCTCTTAATCCAGGGGCTCAAAGTGGGTAAGATGGTGAAAAAGTCACAAGTGACCATTATCACATGTGAGTGGAATTTGAATTTTCCTTTGATTTGAATTGTGTTTCTTTGATGCAAATGTGTTTGTTATTGAGGTGTTAGGGTTTCACAAGCAATGGCACAAGCAAAGGTGGCCTTGGTTAAGGATTTGTAAAAATGGCCATTTGTGTATGTGAGTGAGATTTGCATTTTTCTCACTATTTTATTTCTCTCTATTTGATTGGATTGTTCTTGAATCAAAAGTGATTCTTATTAGTTTAGGAACATTTCCAAACCATTGAAACCATTCCAAAAGGTCTAGTTCAAAGATTTGCAAAAATGGCCATAAACACATGAGAGGTGATATTTCAATTTTCTTTATTTTCCTATTTTGTTTTTCTTGCTTTACTTGGGCATGGTCTAGGGTCAATTTAGGGTTAGATTAGGTTTAGATATGGTTTCACACCATTTGGGTAGAGTAAGGGGTCATAGGGCAAGATTTGGTAAAAATGGCTAAGTGCCACATATGCCTCTATGCATATGTTCATTTTCTTTTTGTTTCTCACTTGATTTGGTTGGTAAGTACTAGGCTAGGTTTGTTGAGGTTTTCAAACCTCTAATCAAGGTAGAAAAGCCTAGGTAAAAGTTTTACCAAAATAGCCATAGGCACATAGGCCCTTTTCTTATTTAATTTCTTTTTATTTTGTTTCACCTTGGAAGGTGAGAAGGATAGGGTTTTAGGGTTTAAGAGCATTTCAAAATACTTCAACAAACAATTAAGGCAAGATCACAACATATAAGCACGATCACTATGTACCAAACTTGATTTCATAAAAGTTTTTGTTGGTTCCAAAATTTGGAAATAGGGAAATTTATTTTCTTTGTTTTGAAAATTTTGGGTTGTTACAAACCCTTCCCCCTTAAACAAATCTCGTCCCGAGATTTTAAGAAAATTTAGGTTCCTAAGAGAGATTGAGCAATTGGATTAACAGGAAAACATACTTGGCATGGCCTGGGGCGCTTCCTGGGCTTTTGTTGCACTCATGTGGTAGAGACGGCCGTTGTTGTTGTTCTGGTTCCTTCTGGCTGCGAAGCGGCTGTTGTTGGGCAGGTGCAGTGGTATTGGGGGTTGTCTTGGCAAATTTCTTGGGGCATTCATTGGAGTAATGACCCACAGTTCCACATTCATAGCCGTTGACTTGTCCTTTGGGGTGACGGGGATGGCATTGCTTCCAGTTCTCGGGCCTGTTGGTGTTGTTGTTGCGTTGTGGTTGTTGTTGTTGTTGTGCTGTTGTTGTTGTTGCCTCCGGGCTTCGGGGGTCCTCCACTATTGTTGGTGTAGTTTGGGCGGTATGTCTGAGCAGGGGCTTGTTGTGTCTTGGGGTAAATCCTCCAGGTGAATTGTTGCGGTACTTCTGTGTATGGTGGGGTCCATTCTGGTTCATCATTCTTCTCTTGCGGTTCTCGTTGGCTTGATGCAGCTTCCCTTCCATCTGTATGGCTGAGTCCACAAGGGCTTCCAAGTCAGCGAACGGAATGTTCACTAACACCGTTTGCATCTCGTCGTGCAGTCCGTTCAGAAATCTCCTTCCTTTTCTCGTTGGTGTCTGTCTCATCCGGGGCGTACCTTGACAGAGTAAGAAACCTGTCGCGGTATTCCACCACGGACATCCTTCCTTGTTTGAGTTCGCGGAACTCGTCTCTCATCTTCTTGATCAGTCCTTGGGGCACATGGTATTTGCTGAACTTGAGTTGGAAATCTTCCCACGTCATCATTTGTCCGGCATTCATTGCACGGGCACTTGTCCACCAGGCTCTGGCAGGTCCTGACAGGTAGTGGGTGGCGAACAATACTTTCTCTGCGGCTTCTACTCCCGCAACTTCTAGGTTGTTCTCCATGGTTTGAAGCCAGTCATCAGCATCTAGGGGCTCTTCTGTCTTACTGAACATTGGAGGGTTGGTGTTCTGAAAATTCTTCAGCTTCGATCCAGGGTGATCGTGGTTTCCATGACCCTGATTGTTCTGAGCTATCTGCTGCAGTGCGGCAATATTGGCTTGTCGTTCAGCTCTCTCGGCTTCTCGGTCTGCCATCATCATTTGGAGCATCTGCATCATTGCGTCCTGGTTGGTGCTGCGGGTTGGTGGGGCCATCTGAGCATTGAGGTAGATGATAAGATAAGAGGGAAATTTCTAGGGTTTGTTTGGTTAAGGTTTAACAAGTTCATAACTTGAAAACTTGAGTAGTGTTGAGGGGGTAAAAACCATCAACACTTTTTCATTCATACCAAACATCACACATTACAAAGCTAACACACCATTGGTTTGAAGAACCATTCATTCGTTCTACGATACAAGGGGATCCTGATACAAACTCACACCTACTCAAGTGCTTAGTGATACTACTCTTCATCCGGAATGGTGGGTTCTTCATCTTCAAGGATAATGTGCTTGGCGAAATGCGCGGGCGTTGTCCAACTCCTTGCGGGTCTTGTACATCATGAAGTCCAGGTAGGCGACATAGTGGTTCATCTCCGGGTGAGGTGGCATGGTTATTGGTCTTCCCATGGGGTCATGTCTTGGGTAGTAAACAAACGAGTGTTCTTGATCTTGTTCACATTTTGTCCACATAGACGGGCAGTTGCTTCTTGCATGGCTTTGGCTAATCCTTCCTTCCAGTTGTTTCCTGTTACAGAAAACCATATGGTATCCCATATTGGGGCTCCAAGCTTTCCTCTCAGATCTGCAGTAACTTCCCACCGAGGTTGTCCTCCTGGTTGATTATTGAGTGGTATTCCGAAGAACTCGGGATACGGGCGTCCTAAGTATTCCACTAGTTGCTTCAAATCCTTCTCGAACATGAGGTTTCCTCCGTGGCCAAGCTGATAGGACTTGCAGGTGTACTCCATCTGTGAGCAATTAGGATGAGTAAGTTAGAGAGGTGAGCAAGTGTGCCAAATTTTATGTAGACTTACTAGAAAAGGTAGAGCATAGATTTCTCTTTTTGAAAAGATCTCAAGGATAAGAGTGAGAATAAGTTTTCATAAATATTCACTTCATTTGTTTTCAAACTAAGTTTTTCAGACGTCCATTCTAACTAGGGTCTCCTAAGGTCAAACAATGGCTCTGATACCAACTTGTCAACACCCGGATTTTTAAGTCCAGATGCCTATTATGCCATACATCGCATTCCCAGGAATATTGTTTTTGCGAGACATAATAGATTGATATCACAGAACATCATTCATTACAACTTCATAATAGTCTTACAACCGAGGATCACATGATCCCGTCTTAATACAACATAGTGGATCTAGAGATCCTATTACAAAACACACAGCGGAAGTAGCGGTTGCGGTCCATCGGTTCCACAGAAATTGTTGACGTCGAGTGGTCCTAGTTATCGTAGACGTCCTGCTGTTCATCTTCATGGTTCTGATACTCCTCTTCATAGTCTGGTCATTTGAATAGCCAGGGACAAAGCCATGAGTACTTTAAAGTACTCGCAAACTAAAACTAGTGTAAGCACTACACAACTATAGTAAGGGGGTTCTAAGCTCTAGGTTTATTTGCATAAAGCCAGTTTTATTTCATAAGCACTTTAGTAATAAAAGACTCTTCATTTGCCTAACTTAACTCAAGTGGGAACATTAGTGTCATTCCCACAACGGTGTTGTGATTCAAAGTCAACGTCACATTCCTAACTCAAGTCACAAGTCACCATGCACATTTTTGAAAAGTTCTGATGACGGAACAGTATGGCCTTTCCAACCGTCCATATCCGTGGACACGGCTATTCGAATAGTTTTACACTCTGCAGAGGTCGCACACTTTTGCCACAACATTTGCAATAATCCGTCAGGGTTAACTGGCCCTGATTTATCACACTCCGTGTGCGGACTACCAACCATAACCATTCACTTACATACCCTAGTATAGGCACCTCTCCCCATGAGCTTGGCCTCCCAGTGAAGACAACCGTCTGGGAACTGCACAGGGCTTGGGCCGGACATTCACCTCATTTCACATCATTCCACTTTTACCGGAGGCAGCCTCAGCATAACCCCTATGATGCTTGTTTAGAGGGAACCCATACTAAGATGCATAAACTTCCAGTTAAGCCCTACCCATAATCAGGTATTGTGGGGGTGCTAAATAATTGGAAAGGTATCGCATCCCAAACCCACCATCAGTTTTTATTCGATTCACCACATCATTCACCAGTCATATTCACCTTCAAAATCTTTCAATAGAATGACTCGTCATTCCAAGGTTTTCAAAGTCATTTTACTTCACCAGTTCCCAGCTAGAGTAAACCATTTTAGTTTAGCACTAGCAACTAGTCATGAGGGGTGCTAACTAATTTGTAGCTACCTAGGCTAAGTTTGATACTCTTGTAACACTCTATACTCAGACCAAAGTTAACTATAAAAGTAAGCTTTAAATAACCAAAGTAAAAGCTTGTAAGAATAAAACTTGGGATTGGATCCTTGAACAGAAAAATAAGTGTAATGGTGCCTTGCTCCATTAGAGCTTTGCACTTGGGAACTTTGCAAGAGTGTTAGCTTGCCTTGATTGGTGTAGTGATCAAAGTTCTCTTCCTCTTCTTCAAGGTAGACCTCCTCCTCTTGATAGTCTCCGGTACTAGCGTCTATAAACGAATACGAGGATACAATCACCAAACAATACTTAAGTAGACTAATTAGCCTTAATGGCTCACTCAAGATGCTCTGGCATCATCACTTAACATTGATTTAAAATGAGGCTAGGGTTTTCCTTCTTAGTGTTAGGAAAATAATTTCCTCTCATTGAAATGTGGATTAGAGTTTCTCTTTGGTTTGGGAGAAATAATTTCCTCTCATTGAATCTTGTTAAGGTTTAATCTCCTCAAATAACAATGTATGGTTATATGTTGACCAAGGTCAACACTTCACACTTATCATTTGAGGAACATGATTTAAATGAGGTTCTATACCTCATGCAATTTAAATCCTATTTGATTTAATATCCTCAAGTGAGCCAACATGAGACCATGCAACCAAGGTCATCACATTACTTCATAATACTTGGGAAAAATGATTTAAATGAGGTGCTACACCTCATAGATTTGAAAATCCTAAATTTGAAATAGTTTAAATGGGCTAGAATTTGACTACATAGCCAATATTTTGCTCTAGCCCATGATCATAAACAGTACCCATATCATATTTTTGCATAAACAATTAGAGTACTTGAAATGTGAATTATGAGAGGTGGAATCACCTCAAAATTCAAAATGGTTGATTTTATAAATTTATTTGAATTTCGAAAACCTTCTGACTTGTTATTTTCACTATTCAAATTCTACAACAGATATTGATTTGAATCCAGTGTGGTTGGATAGATATTTTCACAAGGTTTTCAAAGATATAAAGTTCACCAAAATTGGCTCACTAGATTTGAAGTTATTAAATTTTTAAGCTGTCACCAGTATTGAAATTCACTAAAACAATTTAATTTGAGTTTGAATTATATGGGCTAGGCGGGAAACGAATTGGGCCAGGGAAATAGCGAATGGGCCGGCCCAGATGGGCTGCCACGCGGGACGTGAGTGACCTGACGGTGGGGTCCACTCGTCAGGGGTTATTTACCCAGCCCGAAACGGTATGCAGCAGGAGCCGTTGGATCAAAAGAAGATCGGACGGCTCGGGGTCGTCCCCGTCCTCGACGAAGAGGTCCGGCGAACTAACCCTACCGGCGGCGAGGTGGGTCGCGATAGGAGGCTCACCGGCGTCCAGCGAGTCCGGCGAGGCGGGCAAACGAACTGGTCGACGACGGCGAGATGAACGGTGGTCGTGGGAGGAGCTGAGGTGGCCGAAATCGTCGGCTCCGTCTGGCTACGGCCGCGGCGAACTCCGGCTAAATTCCGGCGATGGTGAGCTTAATCGAGGTGGAGAAAGGGTCGAGGAGATCGAGTGAGAAGAGGGGAGGCCGATGGTGTGCTCGGATAGCTCGGGGAGGGGCTCTATTTATAGGGGCGAGATGGACCGAGGCGGAGCGGGGCAGGTCGTCGTCGACGGTGAGGCTACAGCGTCTCAGTGACGTTGGCGAGGGTGTGGCTCTGTTCCTGGTGTCATGGTGATCACGACGCGCATCCAGGCGAGGACAGGGGTGGACGGGAGCAGGCGGCGACGTCATCGTGTTCTGGCGGACAGTGGCGGCGGACGTCGACCGTGTCGTCGTCTACAGGGCGCTGGCGAGTCAATGGCTATGTCCAGGGGCTAGCTGGGGTCATGGTGGGCAAGTGGGTGAAAGGAGAGGTCGCGAGGTGGCCTGATGCGACAAGGCGAGCAGGTGCACTGGCGTGCCCGTGGCCATGCCCATGCGCTGGCGAGCTCGAGGGTGGTGACCACGTCATGGCCTGGCGTGTGTCGTCCTTTCCTGGGCCAGGGCGTGCGCCAGCAGATGCAGGGTGATGAGGTGATCCTCCAGGACATGGTGAGGGAGAGAGAGAGGGAGTGGAGTGGTGTTGGGCAAGGTGGTGATCATGAGGGCCGGCATGGTCATGGCATTGGTCACCTTTCTCCTTTGAACAGTGGTGCAGGGGCATGGTGAGGCTAGGGGGGTGCAGAGGGAGGCAGTGGAGGTCAGGGCATCCAAGCTAGGCCAAAATCCATTGTTTAAACTAGGTATGGGCTCTTATCTATACTATGCCCACAAGGTGTTTGACAAAATGGCCGAAAGAACTTTATTTTTGAATTTTGCAAATATTTTTGGTGGATTGCAATCATATATTAATAGAAGTAGAACGGATGTGGTGGTGGTCAAAATGGTGCAGTTTTGTGAAATCACAAAATGGGTAGAATCTAGAATCTGCTTCAATGTCACCACTTTGCTTGATCACAATAAGAAATGGAGAAAGAATTAGACAAGGTGGTCAACACAAAAGTTGTTCACCTTGATGAGGTCTTGGATGAAGGGCAAAGAGTTGTGAGGGTTTGGTTTGAAAATCTCTTAATCCAGGGGCTCAAAGTGGGTAAGATGGTGAAAAAGTCACAAGTGACCATTATCACATGTGAGTGGAATTTGAATTTTCCTTTGATTTGAATTGTGTTTCTTTGATGCAAATGTGTTTGTTATTGAGGTGTTAGGGTTTCACAAGCAATGGCACAAGCAAAGGTGGCCTTGGTTAAGGATTTGTAAAAATGGCCATTTGTGTATGTGAGTGAGATTTGCATTTTTCTCACTATTTTATTTCTCTCTATTTGATTGGATTGTTCTTGAATCAAAAGTGATTCTTATTAGTTTAGGAACATTTCCAAACCATTGAAACCATTCCAAAAGGTCTAGTTCAAAGATTTGCAAAAATGGCCATAAACACATGAGAGGTGATATTTCAATTTTCTTTATTTTCCTATTTTGTTTTTCTTGCTTTACTTGGGCATGGTCTAGGGTCAATTTAGGGTTAGATTAGGTTTAGATATGGTTTCACACCATTTGGGTAGAGTAAGGGGTCATAGGGCAAGATTTGGTAAAAATGGCTAAGTGCCACATATGCCTCTATGCATATGTTCATTTTCTTTTTGTTTCTCACTTGATTTGGTTGGTAAGTACTAGGCTAGGTTTGTTGAGGTTTTCAAACCTCTAATCAAGGTAGAAAAGCCTAGGTAAAAGTTTTACCAAAATAGCCATAGGCACATAGGCCCTTTTCTTATTTAATTTCTTTTTATTTTGTTTCACCTTGGAAGGTGAGAAGGATAGGGTTTTAGGGTTTAAGAGCATTTCAAAATACTTCAACAAACAATTAAGGCAAGATCACAACATATAAGCACGATCACTATGTACCAAACTTGATTTCATAAAAGTTTTTGTTGGTTCCAAAATTTGGAAATAGGGAAATTTATTTTCTTTGTTTTGAAAATTTTGGGTTGTTACAAACCCTTCCCCCTTAAACAAATCTCGTCCCGAGATTTTAAGAAAATTTAGGTTCCTAAGAGAGATTGAGCAATTGGATTAACAGGAAAACATACTTGGCATGGCCTGGGGCGCTTCCTGGGCTTTTGTTGCACTCATGTGGTAGAGACGGCCGTTGTTGTTGTTCTGGTTCCTTCTGGCTGCGAAGCGGCGCTGTTGCTGGGCAGGTGCAGTGGTATTGGGGGTTGTCTTGGCAAATTTCTTGGGGCATTCATTGGAGTAATGACCCACAGTTCCACATTCATAGCAGGTTACCGTTGACTTGTCCTTTGGGGTGACGGGGATGGCATTGCTTCCAGTTCTCGGGCCAGTGTTGGTGTTGTTGTTGCTGTTGTGGTTGTTGTTGTTGTTGTGGCTGTTGTTGTTGTTGCCTCCGGGCTTCGGGGGTCCTCCACTATTGTTGGTGTAGTTTGGGCGGTATGTCTGAGCAGGGGGCTTGTTGTGTCTTGGGGTAAATCCTCCAGGTGAATTGTTGCGGTACTTCTGTGTATGGTGGGGTCCATTACGGTTCATCATTCTTCTCTTGCGGTTCTCGTTGGCTTGATGCAGCTTCCCTTCCATATGGCTGAGTCCACAAGGGCTTCCAAGTCAGCGAACGGAATGTTCACTAACACCGTTTGCATCTCGTCGTGCATCCGTTCAGAAATCTCTCCTTCCTTTTTCGTTGGTGTCTGTCTCATCCGGGCGTACCTTGACAGAGTAAGAAACCTGTCGCGGTATTCCACCACGGACATCCTTCCTTGTTTGAGTTCGCGGAACTCTCATCTTCTTGATCAGTCCTTGGGGCACATGGTATTTGCTGAACTTGAGTTGGAAATCTTCCCACGTCATCATTTGTCCGGCATTCATTGCACGGGCACTTGTCCACCAGGCTCTGGCAGGTCCTGACAGGTAGTGGGTGGCGAACAATACTTTCTCTGCGGCTTCTCCCGCAACTTCCAGGTTGTTCTCCATGGTTTGAAGCCAGTCATCAGCATCTAGGGGCTCTTTCTTCTTTTGAACATTGGAGGGTTGGTGTTCAAAATTCTTCTTCGATCCAGGGTGATCGTGGTTTCCATGGCCTTGATTGTTCTGGGCTATCTGCTGCAGTGCGGCAATATTGGCTTGTCGTTCAGCTCTCTCGGCTTCTCGGTCTGCCATCATCATTTGGAGCATCTGCATCATTGCGTCCTGGTTGGTGCTGCGGGTTGGTGGGGCCATCTGAGCATTGAGGTAGATGATAAGATAAGAGGGAAATTTCTAGGGTTTGTTTGGTTAAGGTTTAACAAGTTCATAACTTGAAAACTTGAGTAGTGTTGAGGGGGTAAAAACCATCAACACTTTTTCATTCATACCAAACATCACACATTACAAAGCTAACACACCGTTGGTTTGAAGAACCATTCATTCGTTCTACGATACAAGGGGATCCTGATACAAACTCACACCTACTCAAGTGCTTAGTGATACTACTCTTCATCCGGAATGGTGGGTTCTTCATCTTCAAGGATAATGTGCTTGGCGAAATGCGCGGGCGTTGTCCAACTCCTTGCGGGTCTTGTACATCATGAAGTCCAGGTAGGCGACATAGTGGTTCATCTCCGGGTGAGGTGGCATGGTTATTGGTCTTCCCATGGGGTCATGTCTTGGGTAGTAAACAAACGAGTGTTCTTGATCTTGTTCACATTTTGTCCACATAGACGGGCAGTTGCTTCTTGCATGGCTTTGGCTAATCCTTCCTTCCAGTTGTTTCCTGTTACAGAAAACCATATGGTATCCCATATTGGGGCTCCAAGCTTTCCTCTCAGATCTGCAGTAACTTCCCACCGAGGTTGTCCTCCTGGTTGATTATTGAGTGGTATTCCGAAGAACTCGGGATACGGGCGTCCTAAGTATTCCACTAGTTGCTTCAAATCCTTCTCGAACATGAGGTTTCCTCCGTGGCCAAGCTGATAGGACTTGCAGGTGTACTCCATCTGTGAGCAATTAGGATGAGTAAGTTAGAGAGGTGAGCAAGTGTGCCAAATTTTATGTAGACTTACTAGAAAAGGTAGAGCATAGATTTCTCTTTTGAAAAGATCTCAAGGATAAGAGTGAGAATAAGTTTTCATAAATATTCACTTCATTTGTTTTCAAACTAAGTTTTTCAGACGTCCATTCTAACTAGGGTCTCCTAAGGTCAAACAATGGCTCCGGCGGTCGTTCTCCCCCAAAAAACAGCGGTATGTGTGCCCCTGCGGGTCTACCCCTCTAGATTTCTCCACGCGAGGGTGCACCAATGTACTTTTCCATTGTGTTAGGTTTGTTTAGGACATATATATACACATGGAAAACCATGATTGGGACCCTTTGGCACATGGTAGCCTCCGGCATACCCGCAGCTCGAGCCATTATCACACGAGGGTGTGCCTGATCTACTGGTTAGGGTTAGGTTTAGGGTTAGGGTTAGGATTTAGGGGTAGGGCTAGGGTTTAGGGTCAAGGTTAGGATTTATGGTTAGGTATAGGGTTACGGTTAGGGTTTATGATGCAGGGTTTTGCATCTCCCATGTCAGCACGTGTAGTTAATGGTTCAGGGTCTAGGGGTTTCAGGGCTCGAAGCCTCCCAGTTTAGGATTTAGGGTTTAGGGGAGCTACTTTTGCACCATTACACCTTCCACCACACTTTCACACATATCATAGGTCCACATGCAAGATTTGGTGGGATTCCGGTGCTCCGGCGGTCGTTCTCCCCCTCCTCCCCTAAAATCAGCGGTATGTGTGCCCCGGCGGGTCTACCCCCTAGATTTCTCCGCGCGAGGGTTCACCAATTTACTTTTTCATTGTTTTAGGTTTGTTTAGGACATATAAACATGGAAAACCAATATTGGGACCCTTTGGCACATGGTAGCCACCGGCATACCCGCAGCTAGAGCCATTATCACACGAGGGTGTGCCTGATCTACTGGTTTAGGGTTAGGGTTAGGATTTAGGGGTAGGGCTAGGGTTTAGGGTCAAGGTTAGGATTTATGGTTAGGGTTAGGTTTAGGGTTTAGGGTTAGGGTTAGGGTTTATGATGCGGGTTTTGCAGCTCCGTGTCAGCACGTGTAGTTAATGGTTTGTCTAGGGGGTTTCGGGCTCGAAGCCTCCCAGTTTAGGGTTTAGGGTTTAGGGGAGCTACTTTTTCACCATTACACCTTCCACCACCCTTTCACACATATCATAGGTCCACATGCAAGATTTGGAGGGATTCCGGTGCTCCGGCGGTCGTTATCCCCCTCCTACCCCAAAAACAACGGTATGTGTGCCCCGGCGGGTCTACCCCCTAGATTTCTCCGCGCGAGGGTGCACCAATGTACTTTTTCATTGTTATAGGTTTGTTTAGGACATATACACATGGAAAACCAAGATTGGGACCATTTGGCACATGGTAGCCACCGGCATACCCGCAGCTAGAGCCATTATCACACGAGGGTGTGCCTGATCTACGTTAGGGTTAGGTTTAGGGTTAGGGTTAGGATTTAGGGGTAGGGCTAGGGTTTAGGGTCAAGGTTAGGATTTAGGGTTAGGGTTAGGTTTAGTGTTTAGGGTTAGGGTTAGGGTTTATGATGCAGGGTTTTGCAGCTCCCGTGTCAGCACGTGTAGTTAATGGTTTAGGGTCTAGGGGTTTAGGGCTCGAAGCCTCCCCAGTTTAGGGTTTAGGGTTTAGGGGAGCTAATTTTGCACCATTGCACCTTCCACCACACTTTCACACATATCATAGATCCACATGCAAGATTTGGTGGGATTCCGGTGCTCGCGGTCGTTCTCCCCCTCCTACCCCAAAACGGTATGTGTGGCGGATCTACCCCTAATTTCTCCGCGCGGTGCACCAATGTACTTTTTCATTGTTTTAGGTTTGTTTAGGACATATACACATGGAAAACCAATATTGGGACCCTTTGGCACATGGTAGCCTCCGGCATGCCCGCAGTTAGAGCCATTATCACACGAGGGTGTCGATCTACTGGTTAGGGTTAGGTTTAGGGTTAGGGTTAGGATTTAGGGGTAGGGCTAGGGTTTAGGGTCAAGGTTAGGATTTAGGGTTAGGTATAGTTTTAGGGTTTAGGGTTAGGGTTAGGGATTATGATGCAGGGTTTTGCAGCTCCCGTGTCAGCACGTGTAGTTAATGGTTTAGGGTCTAGGGGTTTAGGGCTCGAAGCATCCCCAGTTTAGGGTTTAGGGTCTAGGGGAGCTAATTTTGCACCATTGCACCTTCCACCACACTTACACACATATAATAAGTCCACATGCAAGATTTGGTGGGATTCCGGTGCTCCGGCGGTCGTTCTCCCCCTCCTACCCCAAAAACAGCGGTATGTGTGCCCCGGGGGTCTACCCCCTAGATTTCTCCGCGCGGTGCACCAATGTACTTTTTCATTGTTTAAGATTTGTTTAGGACATATACACATGGAAAACCAAGATTGGGACCCTTTGGCACATGGTAGCCTCCGGCATACCCGGCTAGAGCCATTATCACACGAGTGTGCCGATCTATTGGTTAGGGTTAGGTTTAGGGTTAGGGTTAGGATTTAGGGGTAGGGCTAGGGTTTAGGGTCAAGGTTAGGATTTAGGGTTAGGTATAGGGTTAGGGTTAGCGTTTATGATGCAGGGTTTTGGCTCCGTGTCGGCACGTGTAGTTAATGGTTCGGGGTCTAGGGGTTTTGGGGCTCGAAGCCTCCCAGTTTAGGGTTTAGGGTTTAGGGGAGCTACTTTTGCACCATTACACCTTTCACCACACTTTCACACATATCATAGGTCCACATGCAAGATTTGGTGGGATTCCGGTGCTCCGGCGGTCGTTCTCCCCTCCTCCCCCCAAAAACAACGGTATGTGTTCCCCGGCGGGTCTACCCCCTAGATTTCTCCGCGCGAGGGTGCACCAATTTACTTTTTCATTGTTTTAGGTTTGTTTAGGACATATACACATGGAAAACCAAGATTGGGACCCTTTGGCACATGGTAGCCACCGGCATACCCGCAGCTAGAGCCATTATCACACGAGGGTGTGCCTGATCTACTGGTTAGGGTTAGGTTTAGGGTTAGGGTTAGGATTTAGGGGTAGGGCTAGGGTTTAGGGTCAAGGTTAGGATTTAGGGTTAGGGTTAGGTTTAGGGTTTAGGGTTAGGGTTAGGATTTATGATGCAGGGTTTTGCAGCTCCCGTGTCAGCACGTGTAGTTAATGGTTCAGGGTCTAGGGGTTTTCAGGGCTCGAAGCCTCCCGGTTTAGGGTTTAGGGTTTAGGGAGCTACTTTTTCACCATTACACCTTACACCACTTTCACACATATCATAGGTCCACATGCAAGATTTGGTGGGATTAGGTGCTCCGGCGGTCGTTCTCCCCCTCCACCCCAAAAACACGGTATGTGTGCCCCGGGTCTACCCACCTAGATTTCTCCGAGGGTGCACCAATGTACTTTTTCATTGTTTTAGGTTTGTTTAGGACATATACACATGGAAAACCAAGATTGGGACCCTTTGGCACATGGTAGCCACCGGCATACCCGCAGCTAGAGCCATTATCACAGGAGGGTGTGCCTGATCTACTGGTTAGGGTTAGGATTTAGGGGTAGGGCTAGGGTTTAGGGTTAAGTTTAGGATTTAGGGTTAGGTATAGGTTTAGGGTTTAGGGTTAGGGTTAGGGATAGGGTTTATGATGCAGGGTTTTGCAGCTCCCGTGTCAGCACGTGTAGTTAATGGTTTAGGGTCTAGGGGTTTAGAGCTCGAAGCCTCCCTAGTTTAGGGTTTAGAGTTTAGGGGAGCTACTTTTGCACCATTACACCTTCCACCACACTTTCACACATATCATAGATCCACATGCAAGATTTGGTGGGATTCCGGTGCTCCGCGGTCGTTCTCCCCCTCCTACCCCAAAAACAACGGTATGTGTGCCCGGCGGGTCTACCCCCTAATTTCTCCGCGAGGGTGCACCAATGTACTTTTTCATTGTTTTAGGTTTGTTTAGGACATATACACATGGAAAACCAATATTGGGACCCTTTGGCACATGGTAGCCTCCGGCATACCCGCAGTTAGAGTCATTATCACACGAGGGTGTGCCTGATCTACTGGTTAGGGTTAGGTTTAGGGTTAGCGTTAGGATTTAGGGGTAGGGCTAGGGTTTAGGGTCAAGGTTAGGATTTAGGGTTAGGTATAGGTTTAGGGTTTAGGGTTAGGGTTAGGGATTATGATGCAGGGTTTTCAGCTCCCGTGTCAGCACGTGTAGTTAATGGTTTAGGGTCTAGGGGTTTAGGGCTCGAAGCCTCCCCAGTTTAGGGTTTAGGGTCTAGGGGAGCTAATTTTGCACCATTGCACCTTCCACCACACTTTCACACATATCATAAGTCCACATGCAAGATTTGGTGGGATTCCGGTGCTCCGGCGGTCGTTCTCCCCCTCCTACCCCAAAAACAGCGGTATGTGTGCCCCGGGGGGTCTACCCCCCTAGATTTCTCCGCGCGAGGGTGCACCAATGTACTTTTTCATTGTTTAAGATTTGTTTAGGACATATACACATGGAAAACCAAGATTGGGACCCTTTGGCACATGGTAGCCTCCGGCATACCCGCAGCTAGAGCCATTATCACACGAGGGTGCCTGTCTTGGTTAGGGTTAGGTTTAGGGTTAGGGTTAGGATTTAGGGGTAGGGCTAGGGTTTAGGGTCAAGGTTAGGATTTATGGTTAGGTATAGGGTTACGGTTAGGGTTTATGATGCAGGGTTTTGCATCTCCCATGTCAGCACGTGTAGTTAATGGTTCAGGGTCTAGGGGTTTTCAGGGCTCGAAGCCTCCCCAGTTTAGGATTTAGGGTTTAGGGGAGCTACTTTTGCACCATTACACCTTCCACCACACTTTCACACATATCATAGGTCCACATGCAAGATTTGGTGGGATTCGGTGCTCCAGTCGTTCTCCCCCTCCTCCCCTAAAATCAGCGGTATGTGTGCCCCGGCGGGTCTACCCCCTAGATTTCTCCGCGCGAGGGTTCACCAATTTACTTTTTCATTGTTTTAGGTTTGTTTAGGACATATAAACATGGAAAACCAATATTGGGACCCTTTGGCACATGGTAGCCACCGGCATACCCGCAGCTAGAGCCATTATCACACGAGGGTGTGCCTGATCTACTTGTTAGGGTTTGGTTTAGGGTTAGGGTTAGGATTTAGGGGTAGGGCTAGGGTTTAGGGTCAAGGTTAGGATTTATGGTTAGGGTTAGGTTTAGGGTTTAGGGTTAGGGTTAGGGTTTATGATGCAGGGTTTTGCAGCTCCCGTGTCAGCACGTGTAGTTAATGGTTCGGGGGTCTAGGGGTTTGGGGCGAAGCCTCCCCGGTTTAGGGTTTAGGGTTTGGGAGCTACTTTTTCACCATTACACCTTCCACCACCCACACATATCATAGGTCCACATGCAAGATTTGGAGGGATTCCGGTGCTCCGCGGTCGTTATCCCCCTCCTACCCCAAAAACAACGGTATGTGTGCCCCAGTAGTCTACCCCCTAGATTTCTCCGCGCGAGGTGCACCAATGTACTTTTTCATTGTTATAGGTTTGTTTAGGACATATACACATGGAAAACCAAGATTGGGACCATTTGGCACATGGTAGCCACCGGCATACCCGCAGCTAGAGCCATTATCACACGAGGGTGTGCCTGATCTACTGGTTAGGGTTAGGTTTAGGGTTAGGGTTAGGATTTAGGGGTAGGGCTAGGGTTTAGGGTCAAGGTTAGGATTTAGGGTTAGGGTTAGGTTTAGTGTTTAGGGTTAGGGTTTATGATGCAGGGTTTTGCAGCTCCCGTGTCGACACGTGTAGTTAATGGTTTAGGGTCTAGGGGTTTAGGGCTCGAAGCCTCCCCCGGTTAGGGTTTAGGGTTTAGGGAGCTAATTTTGCACCATTGCACCTTCCACCACACTTTCACACATATCATAGATCCACATGCAAGATTTGGTGGGATTCAGTGCTCCGGCGGTCGTTCTCCCTCCTACCCCAAAAACGGTATGTGTGCCCCGGATCTACCCCCTAATTTCTCCCGCGAGGGTGCACCAATGTACTTTTTCATTGTTTTAGGTTTGTTTAGGACATATACACATGGAAAACCAATATTGGGACCCTTTGGCACATGGTAGCCTCCGGCATGCCCGCAGCTAGAGCCATTATCACACGAGGGTGTGCCTGATCTACTGGTTAGGGTTAGGTTTAGGGTTAGGGTTAGGATTTAGGGGTAGGGCTAGGGTTTAGGGTCAAGGTTAGGATTTAGGGTTAGGTATAGTTTTAGGGTTTAGGGTTAGGGTTAGGGATTATGATGCAGGGTTTTGCAGCTCCGTGTCAGCACGTGTAGTTAATGGTTTAGGGTCTAGGGTTTAGGGCTCGAAGCATCCCAGTTTAGGGTTTAGGGTCTAGGGGAGCTAATTTTGCACCATTGCACCTTCCACCACACTTACACACATATAATAAGTCCACATGCAAGATTTGGTGGGATTCCGGTGCTCGGCGGTCGTTCTCCCCTCCCCCCCCCAAAAACGGTATGTGTGCCCGGGGGGTCTACCCCCTAGATTTCTCCGCGCGGTGCACCAATGTACTTTTTCATTGTTTAAGATTTGTTTAGGACATATACACATGGAAAACCAAGATTGGGACCCTTTGGCACATGGTAGCCTCCGGCATACCCGCAACTAGAGCCATTATCACACGAGGGTGTGCCTGATCTACTGGTTAGGGTTAGGTTTAGGGTTAGGGTTAGGATTTAGGGGTAGGGCTAGGGTTTAGGGTCAAGGTTAGGATTTAGGGTTAGGTATAGGGTTAGGGTTAGCGTTTATGATGCAGGGTTTTGCAGCTCCCGTGTCAGCACGTGTAGTTAATGGTTCAGGGTCTAGGGGTTTTCAGGGCTCGAAGCCTCGTTTAGGGTTTAGGGTTTAGGGGAGCTACTTTTGCACCATTACACCTTTCACCACACTTTCACACATATCATAGGTCCACATGCAAGATTTGGTGGGATTCCGGTGCTCCGGCGGTCGTTCTCCCCTCCTCCCCCAAAAACAGCGGTATGTGTTCCCCGGCGGGTCTACCCCCTAGATTTCTCCGCGCGAGGGTGCACCAATTTACTTTTTCATTGTTTTAGGTTTGTTTAGGACATATACACATGGAAAACCAAGATTGGGACCCTTTGGCACATGGTAGCCACCGGCATACCCGCTAGAGCCATTATCACACGAGGGTGTGCCTGATCTTGGTTAGGGTTAGGTTTAGGGTTAGGGTTAGGATTTAGGGGTAGGGCTAGGGTTTAGGGTCAAGGTTAGGATTTAGGGTTAGGGTTAGGTTTAGGGTTTAGGGTTAGGGTTAGGATTTATGATGCAGGGTTTTGCAGGCTCCGTGTCAGCACGTGTAGTTAATGGTTGGGTCTAGGGGTTTCGGGCTCGAAGCCTCCCCGGTTTAGGGTTTAGGGGAGCTACTTTTTCACCATTACACCTTACACCACCCTTTCACACATATCATAGGTCCACATGCAAGATTTGGTGGGATTCCGGTGCTCCGGCGGTCGTTATCCCCCTCCTACCCCAAAAACACCGGTATGTGTGCCCCGGCGGGTCTACCCCCTAGATTTCTCCGCGCGAGGGTGCACCAATGTACTTTTTCATTGTTTTAGGTTTGTTTAGGACATATACACATGGAAAACCAAGATTGGGACCCTTTGGCACATGGTAGCCACCGGCATACCCGCAGCTAGAGCCATTATCACAGGAGGGTGTGCCTGATCTACTGGTTAGGGTTAGGATTTAGGGGTAGGGCTAGGGTTTAGGGTTAAGTTTAGGATTTAGTGTTAGGTATAGGTTTAGGGTTTAGGGTTAGGGTTAGGGATAGGGTTTATGATGCAGGGTTTTGCAGCTCCCGTGTCAGCACGTGTAGTTAATGGTTTAGGGTCTAGGGGTTTAGGGCTCGAAGTGTAACATCCCAAGTTTCAACAATAATAAACAAAAGAGATAATTTCCCCAAAAGTCAAAATTTGCATTTAACAAAAAAAAAAAAAAAAAAAAAACTTTTTCTATGCATATAGTGCCACATATAGGTTCATGCATTTGAGTGATTTTTTTTGTGCAATTGCCATGATGAGTGTTAGTATGATTAACAATTGCTATTGAAACCCTAACCAAGATCATCAAACCCTAAATTGAGGAGAAAAGAAGAAAATGGGAAAAACCCATAATTCACTTACATACACCATATGCCAAATTGCGAATCCTCACCCTAGGCCACAATTGCTTACCCCCTTGCTTCTAAAATACTTCAATGTGATAAACTAACACAATTGCACCCTTGAACCAAGAATCAAATGCAAAGAAATCAAAAATCTCACATACATATGATAATGGTCACTTGACCCAAAAATATTTTCTTCACCTCTTTACCCCCCTGGTTTTCTCAATTCTTGAATTAAACTTGGTCAACCAAAGCCATGTCATCCAAGACCATGTCAAGGTGAGCAACTTTGATGTTGACCATCATGGCTAGAGTTGACTAGGTTGACCAGAATAAAAGTGACAAGAGGGGATGCTGAATTAAAGAGAAGATTATGTCACTTTTGACATTTTTGCAAAACAACTTCAAATTGAGTGCCACCACCACCAATACTTCACATTTATTATATAAATGAGATTCACCAAAAAGAATTTCAAAATTCAAAAGAAAAGTTCATGCGGCCATTATGTCGAACAGGTGGCAGGCATGATTTCAGAATTGAGTTACACTCTTTTACCCTCTGGTTTCTTCCCTAAACCCCTTTAAACCTGTGATCATCACACCCTCTTACACCCCCTGCATCATCCCTGTGCCTGCCTTGGTCGATTAAAGTGAGAGAAGGGGAAAAGAAACCCTAGACTATGCATGCCGTGGCCATGCCGGCCACCTATGGCACCTCTCTCTCTAGCCTCTCTCTCTCAGCACCACCTTGTCCTGGAGCATCTCTGTAACACGAGGAACATCACGGTACACGGCCCATGCTCGCCAAGGCTCGGCATTGGCCAGAACCAGCGCGTCCAAACCGTGCCGAGCGTGCAGTCGACGCGGTGAGCGCGCCCTGGACACGCCGGTACGTCGCGCGCTCGAGCAGCCTACGCCTCCCCTGCAAAGACTACGCCTGCGTCGAGCATCGCCTCCCCACCCTCTACACGCTGGACACCATCCCTAGCCTGCCCCTGCATCGTCGCCGTCGTCCTCACCCGAATCATGCCGCACGCCCCGTGACAAACCCTGCAAGCTCCCGAGCCATCCCGTCGCCCTTTCCTGCGCCAGCTAGCGTTGAGCATCGCCAGGACAACGCCTACAAGATGCCGTCCTCGCCTTGCCCCTTCGATCGACGGAGAGGCCACGCCGTCGACGCTCCTCCACAGACACCCGGCCACCTCGCTCCCTCTATAAATAGCGACGATCAGCACCTCATCTCTACACACAATCCACTCCCCTCACCTCACTGAGTCTCCTCCACCCATCAATTTCACCAGACCTCGCCGGAGTAGCTCGAATCGAGAGCTCGAGCCGCCGGAGCCCGCGGAAGCCCTGCTTCGATTGGAGCCTCCCGAGCGCCGCCGCTGCACCAAGCTCTTCCCCATCTACTTCCACTTCTCCGCGCCACTGCCAGCCTGCAACGGCCTGGTACTCCCTCCCACCCCCTAGGCTCGCCGCCAGTGAGCCCGTCGCTCGTCGGAGACGACGATGCTCCAGCACCGTCGGATCCTAGTCTAATCCTACGGCCTAACGCGCGCGTACCGCTTCGGCGTCTAAAGAGGCGCCGACAGGTGGCCCCCACCTTGTCAGCGCGGCCCGAGCGCACCAGATGTGTGTTGGGCTGCGAAGTGGGCCTTTGAACCGTTTTGGCCCAGTAACGATTCCCGCCTAGCCACGAATTCAAATCTGAATTTAATCTTTATTCAAATTTTGCTCTGCTGAATGTTTAGTAAAATTTGAATAGTTTGAATTCTGCCAAACCAAATCTAGCAAACCTTATACCGTTGGAAAGCCCATGAATTTACCTAACCAATGCCACTGGCCCCACCTCTATTTTCATTGTAGATTTAATTTGACAAAAAAGACAAGACAGGGACTTTTGCACATTCAAACTTTATTTAAAATTCAACCAGAATAGTGTTTGAAGTAATTCCAATTCTAATAAATCACAAATGATGTCCTCTAATTGATTATGCAATAACATAGCCCTGTTGTTCGTATGATCATGGACTAGATCAAATAAAATGGCTATGTAGTCATTTCTAGAGCTTTTTATAGTGGAATTCAAACTCAACCCTAATATGAGAGTTACCTCTCATTTAAATTTTGATCCTAAGTACTAATAACCAAGGGAAATGACTTAGGCTAATGAACCCTTGAGAATTATTACTTAGGGATTTTAATTCATTTAAATGTTAAGTATTAAAAACTATGTGAATGTGTAGCACCTCAATTAAATTGAACTCACATATAATAGATATGGAATGTTGACTTTGGGTCAACCTATATTCCCTACCTTATTATTATATGGAGAGATCAAATCTTAATAAGAGGAAATGAAAAGAAAAGATTTCTTTTAAAGACCTACCCACCAAAATTAAGAAATTGGAATAATAAGAGGAAATTATTTTCTCCTTCAAATAAAGACTAATCAAATAACCCACAATGCCATGTTTGAGTTATGATAGGATTAGTGTGTGAACTCCTTGAGTGTTTCTAGCTTAGTATGTGAGCTTGGTTTAGTATTTATACCTCGTATTCGTATATAGACGCTAGTCACGAGGAATACCAAGAGGAGGAGGGCTACTCTCAGGAAGAAGAAGAGAACTTCGATAACTACCCAGCTCAAGGCAAGCTAATATTCTTGCAAGTGCAAAGTTCTCATGAGCAAAGCATCACTCCACTTAACCTTATGTTTACTTTTCCATCCTAAGTTTTTACATCGCAAATTTTACCTTGTTTATTTAAAGCTTGCTTTTATAGTTAACTTTGGTCTAAGTGTAGATTAGAGCAAGAGTATCAAACTTAGCCTAAGAAGCTTATAAGTTAAGTAGCCCCCTCATGACTAGTTGCTAGTGCTAACAAATAAAATTGACTACTCTAGATGGGAACTTGGGATTTTTGAAAGAAATCTGAAAAAAACCTTGGAATGATGAGTCATTCTATTGAGAGATTTTTGAAGGTGAATATGACCAGGAGAAGATAGTGATTTTTGATTAAAACTGATATTGGTTTGAATGCGATACCCTTCCAATTATACCAGTACCCCCACAATACCTGATTATGGGTAGGGCTTAACTAGAAACTTGTGTATTTTAGTATGGGTTCCCTCTGAACAAACATCATAGGGGTTACGCTGCGGCTGCCTCCGTAAGTGTGGAATGATGTTGAAATAAGGTGAATGTACGGCCCAAGTGTGCAGTTCCCGGGTTAACTGCGGTTTCCACCGGGAGGCCAAGCTCATGGGGAGAGGTGCTCATACTAGCATATATAAGTGAAAAGTTTCGATTGATGATCCGCGTACTGTGTTACGATGATTCGAGGTTATCCTCGACGGATGAAATCAAAAGTTGTGGCACAAGAGTACAACCTCTGCAGAGTGTTAAACCTATTCGAATAGCCGTGTCCACGGTTACGGACGACTGGAAAGGCCATACTATCTCCGTTATCATTAAAATGTTTTGATTCTTAGAAATGAATGGTGGATTGAAAGGTGACTTTATGGTGAACCTTAATGAGTTGTGGGAATGACACTAATGTTCCCACTTGAGTTAGTCTAGCACATGATAAGGCTTTACCAAAGAGTTATGAAACTAAAACATGGCTTTATGCAAATAAACCTAGAGCCTAGCACCCCCTTACACTTAATGAGTATTTATCTTAGAGTTAGTTTGCGAGTACTTTAAAAGTACTCATGGCTTTGCCCTGGCTATTCAAATGCCGACTATGAAGGAGAGCACCCGTATCGGGATGACGGACAACAGGACGTCTACGATAACTAGGATCGTCTTCTAACGTCAAGCGTTGCCTGTGGAATAGATCGTCCACTACTACTTCGCTTCCGCTACTATTGGTGATGTTGAACAATATATTCGTGTAATATTGGATCATGTGATCTATGGTTGTAAGACAATATGTGTTGTAATAAATAATGACACTATGCTACTTACTATTATGTCTCGCAAAAACATTATTCCTGGGATTGCGATGTACGGCATAATAGGCATCTGGACTTAAAAACCCGGGTGTTGACAAGTTGGTATCAGAGCCATTGTTTGACCTTAGGAGACCCTAGTTAGAATGGACGCTCAAAAACTTAGTTTCAAATTCCATGAATTGACTAGTTATGAAAACCCTATCCACCTTCTTACCTTGAAGAGTCTATTACAAACTTTAAATTCATGCCCTTCTTCAAAGTGAATTAAAATTTGGAACACTTGCACTTATCTAAACTTCATCATCTCATCTCTCTACAGATGGATCACGTCGTGGACGCGCAGCCCTTTCTCCAGACTGAGTTCTATCAGTTGGGGAACGGTGGAGAGATCATCTTTGAGAGGGACCTCTTCTCCCTCTCAGAGTTCCTCGGGCGCCCACCACCGGAAGTCTTTGGCGGAATGGTCAATGACCAGCCCGGTGGTCAACTTCAGTGGGTGATCATGGTGGACCTTCGTGGAAGGTTCACGCTCCCAATGAGCGCAAGGATCCAGTTCTCCTTCCGGGAGAACAACTGGGCGGATGGTCTCGCAAGGGGACTTCAGGAAGGACTCGCACGTCTGTGCGGGCAAAACTTCATGGACTTCGAGGATAGCCGCTTTGTGCACTATGCAAGGCACAACTCCCTCGGAGTGCCAATGGACCTGTCGTCGCACCCGCAACTTAGCCACCATGTTGATCATCTTGACTTCATGCTGAACGAGACCCGCATCGACCTCGACAACTCCCGCGAATACGCCAACCACACTCACATCCAGTTGGCGCAACAAGCCGACACCATCAGGGTTATCGCCGGAGAACGCAGGGCACTCCGCCGTGCCAACCAGAAGAAGGATCACGCCATCCACCACCTCAAGGCCAGGATCGCCACTCTGAAGGCGACCATCGCCGCCCAAGCTGAGCAGATCCAGGAGCTGGAAGGAGAAGGTGAAGGGGAGAACATCCAGGGGGACGGCTACTCCTACGTCAGCAACGACGACGACTACGAGGAGGAGGAAGACGACGACCTAGAGTTCCACCCTCACGAGGATGGCCACGAGCACCTCGATGCCGGGGTAGACAATGTTTACCCTATCAACGTCGATGGCGAGTAGTCCCGTCTGAGCACTTGCGTCCCGTGTTATGTATCGGTCCTTTGTACCCGCCCCATGTATCGTAGTTTGTTGAAAGGGTTCTTAAAACCCTCCTGAACATTTGGCTTGTAATATGTGCTACCTCCATGACTATGTTTGTGTGTGTGTAATATTATTATTAATATGAATCAAGTTAAGTTGAAATTACATCCCAAAATGAGACATAGACATTTCCCTCTTATCTCATGATCCCTATCTCTGTTTAGATGGCACCCCCAACTCGCAACATGACTCAGGAGGCAATGATGCAGATGTTGCAACAGATGTTGGCTGATAGAGAAGTTGAGAGAGCTGAACGGCAAGCCAACCTAGCTGCACTTCAACAACTTGCTCAGGGCAATCAAGGCCACGGAAACCACGACCACCCAGGGTCAAAGCTGAAAAACTTCCAGAACACAAACCCACCTGTGTTCAGCAAGACAGAGGAACCCCTCGATGCTGATGATTGGCTCCAGACTATGGAGAACAATCTCGAGGTTGCCGGAGTGGAGGACAACGAGAAGGTGTTGTTCGCCACCCACTATCTGGCTGGACCTGCACGTGCCTGGTGGACAAGTACCCGCGCCTTACATGCGGGGAACCTGATGACTTGGGAAGACTTCAAACTCAAGTTTAGCAAGTATCATGTGCCCCGGTTTGATTAAGAAGATGAGGATGAGTTCAGGGAACTAAGCAGGGAATGACCGTGGTAGAATACCGCGACAAGTTCCTCACTTTGTCAAGGTACGCCCGGATGAGACGGATACCGTCGAGAAAAGGAAGGAGAGGTTTCTGAATGGACTGCATGATGAGATGCAGATGTGCTGATCAACATTCCCTTTGCTGATCTAGAAGCCCTTGTTGACTCCGCCATTCAGATGGAGGGAAGATACACCAAGCCAATGAGAACCAAGCGCCGGATGACCAGAGTGGGCCCAGCAACAACCACAAGTATCGCCCCAACTCAGGTGGAGGTTTCGCCCAAGAAACAACAAGCCCCGAGAATCCACGTCCGAGTTATCGAACCGGAGTGGAGGAAACCCCGGTCGGAGGACAACAACTACCACAACAACAACAGCAACCGCGCTCCACCTCGCGCCCCCAACAATAGCTCCAACACTGCTCCAAGGACTGGGAGCAACGCTGTTCCCATCACCCCCAAGGACAAGTCCACCTACAACTGCTACGAGTGCGGAGTAGCTGGGCACTTCTCCTATGAGTGCCCCAAGAAGCTCGCCAAGAGCCAACACCTCACCTCGCAGCAGCGTCGTGTCACCACCAACAAGAAGTTCGCCCCCAACAACCCGAACAACCGCAACGGCCGCCTCTACCACATGAATGCGAAGAAGCTCAGGACCAGATGTGCCGGGTATGTTCTCTGTTAACTCAATACCCGCAAGAGTGTGTTTGATTCTGGAGCATCCATTCTTTTATTACCGAAGATTTTGCATGCACTAGTAAGATTCAACCCGTCGTTTGAAGCATGTCATGATAGTTCAAATACCTGGATCAACCACTAAAGCTAGAAAAATTTGCAAAGATGTGCCAATCAGAATACATGAAATAGAATTCTATGCAAATTTGATTGTTCTGGAGCCAAAGGAATGGAAGTAGTCCTGGGAATGATTGGATGGCGAAACATCATGGACTGATTGATTGTGCCAAGAAGGCCATCACCATGACTAGTAGCACCGGAATAATAGTCGAACACATATCGAAAAGATGCCCCGAAAGTTCACTTGTAACCAAAGCCTAGCCAAACCCATTGGATCAGGGTCGTTTGTCGATATCCTGATGTGTTTCCGGATGATCTACCCGGTATGCCCCCGGATCGGGATATCGAGTTTATCATCGAGCTAATCCGGAACCGGACCTATAGCCCAGAGAGCCTACAGCATGAACCCGGCAGAGTTGGTGGAACTGAAGAAAGCTGGATGATATGCTATTCAAAGGTCTGATTCAACCCATGCGTCACCTTGGAGATCGCCGTTTTGTTTGTGGATAAAAAGGACGGTGCCACTCGTTTGGTTACGGACTATCGTAAGCTTAACGATGTCACCATTAAGAACAAGTACCCGTTGCCCAAGATAGAAGATCTGTTTGACCAGCTGACGAGCCCGAGTATTCTCGAAGATTGATCGAGGACGGATACCATCGATTGAAGATTCGTGCCACCGATATCCCCAAAACTGCCTTTACCACCAGATATGGATTGTATGAGTACAATGTCATGTCATTTGGATTGACCAATGCCCCCGCTTACTTCATGAATCTCATGAATAAGATTTTTATGAACTTCCTGGACAAGTTTGTCGTTGTCTTCATCGACGACATACTAATTTACTCCAAGTCCGAGGAAGAACATGAGCAACATTTGGAAGTGGTCCTAGATACCCTTCGGGAACATCAGTTGTATGCCAAGTTCAGCAAGTGTGAGTTCTGGTTGAAGGAAGTAGGATTCCTGGGACATATCTTGTCTGCAGGAGGAATTGCCGTTGACCCCTCAAAAATCAAGACGGTTGAAGAATGGAAAGCCCCAACTACCCAGACTGAAGTTCGTGCATTTCTCGGATTGGCGGGATATTACCGCCGATTCGTTGAAGGATTCTCGAGCATAGCAAGACCGATGACCCAATTGTTGAAAAAGGACCGGAAGTTCGAATGGACCGATAAGTGTGAAGAGAGCTTTCAACAGCTCAAGTTAAGACTGACAACAGCCCCAATACTGGTTATGCCGGACATTGCCAAACCATTTGATGTGTACTGCGACGCCTCCAAGATTGGTCTTGGATGTGCTGATGCAAGAAGGCAAAGTGATATCTTACCTATCAAGACAACTGAAGCAACATGAAGAACTACCCAACCCATGATTTAGAGCTAGCAGCGGTGGTGTTAGCGAAAGTATGGCGTCATTACCTCATGGGTAATCGATGCGAGGTTTACTCGGACCACAAGAGCCTGAAGTATATCTTCACGCAGAAGGAGCTGAATATGAGACAGCGAGATGGATAGAGTTAATCAAGGATTACGACATGGAAATCCACTATCACCCGGCAAGGCCAATGTGGTAGCGGATGCTCTGAGTAGACTGCCATGTCAGTTGAACTCCATGTTAGCAATTGAGCAACCCAGCCTGTTTGAAGAGTTTGAACAGTTTCGGCTTGAACCGGTTAGCGAAGGATACCTCGCCAGCATTGAACTCCAACCCACCCTGATTAGTCAGATCAAGGAAGCTCAGAAAGGAAATGCTAGCATTGATGGAATCAAGAACCAAATAGCCACCGGAAAAGCACCAGGCTTCACCGTAGATGAAGGAGGAGTGCTATGGTATGACAAGCGCCTTTGCGTGCCATCAGATTCAGAGTTGAAGCAAGTTATTCTGAAAGAAGCTCACAACACCCTGTACTCCATTCACCCCGGAGGAACCAAGATGTACCAGGATTTGAAGGAACAATTCTGGTGGCATGGAATGAAGAGAGAAATTGGAAGCTACATTGCCAAGTGTGACATCTGTCAAAGAGTCAAGCAGAACATCAACGCGCAGGACTGTTGCAACCCCTCAGATTCCCGAATGGAAGTGGGATTCGTAGGAATGGACTTCATCACCGGACTGCCCAAATCTAGCAAAGGAAATGATTCCATCTGGGTAGTGGTCGACAGACTAACCAAAGTCGCCCACTTCATCCCCGTCAAAACCACCTATCAAGGACCGAGACTAGCAGAGTTATATATCTCACGGATAGTCAGCTTGCACGGAACCCCGAAGTCAATAGTCTCCGATAGAGGATCCCAATTCACCTCTCCATTCTCAGAAAGTACATGAAGGACTCGGAACCCGGCTGAATTTCAGCACGGCCTATCACCCGCAGACGGACAGACCGAAAGAGTCAACCAGATACTAGAGGATATGTTGAGAGCATGTGTGCTAGAGTATGGATCTAAGTGGGACTGCTTGCCGTACGCAGAATTCTCGTACAACAACAGCTACCAAGCCACTTGCGATGGCCCCCTTCAAGCATTGTACGGAAGGAAGTGCCGTACCCTCTGAATTGGTCGGAAGTAGGAGAGAGTCAAATCTTTGGACCAGATATTCTCCGAGAAGCCGAAGAGAAGGTTCACCAGATCCGCGAGTATCTCAGGACAGCCCAATCAAGACAGAAGAGCTACGCCGACAAAAGACGCCAAGAGATGACCTTCGAGATCGGAGATTTCGTATATCTCAAAGTGTCCCCTCTTAAAGGAATGCAGAGATTTCAGCTTAGAGGAAAGCTCGCACCCCGATATGTCGGACCTTTCAAGGTCCTGAGTCGCAGGAGAAGTATCCTATCAGCTGGAGTTACCGGAAGAAATGTCCGCGGTGCACAATGTGTTTCACATCTCGCTACTCGGAAGTGTTAGAGGTACCGAGAAGACCGAGGTTTTCAAGAACATCGACCATCGAGCTGTGGACATCAACTCAGATCGACATACCGCGAAGTACCTATTCGCATCCTGGAAGAAGCTTTCAGAACCACCCACCGAAGTATAAAGTTTCTGAAGATCCAATGGAGTAATCACACCGAAGAAGAAGCCACTTGGGAGAGAGAAGACTTTATGAGGACTGAGTACCCAGATCTCTTTAGTACCTAGTTTTCTCAGATCTCGGGACGAGATCTTTTGTAAGGGGGAAGGGTTTGTAACATCCCAAGTTTCAACAATAATAAACAAAAGAGATAATTTCCCCAAAAGTCAAAATTTGCATTTAACAAAAAAAAAAAAAAAAAAAAAAAACTTTTTCTATGCATATAAGTGCCACTTATAGGTTCATGCATTTGAGTGATTTTTTTTGTGCAATTGCCATGATGAGTGTTAGTATGATTAACAATTGCTATTGAAACCCTAACCAAGATCATCAAACCCTAAATTGAGGAGAAAAGAAGAAAATGGGAAAAACCCATAATTCACTTACATACACCATATGCCAAATTGCGAATCCTCACCCTAGGCCACAATTGCTTACCCCCTTGCTTCTAAAATACTTCAATGTGATAAACTAACACAATTGCACCCTTGAACCAAGAATCAAATGCAAAGAAATCAAAAATCTCACATACATATGATAATGGTCACTTGACCCAAAAATATTTTCTTCACCTCTTTACCCCCCTGGTTTTCTCAATTCTTGAATTAAACTTGGTCAACCAAAGCCATGTCATCCAAGACCATGTCAAGGTGAGCAACTTTGATGTTGACCATCATGGCTAGAGTTGACTAGGTTGACCAGAATAAAAGTGACAAGAGGGGATGCTGAATTAAAGAGAAGATTATGTCACTTTTGACATTTTTGCAAAACAACTTCAAATTGAGTGCCACCACCACCAATACTTCACATTTATTATATAAATGAGATTCACCAAAAAGAATTTCAAAATTCAAAAGAAAAGTTCATGCGGCCATTATGTCGAACAGGTGGCAGGCATGATTTCAGAATTGAGTTACACTCTTTTACCCTCTGGTTTCTTCCCTAAACCCCTTTAAACCTGTGATCATCACACCCTCTTACACCCCCTGCATCATCCCTGTGCCTGCCTTGGTCGATTAAAGTGAGAGAAGGGGAAAAGAAACCCTAGACTATGCATGCCGTGGCCATGCCGGCCACCTATGGCACCTCTCTCTCTAGCCTCTCTCTCTCAGCACCACCTTGTCCTGGAGCATCTCTGTAACACGAGGAACATCACGGTACACGGCCCATGCTCGCCAAGGCTCGGCATTGGCCAGAACCAGCGCGTCCAAACCGTGCCAGAGCGTGCCAGTCGACGCGGTGAGCGCGCCCTGGACACGCCGGTACGTCGCGCGCTCGAGCAGCCTACGCCTCCCCTGCAAAGACTACGCCTGCGTCGAGCATCGCCTCCCCACCCTCTACACGCTGGACACCATCCCTAGCCTGCCCCTGCATCGTCGCCGTCGTCCTCACCCGAATCATGCCGCACGCCCCGTGACAAACCCTGCAAGCTCCCGAGCCATCCCGTCGCCCTTTCCCTGCGCCAGCTAGCCGTTGAGCATCGCCAGGACAACGCCTACAAGATGCCGTCCTCGCCTTGCCCCTTCGATCGACGGAGAGGCCACGCCGTCGACGCTCCTCCACAGCACACCCGGCCACCTCGCTCCCTCTATAAATAGCGACGATCAGCACCTCATCTCTACACACAATCCACTCCCCTCACCTCACTGAGTCTCCTCCACCCATCAATTTCACCAGACCTCGCCGGAGTAGCTCGAATCGAGAGCTCGAAGCCGCCGGAGCCCGCGGAAGCCCTGCTTCGATTGGAGCCTCCTCGAGCGCCGCCGCTGCACCAAGCTCTTCCCCATCTACTTCCACTTCTCCGCGCCTACTGCCAGACCCCTGCAACGGCCTGGTACTCCCTCCCACCCCCTAGGCTCGCCGCCAGTGAGCCCGTCGCTCGTCGGAGACGACGATGCTCCAGCACCGTCGGATCCTAGTCTAATCCTACGGCCTAACGCGCGCGTACCGCTTCGGCGTCTAAAGAGGCGCCGACAGGTGGCCCCCACCTTGTCAGCGCGGCCCGAGCGCACCAGATGTGTGTTGGGCTGCGAAGTGGGCCTTTGAACCGTTTTGGCCCAGTAACGATTCCCGCCTAGCCACGAATTCAAATCTGAATTTAATCTTTATTCAAATTTTGCTCTGCTGAATGTTTAGTAAAATTTGAATAGTTTGAATTCTGCCAAACCAAATCTAGCAAACCTTATACCGTTGGAAAGCCCATGAATTTACCTAACCAATGCCACTGGCCCCACCTCTATTTTCATTGTAGATTTAATTTGACAAAAAAGACAAGACAGGGACTTTTGCACATTCAAACTTTATTTAAAATTCAACCAGAATAGTGTTTGAAGTAATTCCAATTCTAATAAATCACAAATGATGTCCTCTAATTGATTATGCAATAACATAGCCCTGTTGTTCGTATGATCATGGACTAGATCAAATAAAATGGCTATGTAGTCATTTCTAGAGCTTTTTATAGTGGAATTCAAACTCAACCCTAATATGAGAGTTACCTCTCATTTAAATTTTGATCCTAAGTACTAATAACCAAGGGAAATGACTTAGGCTAATGAACCCTTGAGAATTATTACTTAGGGATTTTAATTCATTTAAATGTTAAGTATTAAAAACTATGTGAATGTGTAGCACCTCAATTAAATTGAACTCACATATAATAGATATGGAATGTTGACTTTGGGTCAACCTATATTCCCTACCTTATTATTATATGGAGAGATCAAATCTTAATAAGAGGAAATGAAAAGAAAAGATTTCTTTTAAAGACCTACCCACCAAAATTAAGAAATTGGAATAATAAGAGGAAATTATTTTCTCCTTCAAATAAAGACTAATCAAATAACCCACAATGCCATGTTTGAGTTATGATAGGATTAGTGTGTGAACTCCTTGAGTGTTTCTAGCTTAGTATGTGAGCTTGGTTTAGTATTTATACCTCGTATTCGTATATAGACGCTAGTCACGAGGAATACCAAGAGGAGGAGGGCTACTCTCAGGAAGAAGAAGAGAACTTCGATAACTACCCAGCTCAAGGCAAGCTAATATTCTTGCAAGTGCAAAGTTCTCATGAGCAAAGCATCACTCCACTTAACCTTATGTTTACTTTTCCATCCTAAGTTTTTACATCGCAAATTTTACCTTGTTTATTTAAAGCTTGCTTTTATAGTTAACTTTGGTCTAAGTGTAGATTAGAGCAAGAGTATCAAACTTAGCCTAAGAAGCTTATAAGTTAAGTAGCCCCCTCATGACTAGTTGCTAGTGCTAACAAATAAAATTGACTACTCTAGATGGGAACTTGGGATTTTTGAAAGAAATCTGAAAAAAACCTTGGAATGATGAGTCATTCTATTGAGAGATTTTTGAAGGTGAATATGACCAGGAGAAGATAGTGATTTTTGATTAAAACTGATATTGGTTTGAATGCGATACCCTTCCAATTATACAAGTACCCCCACAATACCTGATTATGGGTAGGGCTTAACTAGAAACTTGTGTATTTTAGTATGGGTTCCTCTGAACAAACATCATAGGGGTTACGCTGCGGCTGCCTCCGTAAGTGTGGAATGATGTTGAAATAAGGTGAATGTACGGCCCAAGCCCTGTGCAGTTCCCGGGTTAACTGCGGTTTCCACCGGGAGGCCAAGCTCATGGGGAGAGGTGCTCATACTAGCATATATAAGTGAAAAGTTTCGATTGATGATCCGCGTACTGTGTTACGATGATTCGAGGTTATCCTCGACGGATGAAATCAAAAGTTGTGGCACAAGAGTACAACCTCTGCAGAGTGTTAAACCTATTCGAATAGCCGTGTCCACGGTTACGGACGACTGGAAAGGCCATACTATCTCCGTTATCATTAAAATGTTTTGATTCTTAGAAATGAATGGTGGATTGAAAGGTGACTTTATGGTGAACCTTAATGAGTTGTGGGAATGACACTAATGTTCCCACTTGAGTTAGTCTAGCACATGATAAGGCTTTACCAAAGAGTTATGAAACTAAAACATGGCTTTATGCAAATAAACCTAGAGCCTAGCACCCCCTTACACTTAATGAGTATTTATCTTAGAGTTAGTTTGCGAGTACTTTAAAAGTACTCATGGCTTTGCCCTGGCTATTCAAATGCCAGACTATGAAGGAGAGCACCGTATCAGGATGACGGACAACAGGACGTCTACGATAACTAGGATCGTCTTCTAACGTCAAGCATTGCCTGTGGAATAGATCGTCCACTACTACTTCGCTTCCGCTACTATTGGTGATGTTGAACAATATATTCGTGTAATATTGGATCATGTGATCTATGGTTGTAAGACAATATGTGTTGTAATAAATAATGACACTATGCTACTTACTATTATGTCTCGCAAAAACATTATTCCTGGGATTGCGATGTACGGCATAATAGGCATCTGGACTTAAAAACCCGGGTGTTGACACGAAGCCTCCCTAGTTTAGGGTTTAGAGTTTAGGGGAGCTACTTTTGCACCATTACACCTTCCACCACACTTTCACACATATCATAGGTCCACATGCAAGATTTGGTGGGATTCTGGTCGTTCTCCCCCTCCTCCCCCCCAAAAACAACGGTATGTGTGCCCCGGCGGGTCTACCCCCCTAGATTTCTCCGCGTGAGGGTGCACCAATGTACTTTTTCATTGTTTTAGGTTTGTTTAGGACATATACACATGTAAAACCAAGATTGGGACCCTTTGGCACATGGTAGCCTCCGGCATACCCGCAGCTAGAGCCATTATCACACGAGGGTGTGCCTGATCTACTGGTTAGGGTTAGGTTTAGGGTTAGGGTTAGGGTTAGGATTCAGGGGTAGGGCTAGGGTTTAGGGTCAAGTTTAGGATTTAGGTTTAGTTATAGGTTTAGGGTTTAGGGTTAGGGTTTATGATGCAGGGTTTTGCAACTCCCGTGTCAGCACGTGTAGTTAATGGTTTAGGGTCTAGGGGTTTAGGGCTCGAAGCCTCCCTAGTTTAGGGTTTAGGGGAGCTACTTTTGCACCATTACACCTTCCACCACACTTTCACACATATCATAGGTCCACATGCAAGATTTGGTGGGATTCCGGTGCTCCGGTGGTCGTTCTCCCCCTCCTCCCCAAAAACAGCGGTATGTGTGCCCCGGCGGGTCTACCCCCCTAGATTTCTCCACGCGAGGGTGCACCAATGTACTTTTTCATTGTAGGACATATATACATGGAAAACCAAGTTTGGGACCCTTTGGCACATGGTAGCCTCTGGCATACCCGCAGCTAGAGCCATTATCACACGAGGGTGTGCCTGATCTACTGGTTAGGTTTAGGTTTAGGGTTAGGATTTAGGGGTAGGGCTAGGGTTTAGGGTCAAGGTTAGGATTTAGGGTTAGGTATAGGTTTAGGGTTTAGGGTTAGCATTAGGGTTTATGATGCAGGGTTTTGCAGCTCCCGTGTCAGCACGTGTAGTTAATGGTTTAGGGTCTAGGGGTTTAGGGCTCGAAGCCTCCCCAGTTTAGGGTTTAGGGTTTAGGGGAGCTACTTTTGCACCATTGCACCTTCCACCACACTTTCACACATATCATAGGTCCACATGCAAGATTTGGTGGGATTCCGGTGCTCCGGCGGTCGTTCTCCCCCTCCTACCCCAAAAACAGCGGATGTGTTCCCCGGCGGGTCTACCCCCTAATTTCTCCGCGCAAGGGTGCACCAATGTACTTTTTCATTGTTTTAGGTTTCTTTAGGACATATACACATGGAAAACCAAGATTGGGACCCTTTGGCACATGGTAGCCTCCGGCATACCCGCAGTTAGAGCCATTATCACATGAGGGTGTGCCTGATCTACTGGTTAGGGTTAGGTTTAGGGTTAGGGTTAGGATTTAGGGGTAGGGCTAGGGTTTAGGGTCAAGGTTAGGATTTAGGGTTAGGTATAGATTTAGGTTTTAGGGTTAGGGTTAGGGTTTATGATGCAGGGTTTTGCAGCTCCCGTGTCAGCACGTGTAGTTAATGGTTTAGGGTCTAGGGGTTTAGGGCTCGAAGCCTCCCCAGTTTAGGGTTTAGGGTTTAGGGGAGCAACTTTTGCGCCATTGCACCTTCCACCACACTTTCACACATATCATAGGTCCACATGCAAGATTTGGTGGGATTTCGGTGCTCCGGCGGTCGTTCTCCCCCTCCTACCCCAAAAAAGCGGTATGTGTGTCCCAGCGGGTCTACCCCCCTAGATTTCTCCGCGCGAGGGTGCAGCAATGTACTTTTTCATTGTTTAAGGTTTGTTTAGGACATATATACATGGAAAACCAAGATTGGGACCCTTTGGCAGATGGTAGCCTCCGGCATACCCGCAGCTAGAGCCATTATCACACGAGGGTGTGCCTGATCTACTGGTTAGGGTTAGGTTTAGGGTTAGGGTTAGGATTTAGGGGTAGGGCTAGGATTTAGCGGCAAGGTTAGGATTTAGAGTTAGGTATAGGGTTAGGGTTAGGGTTTATGATGCAGGGTTTTGCATCTCCCGTGTCAGCACGTGTAGTTAATGGTTCAGGGTCTTTGGTTTTCAGGGCTCGAAGCCTCCCCAGTTTAGGGTTTAGGGTTTAGGGGAGCTACTTTTGCACCATTGCACCCCACCACACTTTCACACATATCATAGGTCCACATGCAAGATTTGGTGGGATTCCGGTGCTCCGGCGGTCGTTCTCCCCCTCCTCCCCCAAAAACAGCGGTATGTGTGCCCCGGCGGGTCTACCCCCCTAGATTTCTCCGCGCGAGGGTGCACCAATGTACTTTTTCATTGTTTTAGGTTTGTTTATGACATATACACATGGAAAACCAAGATTGGGACCCTTTGGCACATGGTAGCCTCCGGCATACCCGCAGCTAGAGCCATTATCACACGAGGGTGTGCCTAATCTACTAGTTGGGGTTAGGTTTAGGGTTAGGGTTAGGATTTAGGGGTAGGGCTAGGGTTTAGGGTCAAGGTTAGGATTTAGGGTTAGGGTTAGGATTAGGGTTTAGGGTTAGGGTTTATGATGCAGGGTTTTGCAGCTCCCGTGTCAGCACGTGTAGTTAATGGTTCAGGGTCTAGGGGTTTTCAGGGCTCGAAGCCTCCCCAGTTTAGGGTTTAGGGTTTAGGGGAGCTACTTTTCACCATTACACCTTCCACCACATTTTCACACATATCATAGGTCCACATGCAAGATTTGGTGGGGTTCCGGTGCTCCGGCGGTCGTTCTCCCCCTCCTACCCCAAAACCAGCGATATGTGTGCCCTGGCGGGTCTACCCCCTAGATTTCTCCGCGCGAGGGTGCACCAATGTACTTTTTCATTGTTTTAGGTTTGTTTAGGACATATACACATGGAAAACCAAGATTGGGACCCTTTGGCAGATGGTAGCCTCCGGCATACCCGCAGCTAGAGCCATTATCACACGAGGGTGTGCCTGATCTCCTGGTTAGGGTTAGGTTTAGGGTTAGGGTTTAGGGGTAGGGCTGGGGTTTAGGGTCAAGTTTAGGATTTAGGGTTAGGTATAGGTTTAGGGTTTAGGGTTAGGGTTATGGTTTGTGATGCAGGGTTTTGCAGCTCCCGTGTTAGCACGTGTAGTTAATGGTTTAGGGTCTAGGGGTTTAGGGCTCGAAGCCTCCCTAGTTTAGGGTTTAGGGTTTAGGGGAGCTACTTTTGCACTATTACACCTTCCACCACACTTTAACACATATCATAGGTCCACATGCATGATTTGGTGGGATTCCGTGCCTGGCGGTCGTTCTCCCCCTCCTCCCCAAAAAACAGCGGTATGTGTGCCCCGGCGGGTCTACCCCTAGATTTCTCCACGCGAGGGTACACCAATGTACTTTTTCATTGTTTTAGGTTTGCTTAGGACATATACACATGGAAAAACAAGATTGGGACCCTTTGGCACGTGGTAGCCTCCGGCATACCCGCAGCTAGAGCCATCATCACATGAGCTGCCTTGATCTATACTGGTTAGGGTTAGGTTTAGGGTTAGGGTTAAGATTTAGGGGTAGGGTTAGGGTTTAGGGTTAGGGTTAGGATTTATGGTTAGAGTTAGGTTTAGGATTTAGGGTTAGGGTGGGATTTCGGTGCTCCGGCGGTTGTTCTCCCCCTCATCCCACAAAACAGCGGTATGTGTACGGGCACATGTGTGCCTGGCGGATCTACCCTTAGATTTCTGGCGAGGTATGGTACCGTGTTCTCCGCGCGAGGTATGGTACCGTGTTCTCTGTGTCTGTCTACCGCGGTCGTTCTCCCCCTCCTCCCCCCAAAGGATTGTGGAAATAGTGAAAATAACCGTGCAAAAAGCCTTTGTCGTATCCAAACGGATTGTGCAAACCTTGCAAAAGCTTTGAAGGAAGGAAACATGGACAAATCGCATATTGGACACCTGGTTAAAGATATCAAGGAGACTTTGGAGGGGGAGAGGGAGCTTATTATAGAAGTGATTCAGAGAACAACAAATAGGGTTGCAGATCGACTAGCTTATATAGCGAGAGCTGAGCATCAAACCGACTTGTGGTTGCAGGATGCTCCTGACGCTCTAGTAGACATTCTGGCTACTGATTGTAATCCTATTTCCAAGTAATAAAGCTCCATATTGATCGCAAAAAAAAACAATTCCGGCGCCATCAGCCCGAAGGCTAACAACCAGGAAGTCTGGGGTTACATCAGACCTCTCACGTGCATAAGCGCACGGCAAAGAACTCTGCCGCACAGCAACGCTTCCTTGCCGCACGGCAAAGAATCTTTGCACGGCAAAGGTGTGGATAAGGTGCGGCCGAGGGGCTCCCGACCAACCATTTCTTCGTTGTCTATCTCCTACCCCGCGCGACCCCCTCCCCCATCCACTTCCCCACGACGCCGCCGCCACCTCCTGCTCCTCCCAGCCGCCGCCGCCGGCCCTCACGACCACGCAACCGCCGCCGCCTAGCTCAGCCCCGGCCCCCACCTCCCACGCACTCACCGCCAGCCTCGCCCCTTCCCCCGGCCCCGCGCGCCCTGGTCCTCCCCCACGCCGTCGCCGCCGGCCCCTTGCTCCTCCCCTGCCGGCCCCATCCTCCGTAGCTGCTCCTCCATCGAGGGAGGGTCTCCCCTCCACCGAGCTCGGTCGGGAGGATCTTGGCCAGCTGTCCGCCGCCTCGGCCGCTGCCCTCCTCCAACCGTTTCGGCTGCTAGCTGCCTCCCCTCCTCCGGCCACCAAGCCCGCAGGTAAGACACCTCGATCGGTAGCTAATTGTTGTATTATGCATGCTATTTCTTGTAGTATTTAGGGTAGCTAAAATATCCATGCTAATTGTTGTAGTATTTAGGGTATTTAGAAATGGGATTTAGGGCACCATAATTAGAACTAGTTTATTTATAATAGTGTTTTCATGTTTTAGGATTTAGGTTGTTTTATAGCCTATACATATTTAGGAAAGAAAATGACCCATAATTAATTTTCTCGCTATGCAGGTGATGCTTCGAGGTGGACACGGGGGGCGGCGTCGCGGGGGTGTTTGACGGGGGGCAGCGTCCCGAATCTTCTTCGACGATTCTCTCACGCGTCTAGGGTATAAATCTCCCTCCCACCATTACATGTACCTAGGTTTTCTTTGTGTCTAGATCACCAAGTCTGTCGCGATACCTAGGCGTCTCTTCCCGACCGTAAGGGTTACGTGGATAAATATGCATTAGTGGTCTCGCATATTATGAACCGTAACTCTTACGGCATTTATCGGGACAGCCGGCGGATGCGTAGTTGGGTACGTTCTTCTTGCTCTACCTCGATCCGAGACAGGATTTCGGTAGCGCCTCCCCATTGTTCTCCGGATGCACACCCTCTCGGCTTTTTGCCGAGACGTGTATCGAGCAGCGGGGAGGTGCCAAATTCTGTCTCGGATCGGGTAGAGCAGGGAGAACGTACTCAATCTACGGATACGGCGGCTGCTAGGAGCCCACCTAGTAGAGTTTCAGGTTGATGCACGCGTAAAAAAAATAAAGATATGATGCATTTATTTCCTATTTGATATAAATGCTATGTTTGTCTCTGTTTTGTTGCTGATTAGAGGATGGATAATCGTGGCTGGATGTACGATGGCAGAATCAGTCAGTGGAACTATACTGATGAATGGGGAGAAAAGACTGAGCAGTTTTTGGATAGGGCGTTTGCCATCCCTAGCAGACCTAGAACAGTTTGGTGCCCTTGTAGTAAGTGTGCTAACGAAAAGCCACAGGACAAGGAAACTATGAGTACTCACCTGATCAAGTTTGGGTTCACACCGTCCTACAAGATTTAAACTTACCATGGAGAAAAGGCAAAGAAACGTGCAAGGAAGGAGGTGTGGCAGATTCAACCTAGGGGAGAATATGACACTGGGTTTGATAGGTGCTTAGAAAACTTGGCTAATGGTAATGATAAGGGGGATCCCACTAGATCCTCCTAAGGTTGATGCCCGATCTTTCACAGCGAGAACTTGGGGTAGTAAATCCTCCCAACAATGCGATGAACGCAGCCTGGAGAAGAGGGAACGAATCCAGCAAGCAACGGATCGATGAACGATACGCCTCAAACCTTGAGCTAGATAATCCTTGATGAACACAAGAACCTTCGCAGCGGATATAATAGATAAACGGCAGCGCCGCACCCCCGGAGGGATGATACACGTGTACACACGCAATGGGTAAAACCCTAATCTTTAGCCTAAACTTGTTCTCTCTGAACCCTAGCCGTGCCCACCCTTATATGAGGGGGGTGTCCGGCCAAGCCCCTAGTGGGCCTTCCTAGTTCGACTCAGACAGGCCCAAGTAGAAACACACAACTTATTAAAAATCCTAATTGGCCCACATATGACCATAGACATAAAATAAGATAACTAAGCTGGTGGAGTCCTGAATCTGGGCTCCACATAGGCCTCCATGCCCGTATCATCCTCCCCCCCTTCAAGAAGCGTTGTCCCCAACGCGTGAGGGTCTTCTGGAAAAGGTGACGTGATATGAACATGACACGTCCTCGCCATCCTCAAGTCTTGCTTGCCTTCCACACCACATCCTCCCTCGCGGCCTTCTTGGCGCCTCCTTTCTTCTCCATATGAGCTTGGACTTCGGCGCCAATACCTTCTTCTTTGGAGGTCTTGATGGAACCCTGTGTCGCTGAATATGACCCTGCACAAGATGTGTAATGCCTGGGCCACATAAATGTCTCACACGTCCATCTGTGCCTCGATGCATCCGCGGTGTCGTGGAAAACTGGACTGCAGTACTCCTAGCACGGTAGTGCCGCTGCCCAATGTCTCCACTGAAGCGCTATGCCACCGCCGGCTCAGAACCTGGTTGACCGGGTCTATGACCGGTCGGTCCGGTTCTGACCAGGTCTGGGACCGGATCATGACCGGGCCGTCGTGAAACATCAACAGCACTGGCTTCTCCAACCTGCTCGCCTCCCACTCCTCCCATGCGCATCTGCGCCATATGTACTGAAACACCATCAACACAAATATCATCAGTCTGTATACTGGCATCAACACAAACTGTAACTGTAGCACATGCTATAACATCCACATCATCAAGAAGTGTAGCTTCATCCGGCTTGTCACCAACAAGAACTGGCTTGTCATCTACATGCATGGCTGAAACATCACCAATATCGACGCTTGGAACAACATGCACATTAAGCTGCACTTTAGGCTTATGCAACTTCTCCTTACGCACCAATAACTCCACATCGGACTTGATATGATCATCACCCAAAGGCTTCAAAGTCCGCTGTTTGCCACCATGCAGAAAAGAATATGTATTTGCTCGCCCAGCATGTGTCACGTTACGATCATACTGCCATGGACGCCCAAGTAGCAATTCGCACACCTCCAATGGCAACACATCGCACTCTATCTCATCAACATAGTCATCAACTGTAAATGGCACACGCACCTAATGAGTAATCTTCAGCATACCACAGCTATTCAACCACTCAAGACGCTTATTTTCAGGAAGATGCCATGTAGACAACCCCAATGCTGCCACCATCGCCTTGCTTATGCCATTAGTACAGCTACCACCATCAATCATCAACTTGCAAGCCTTGCCCTTTATAATGCACCGAGTCTGAAACAAACTCCATCGCTGAACCTTGTCAACTGTCTTGCAAGCATCATCTTGTACCTTCTTGAGTTGCATATTCAGCCCGCTCAATGGTACATCCTCCTCAACAGTCACAGTAGTGCTCTTGGTATCAGAGCCAGGTTCCTTCTCCTCTGAAGATATTACCTTACCCTTAGTGACTGTTGGTAGTGGAACAACCTCCTGAATAGGAACTATGCACTTGCCCACTTCCTTTATTGCATGTACAACTCCGGACGGCTGCTCACTCTCCTCCATATACGGTGACACGAAACCGTCGCGCAGAAAAGTTTTGAAGTCCTCCCAAGTACAAGCAAAGTCGCCTCTATCAACTGCATCACACCAACAATTATCCAACTCCTCGTCCACACGCCGGTGTGCGAGAACATATGCATCATATCCACTGAACTTCTTATTGTAAGTGCGACAGCGATTGAAACCCAATTCCATGTTCTTTTCCCAATGTTCATATTCCTCAACTGACGCGTAATGGTGTAAATACCACTGAAGTTCGGATGTGTGACGCTGAACTCCCTTCCGAATGTCAAGATAATCATTTAAAATGACACTTGATATCTTCTGACGAGAACACCGTATGCCCAGAACATCATCAGCAGAGAAAACAGCAACGGCATCAGCAGCTTTTCCGGTCCAGATTCCGGTTGATCCGGCCTGGGGACCGGAGCACCCGGTCAGGGGCCCGGTTGACCGGCCTGGAAAACCGGATTTGAGGGCGGAGGCCCCTGGACTCGGCCCGGATTGCACCGGCCTGGGGTCCGGATTTGACCGGATGGGGCCGGTCTGGAGCCCGGTTGACCGGATTGGGAACCGGCCCGGCCGGTCCTGGGTCCGGTTGTCCGGTCCTGGATCCGGTTCGCGTCGCGAATTTGCTTCTTCTTCCCGAGTCCAAACACCAGAAAACGCGATTTTGGCACCTGGAACAGCCATGGATGATAGGCAAACTGCACCCAAACAGCTCCAAACTTCCTCCAACTGAACCTCCTTCGACCGAGAGCCAATCTCCTCCGATCGAGAACCAATCTTCTCCGATGCAAACCGATCTAGATGCGATCGATCAACAAAACCTCGCCGTGAGCAACCCAGAAAACTGATACCACATGATAAGGGGGATCCCACTAGATCCTCCTAAGGTTGATGCCCGATCTTTCACAGCGAGAACTTGGGGTAGTAAATCCTCCCAACAACGCGATGAACGCAGCCTGGAGAAGGGGAACGAATCCAGCAAGCAATGGATCGATGAACGATACGCCTCAAACCTTGAGCTAGATAATCCTTGATGAACACAAGAACCTTCGCAGCGGATATAATAGATAAACGGCAGCGCCGTACCCCCGGAGGGATGATACACGTGTACACACACAATGGGTAAAACCCTAATCTTTAGCCTAAACTTGTTCTCTCTGAACCCTAGCCGTGCCCACCCTTATATGAGGGGGGTGGCCGGCCAAGCCCCTAGTGGGCCTCCCTAGTTCGACTCACACAGGCCCAAGTCGAAACACACAACTTATTAAAAATCCTAATTGGCCCACATATGACCATAGACATAAAATAAGATAACTAAGCTGGTGGAGTCCTGAATCTGGGCTCCACATAGGCCTCCATGCCCGTATCAGGTAATGTGCCTGAAATCCCTCATGTAGAGGCGGAGACACCTCAGGATGCGGAGACAAGTGAGGACCCGGAGGAAAACACAAAGGAGTATTATGTGGCTCTGTTTGCTTCGCAGAAACCCCTACATGAAAATACAGAGGTTACCCAACTAGATGCCATCGCTCGCCTTATGGCCTTCAAGTGCCACAGGAACTTGTGCAGAGATGGGTTCGATGAACTTCTGGGTCGTTGGCAGCATTCTGCCGAAAGGGCACCTCTTGCCGCAAAACTTCTACTATTCGACCAAATTGCTCAGTGACCTTAAGATGTCATCTCAGCAGATACACGCTTGTCCAAAGGGATGCATGCTATTCAGAGAGGAGCATGCTGACACAAATTATTGCATCAAATGCAATTCCTCTAGGTACTTTGAGGTAGATCGCAATGGTGATGGTCAGAAGAGGACCAGATTGCCTCCGCTATCTTCCAGTCCTACCGAGGATCCAGCGGCTCTTCATGACCGAGGATACTGCCCAGCAGATGAGGTGGGCCGTGGAAGGAAACAGATACACCGACAAGATGATACATCCGTCGGATGGTAGTGCATGGAAGAACTTTGTCAAGAAATTTCCACTGAAAGCAGGTGACCCGAGGAGCGTAGCAGTTGCGATATCAACCGATGGGTTCAATCCATATGGTATGTCGGCTGCAGTATACAGTTGTTGGCCAGTGTTTGTTATTCCCATGAACCTCCCCCTGGCGTCTGCATGAGATCAGAGAACATGTTTGTGTCGATGATAATCCCAGGGCCCAAATACCCGGGTAAGAACATGAATGTGTACCTGGAACCGCTGGTGGATGACTTGGTTCGTGGCTGGGAAGGTCGCGGGATCCGAACATATGACGCATCAAAGAAGGAGTACTTCGATATGTATGTCTGGTACCACACGTCCCTGCATGACCTGCCAGCACGTGCTTTGTTCTGCGGGTGGTGTACACATGGGAAGTGGCCTTGCCCATAGTGTAGGCAGGCCGTGACTTTCTTCTTGCTAAACAAGGGAGGCAAGTATTCATGCTTTGATGAAGCTCGACAGTTCCTTGAGCGGAGGCATGGATAAAGGAGTGATGTAAAGAGTTTCAAGAAAGGCCATGTTGTCCGTGACCCGAAGCCAATTCTGAAGACCGGAACGGAAATCAAGGCCGAGTTAGATGCTCTTCAACCTAGCCCTGATGGGAATGGTTTCTTGGGATACGGGGAGACACACCAATGGAGTCACAAGCCATGCTTATGGAAGCTCCCTTACTTTGAGTTTCTCGAGCTCCCGCATAACATTGATGTAATGCACACCGAGAAGAATACCAGTGAAGCCATTTGGAGCACCATTGTGGACACTAAGAAGACGAATGATAACATAAAGGCTCGAATTGATCAAGAAAGGTGGTGCGATAGGCCGGAGTTGAACATGCAGCCACCTCATGGTGCCAAAAAAAATGGACTAAGCCACACGCTCCGTTCTGCCTCACAAAGGCCCATAAAAGGGAGGTCTTCCAATGGATGAAGGACTCCTTGTTTTTCCCTGATGGGTTCGTAGCCAACTGGATGAGGAGTGTGAACTTGGAAACGTTGCGAGTACAAGGACTCAAGAGTCATGACTACCACATATGGCTTGAGCGGATAATGCCGGTGATGATTCGAGGCTATGTCCCTGAGCAGACTTGGCGAGTGCTATCGAGGTTGAGCTTTTTCTTCCGCCAGATTTGTGCTAGGGAGTTAGACACTAAAGTGATTGAGAAGCTGGATAAAGAGGCACCCGTGTTGCTTTGCGATCTAAAGAGGATCTTTCCTCCAGGGTTCTTTAATCCAATGCAACATATGATCTTGCACCTCGCGGAGGAATGCTTAAAGGGGGGCCGAATTGGGGCCGTTGGCAGTTTCCGCCCGAGAGAGAAACACAGAAGCTTCGTCAAATGACAGGCAATAAATGCAAGATCGAAGCATCCATAGCCGAGGCAGTACTTAACCTGGAGGTGTCAAACTTCACCACGAAGCACTATGATCCCAACATTCCCACAAAGCACAACCCGGTCCTCCGTTACAATGCCACCAACAATGAAGAAGTACCCATGCTTAGCATCTTCATAGGGCTTGGTGGCAAGTCAAGTGGCTCGAAGCCGTACAGAACGAACCTACATGAGCGGACCTTGATCCACTCGTATGTCTTGAACACCATGGTGGAAGTGAAGCCATACATCAAGTAAGTGCTAGCCTTTTAGTTATTCGCAAACATTCACGGCCTTGATCCACTCGTATGTTCGTGGCTAACTCTTCCTCTTTTCATCGGTATAGGCAATTCACGGCTATACATTGGAAGAATACCCACAGGGAGCCTACCCCGGAAGAATCCAAGGAAATTTTCGCGGCGGTTTCGGTTTCAGTAGCTGGTTTTGTGGTTTGGTACTATTCTCTCCAAATTTGCTTGCACCTCCGACATTTATCGGTCATTTCTCGTTCTAAACTTCTCGTGCTAAACTTGTAGGCAAGAACTGACAAAGAGATGAAGTCAGAGCTAAGAAAAATTGCTAGGGGCTTTGACCATTCCGTCGACACGTTCAACTCTTATGACATGAACGGGTATCGCTTCCAGACCCATAAATACACAACAAGCCGGCCCAACGCGAAGACAATAAATAGCGGGGTGGTATGCCAAGGTGATGATGGGCTCCATTACTATGGAAGAGTCGAGGGTATATATGAGCTGAATTACGGGTTTCACAAATGGCTAAATCCCGTCGTCTTCAAATGTCATTGGTTCGACCCACGTCGGGTGAGACGGGATCCTGAAATTGGGTTGGTCGAAGTTGAAAGAAGCTCTGTTTATAAGGGAGAGGATGTGTACATTTTGGCTACCCAGGCCTTTCAAGTATTCTATCTTCCGTACGCGTGCAAAAACCCGGCAAAACGTCTACATGGATGGGATGTTGTGATGACGGTGCCTTCACGCAATAGGCCGCCCCCGCCAAACAAGGACGATTACCGCGTAGACCCCTCAACAAAGAATGTCGAGTTTTATCAGGAAGAAGGGCTCCCCGGTCATTTCACAATCGGCTTGCCAGCTGTCGATGACATGGTCGTAGACGATGAACAAGAAGATGCGGGCATGGATGAAGACAATGCAGAAGATGAAGCTGAGGATGTTTGTGCCCCGGAAGACCTGAGTTTGCTCGAGGCGTTCAGAGCAGGGATGGACCTCGATGCAGATGGACCACCTCCAGGTTTCATTGATGATTATTGGTTCGCCGAGCCTGATGACGATGACGAAACATGCGTTCCAATTACGGATGGCGACACAGGCTACTGATCTATGTAGTAGTAATTGTGAGGCTAGCCTATTTGTAATAACACTGTGTAATAGTGATTGTCCAGCTAGGTTATTTGTAAGAACTCCGTGCTATATTTGAAAGAACTCTATGCTAGCTATTTGTTGCTTCCACTAATGTTCATCTATTTGCATTATTGTTGCTTTCAGTAATATTCATCTACTTATATCTTTGTTGCTTTCACTAATGTTCATCTATTTGCATTATTGTTGCTTTCAGTAATATTCATCTACTTATATCTTTGTTGCTTTCACTAATATTCATCTCTTTACATTGCGTACTAATAAACCACTCTCTTCATTTTTGTTTGCAGGTGATTGAAACATGCCGCCAAAAAAAAGGGGCAGCGGTCTTAAAAAGAAGCTCGCGGACTTGGTAGGTGCAGGGACTTCTTCGAGGTGGGGAGGCCGAGCTGCTGCCCCCTCCTAGCCCCCCTCCAGTGCGGGCACGTAGGAAGAATGTGACGCGGGCACTCACTCCTAGTCCTAGCCCCCCTCCCGCAGCCGAGGATGATGATGAGGTGGAGGATGGGAGTAAGGAGGACCAGGAGCAGCACGGGGGTGGGGTGGACGAGCAGCACGGGGGTGGGGAGGAGGAGGAGGAGGATGAGGATGAGGGGCACGAGGAGGACCTCTCGGAGGATGAGGGCTTGGGGGACTGACCGTTTGAGCCTGATGTAAACCTTGTTTGGGAAGCGCCGGCGGAGGAGCAGTACGTTGCAGCTGTAGAGAGGCTGAGGCCACGTGATAAGAGGCCATATCAGCGTGGGAAGACACGGCTCCCCGAGCTGAGAACGTGGCCCTACAGCCATGTTGTTCTAGAGCCCGCTGGAAGGAGGTACATGTTAATTTTGGCATTTCGTTATCGCAATTTGGTCATTATCGAAATTATTATCACATACATATTGATGTTGTCGTTTCATGGTGTAGTTCGTTCAAGTATGAAGACCTGTTGCAGAAGCCGCCACGTGGGTACATGAACATCCTTGGAGGCCTACTTAGAAGGTATTTCCCTGGGCTAGTCGATCTCCCTACTGGTGGCCGCGACGTAGCTTGGAGGTGGGCGCACTACAGGCTCGCGCCAGATCCTCTTGGGAGGTACGACAGCATGCAGGACGTGGTTGTTCGCAAATTTTGGGTACGTGACTTTTGACTTCTTACCATTCATACACTCTCCTTGGTTGACAATAATTGCACTAATGCCCCTTGTTTTACCTATGTGCATGGTTGCAGAAATACTTCAAGAGGGCCGAGGGTAAGGAAATTGCGTGCGATGATGTCCTACACCAGATGGCAAGGACGAGGGTGACTGGCATGCACTACGAGGCACGTATTCAGTGCGTCCGCAACTGGCACGCCGACCGCTTCGTTCATATGACTAAGGAGGATGCTCGCGACACGCTCATGGCACCGTGGCAGTACCTGCAGGTATTTGCATTTATGTGTTATTGATTTTTTTATCGCCATGTAGTTTATTTTACCATAATGGGTTTATCTTGTGTATGTAGAACCCTCCTCAGTACGTCGGCAATGATGAAAAGTGCTGGCGATGGCCATGTGGTGGACATGCCCCCAGTACCTCAAGAAGCACGAGGAGGGCAAGCTGAAGCGGCAAGAGATGCGAGGTGGATCGCATATCCAAGGCAGCATCCCCATCTCTCTTCACATGCAGGAAGAGGTGAGCAAATTATTCATTCATTCTTTCAATTCACGTTATATATTGTTAACTCCGCAAGGGTGTGCCACTTCACCTAATTACATGTTCTCTTTTGCAGGAAGTCAGGACAGGAGCGAAGCCAAACGTCTTTAGCTTGCTAAAAAAGATGAAGCAAAGGAAGACGCCGCATCCTCGGATGGGGTCCATATGGGTTAACCCGCAATCCGAGACCCAGTGTACGGCGTATGTCCTGAAGTTCAAGCAGAAGCATGGCGAGGGCTCCAACCCAAAGGCCGAGGACTTTGACCCTGAGGTTGCGGTGCTTGCGGGAGAAGGCATGAAGCATGGCCGCCTATGGCTTGGTGACGGGTGCGTCGACCCAGCGACTATTCCATCTCTCCGCCAGATCCGTCGTGGTCGTAAGAGCGGCCAGCCTCAAGTAGAGACCCGGCCACGCGCTTCGGATCTAGCTGTCGAGCGGTTACGGGTATGTTCTTTCTCGGGCCTCTACGTTTCTTTACATGCTTTCCATTGAAATGTTAATGACATCGCGACAACACAACGTAGGCGGAGATGGCAGCAAGGGAACAGGAGGCCCAGGAGCGGCAGGCGCATCTAGAGCAGCAGGTTAGGGACTACCAGCAGCAGCAGGCACAGATGATGTAGCAGATGCAGTAGCAGCAGCAGATGATGCAGACGCACCAGCAACAGATGAGCTGGATGATGAGCCAAGCCAATATAACTTCTCCACCGGGGAGTGGTCTTCCTCTTCTTCCTTACGCCTTGCCGTGGGTAAGTGGTTAAGTCCATATCTCCATCTTATCTTCTCTTGTCTTATTGACTAATCATATCACCATCAATAGATGGGGCCTTCGCAGATGATGCCGAACATGCCGCCGTCCACTCAGAGCCCGGTGACACCTTTCACCGTGAACAACGTGAACATCATCCGGAACCTGATCCCCGGTGAGTCCTCCTACACTTGTGCCCAACCCGCTTCTAGGTTGTAGAATGCCATGACACCATGTTAAATTCCATGTCAATATGCAAATGCTAGTACTTGTTGAAGTGGAGCCATGGAGCCATGCTTGTAGAATGCCACCATGTTCAATTCTCATGTCATGATTTCCTTTTCACCTTGTAGGAGAACGACAAGGCGATGACGATGATGCCATGGGAAGCAATGGAGGAGGACAAGGTTGATGGAATGGATTCTATGAACTCGTCGTCGTGCTCTTGTTGTTGTTCGATATGCACTTGTCGTTGTTGTATGGGATTGTAATGGACATTGCTATTTAACTTGAGGACACTCTATGTAATGGATTGTAATGGATTGTATGCATGGACTATTGCGTTCGATGTATTTGTGGTGTTGTTGATGTGTTTGGTGATGATATGTTGAAAATATATGTTGTATATGCTATATTGTGAAATGCTATTTTTGAAATGCAGGGATTAATAGAAAACAGAAAAAAAATGAAAAAAGGACTTTTGGTCACTTTGCCGTGTGCACACGCACGGCTAAGGCGCCACGTGGCGCGCAGCTGTGCTCCTGGGAGCTCCTGGGTGTGCCTGGAGGAGGCTTTGCCGTGCGTGCCGGGGAGTGGGCGCACGGCAAAGAACTCTGGCACGGCAGAGATTCGGCGCACGGCAGCGACACAGCGCACGGTAAAGACGCTGCGCACGGCAGCGTTACCTGCAAGGGAAAGATACTGCGCACGGCAAAGGTTGTTCTCACGGCAAAGAACACGACGCACAGCAAAGTTTGGGCGCACGGCAAAGAAATACGACGCACGGCAGCGTTGGCCCGCACGACAAAGACAAGGGCGCACGGCAAAGATCACGATGCACGGCAACGTCTTTGCCGTGAGAAATTGGCCAAGCACACGGCAATGACTTCGTTGCCGTCGGATTCTTTGCTGACCGATCGTTGCCGTGCGATTACGCACGACAAAGCCTTTGCCGGGCGTAGTCGAACGGCAACGTTGTTTTTTCCCGTAGTGATGCGAGGTTTGGATATCTATCATATCTTTCAGGGTCTGCTGCTAAACCTTGGAATGTGCTCTTGGCTAGTTGTGCTTGTCAGGGTCTTAGTTTAATGATCTATTCTTCAGAAATATCTATTGGCACTGTGCTTTCTTGTACTAGTTGTTAATCGCTACCAGGTCGACTTCTGTACTCGGCTTATTCCTGGGTTACGAGCTACCAGGTCGTGTCACGTGGCTTGTATGCCACTAGTAGAAAAACGCTCATCTATACCGGTTCCAGAGGGCCATTTGCACCGGTTTCTCAACCGGTATAAAAAATCCGGTACAAAAGGCCCCCCCCTTTCGTAACGGTTCCTTACGAACCGGTATTAATGGCGCCTCCACGTGGGCGCAGGAGAGCGCACGCGAGGGAGCTTTGGTACCGGTTTGTATTACAAACCGATACCAAAGGTTGGCTAGGGCAGAAATATGCATGAATCTGCCGCGGCAGAATTCATGGTTTCGGTTTTGCAGGGGTTTAGGGGTATCGGAGCGTTTCATATCACGTCGATGCACCGAAACGCGTTTGGGTTTACGTAGTACATGAAGATCAAGGTGATGCATATCAAGTTGGTGCATATAATATAACACACATGTAATTGCATAAGTAGTACTCTTCGATGCATATCAAGTCGATGCACCAGAATAAAGTACTACATGCATGAAGATCGATCTTCATGCGTAGTGGTACTCTCCGAGACATACTATCTATTACATGTACCATAGTGGTACACTCCGAGTCGAACTATATATACACAAAGCAATCGAGGAGTGGGAGAAGATCTTTATGCATAGTGGAACTCTCCAGATGGTGGTATGACTTCCCGAAGGAAAAATCCCGCCAATTCCTCGCCAATTGCTTTGAAGCGCTCCTCGATTGAGATCTTCTCCCGCTTTTTTCTCAACTGTAAAAGAATAAGATACAAATGAATACATGAGCTATGTGTGTGTGTGTGTATATATATGTATATATCAAATCACAAATCAAACAATTATTACTGAAACTCAGCACAACTTATGGTAACAAAATAAATTTGTGAATATTGTTTTCGTACCTCTTTATTTCTTTCATTATTCGCTCTCTCGCTGACAATTCTGTGGATGTACTCGCAAATGTAGTATCCACATAGATCAGTCCCCTGTGGTTGTTTCGCGCATTTCTGTACAAGAATATAATTCAGTCAAACAATAATCAAGTATGATAAAGGTGTGTGGACCTAGGTAACTACTACTTACTTTGTTCGCACGCCATATCAGCTTCGGTGCCCATTGAAAGGACTGATCTTCCTTGATGAAAGTTTCCCATACGCTGCCCGACAAAAGAAAACGCACAAAAGAGTTATCAATCAGTTGATATCAGGAAATTCACAAAAACCGATAAGAATTTGAATTACCTTTTGAGCATAAGAAAACAAGACTTGTATAGTATAGGCTCTTTGGTTAGTGAGTCAAAGACTTCAACTTCTCCTTCGTACATTTTAATGACGATAAGAATAAAGTGAAACCTGCGCACGTTTAAATATGTAGTGTCATATATATAAGTCATCAGTTAATATTTTAACATATGGTGAGCAAAATAGAATGTGTTATAAGAGAGTAACACTCACTGGAAGTTGTAAGGCCAAAAGTATTGTCTTTTTGTCACGTTGTCGCTTCAAAAACCTTAGCAAAGTCTCCGGTGTATCCCTGTTATAGAGGGGTTCTTCTATGGTCCTGACATGCATTGTGTCCGGGTCAATGAACCCAATGTTCGTGATTTCATCCCTTTTGCATTCGAGCATCTTCGATCTGCATAACATAGCGTACAAAAGATTATAATTTGCAGATAATGAAGGAGCTGAGCTAAAGACTTCTCAAATTATATAAATAAATCACTTACACAATAGCAACTGATGATAGATTTGTCGAGGACCCGAAGATTGTATAAAGGAAAAGCTCGCAAGTCAACGCTCACGAGTATTCTTGGAAGTAGTGCTCTTCCTTAACTCGCACCATGATAGTCTCGATCCCTCCCTTTGTGGCAACACCGTACCACGTATGCAAGTTACGCATTCTTGTTGGTAGCTTCCTGAGATTCTCGACCAAATCTTTCCCTTGAACATATTTATAGTGTACTTCAGCTGAGGGGTAATCGGTGTATTGTCGAGAACTTTGAACGGCCTTCTCGTCAAACACCACGAGATGGGGGCCGATTGAACGGGTTGTTGTCCGAGCTGGTAGACTTGGTGTATCCCTTTTATCTCCTTGACACCCGATTGAACGGGTTTTGTCGCCTCGATCATGTTGTCATACAACCTTTCAATAGAACGCCTATAGTCAGATGGCGGCGATGGTAGAGGGTCATATAGATTCTCAACGGTACGCACAACTTTCACCGGATCTAGTGTCTTCTCAAAAGGTATCTCTGGCACTTTCGGTGCAAAAAAGGCTTTCAGCTCGGACTCAACGGTTTCCCTGTTTTCCTCCACTTTTTTCCCAAGGTAACTTCTCAATGGGCGGCTGTGGTTTCTCCTTTCTAGATCTCTTCCTAGGCGGCGTACCGTTCCGCTTAACGGGCGCTGTCTTACGCGGAGGATCTCGAGATGGTGGACTCACGCTGGGGTCCCTCTCAGGTAGGTGTGGACTTGGCTGCTCACGAGGACTGCTACCAGGAGGAGTCGATGGCATTTGCTGCTCATGTGGAGGAGTCGGTGGCCTTTGCAAAAGGACGATGTACTTCTTCGGCCATAGGGCGAAACCGTGCTTGACATCGGCCAGTGTCCTCTCATCTTCACCTCTAGGAATATCAAGCTCCACTGTTTCAAAACCCGAACAACTTCATCCACCCCGACAGAACACAGCCAGGTGGAATGGGCATATGATGGTGCATTGCTCCATCTTCACTTGGGTACACATAGCCGATCGCCACCTTAACGGACGCGGTCCTGAATAACATATGTAGCTCGCAATCTGTCTTCTCCGTGACATAATCCACGGGGTAGCTTCCTCCACATCCGTCAAGATGCGAGAAACCGACACTGCTTCTTCGCTGAGATGGGGCAGCATCGGCTTGTGGATCCTGTAGAAACAGCGGCTGATCAGGTGCCCTCTGATTTCTCTCAAGCGCCTCCACCCTATTTAACAAATTCCGTTAATGTGTCGGCGTCCTTCTTCTTCTTTCGCGAACGGCTTCTATAAGTGTCAGCGCTGTTCGGCCACGCTTCCTTCATGGTGAGACCTGGGCGAGCTCGTACCCGTCCAACGTGTTCAGGATTCCCCAGAGCGAGTGTTAGCTCGTCATTCTCTCTATCGGAAATGTACTCTCCCTTTCTGACCTTTTCAATTGCATCTACAAGCTTCGGTACAATTGCCTCAATTTTTCCTTCCATTTTCCCTTCGCAACGATCAGCCCTGTATTTGGGTCCAACCCTGCCCCATGCGCGAACAACCAGAACTTGGACCGTTCGGGCCAGTCCCATGTCTGTGGAGTGATTCCCGCATCCATCAGTTTATTTTCAAACGCTGTCCACTTCGGAATGGCAGTCTTGTAGCCACCTGACCCCAAATGATGCCAAAGTTTCTTCTTTGAAGCATTTTTCGTATTTGTGACCAATCGGGACACAAAAGTAGACGATTGCTTATACATCTTAAATGCGGGCCAGTGATCTTTTATCTTCACTAGAATATCATCGAATACTGGATCTTCATTCTTATATTTGTCCCATAAATTTTTCTTCCAGGTCTGGAATTGTATGGCCATCTTCTTCCATGTCCATTCCCTGACTTTATTCTTCTGGCCTTCCATCATGTCTTCCGGTAGGCTGAATCGTGTCAGTAGAATGTCCCAAAGAAAATTTTGCATCGTCTCGTTGACATAACTAGCTTGAGTCCCCGCTTTCTTCGGCTTATTCCACTCTTGAATGCTGATCGGTACATGGTCCCTAACAAGAACTCCGGCTTGATTTGTAAATTTGCGGCAGTACTCTTTGGGATGCTCCGGTTCACCATTAGCCTTAAATGCCGTGAGGGCTAACCTGCCCTCGCCCTTTAACACTCTCGTCGGGCCTCGTTTTGTTTTAACAGACTTGCTAGATGATGCAGAAGGCTAAAAGAAAAAATTATTCGTTAATAAGTGCAATACAAATAAATGAATGCATCTAGGGATCGATGAACATAGACTAATTGATGCATAAATATACACCTCGCCCGAGTTTGTTATGGACACTTCGTTGTCTCTTCTAACTTGTTCAGACTCAAGTCCCTCGCCGAAATCATTCAGAAAGTCTTGGAACTCGTTCTCATCTCCATCGGGTTCCGTACCACGGGCACTCTCATAGATCAATTTCTGCACCGCTTCTTCCCCCTCCTCATCTCGGACGAAGGTGCCATCCGCCATACCTCAATGTCACTACAAAATTAAGAAAGCAATTATATTTCATTCATCCAATGAGTCATTTAGCTAGCAATTCATTATTTGAAATACATAAGTTGTGACAAGTTAATAGCATAATCCTGTGAAATACAAACACATATGCCCTCCTTTTGAAATGAATATGCCAAACAAAAACACAAGCAAGCGTTTGTTGAAAGCTATAAAACAGTAACAACGATACAGAGCCCCCCATCCAAGTAGGGCGGTGGCATCGGCGGCGGTGGCATCGGCACATTTCAATAGCATTTCTAGGGAGGTGGCATCGGCGGCGGCTCCATGGAGCTGGCGACCAGCGTCCAATGTTGCTGAAGTTGGGCACACACTCATGAGACTAGCAAGAGTGAACTCGTTCGGGCAAGGACAGTGATGCCTTCGCATTTCAGTAAACAGAGCAAAAGCCTCCTCGGCCGATATGATCGCGCTCCAAGAGACAACATCCTTGGCAGCGCTTTCCCGGAACACGGCATCCGCTGCCGAGAGAAGGCCGGCGACGCGTGCGTGACCAGTGAGTTGGCCACCGAGCGGGCGTCTGCGGCGTCGGCGAGGCGCGAGCCTGTGCGTCCGATGGCGGCCAGCGTGCCGTCAGCGTCGCCGCGGCGCGCGTAGAGCGTGGCGAGCGTGTTGGCGACGTAAGGCGTGGCATCGACGCCGAGCTTGGCGCAGAGCGCGTGCACCTCGCGGCCGCGGCGAGCTAGCAGGTCAGCAGGGCCAGTGGCGTCCTCGGCGCAAGCGGAGTCGGCCGCGGGCGCGCAGCGCGTGGCGCGCGCGAGGCGGCGGCGGGGGGGCGGGAGCGGGCGTCTGCGGCGCGGTGAGGCGGACGGCGGCGGCGAGGTGGTCTCGCGGCGGCGCGCGCAGCGTGAGCGCGGCGGCGCGCAGTTGCGGAGGAGGAGGGGGAGAGGGCGGGCGCGCTCACCTTGGCCGGTTGCGCGCGGGAGGAGGGGAGGCGGCGGCGCGGCGACGGCGACGGCGCGCGTCGGCTCTGCGCGTCGGCGACGGCGGCGAAGATGGCGACGGCGTGGGAGCACGCGTGGGCGATGGCGACGGCGTGGGCGCGGTGGTTTCTGCGTGTGAAGTGGAGGATTTGGGCGAATTTCCCGCGCGGCTAAGTGAAAACGGAGGGGAACCCCTTTGGCTGGTTGGTACCACCAACCTGTACGAAAGACCTTTCGTCGGTTGGTGGTACCAACCGTACCAAAGGTTTTTTTTTGTTTTCTTTTTCTTTGTCTTTTCTTTTTGTTTTCTTTTCTATTTCTTTTTTCTTTTCTGTTTCTTTTTTCTTTTCTGTTTCTTTTTCTTTTTTCTTTTCTTCTATGTTTCTTTTCTATTTCTATTTCTTTATCTTTTCTGTTTGTTTTTGTTTCTATTTCTTTTCTATATCTTTTTTTCTATTTCTTTTCTATTTCTTTTCTGTTTCTTTTCTATTTCTTTTTTCTATTTCTTTTCTGTTTCTTTTCTATTTCTTTTTCTGTTTCTTTTCTATTTCTTTTTTCTTTTCTTCTATGTTTCTTTTCTTTTCTTTTCTATTTCTATTTCTTTATCTTTTCTGTTTGTTTTTGTTTCTATTTCTTTTCTATATCTTTTTTTCTATTTCTTTTCTATTTCTTTTCTGTTTCTTTTCTATTTCTTTTTCTATTTCTTTTCTATATCTTTTCTATTTCTTTTTTCTTTACTCCCGCCACGAGGCCGTCCGCGCGGGAAAGTTTCCCGCCACGACGCCGCGCGTGGGAGAAAAAGGCGGGAAAGAAAGGGGCGGGAATAAAATTTTATTACGATTGAACTCGAATTAAAAGTACATAGCTCAACTGAAAATTAAGATACATGGCCAGATTTGACTGTTCGAGTCATTTAGTCATACTCGTGCCTAGCCCTATAGTAGTCGCCACTGTAGTCGTCGTAGTCGCCGTCATCATCGTCGCTGGCATCGGGGTCGCGGTAGTCGAACCTCGCGGGAGAGCACGCGTGGGCTGGGACTGAGGGTAGCGCAGCGGGGCCACGGTAGGCTATGACGCCTGGAGAGTCCGGCCGCGCCACCACAGCCGACGACCGGCCTCGTTGAAGTTCGAAGGAGGCGGGCCGCCCTCCTCGTGCCAGCGCCCTCTCACGCCGATTGATGAAGAAGCTTTCCCAAGTCGGCCTGTAGTCGGGATGCCACTGGGATTCCTCCGCTGCTGGCGTGAGCTCGAAGTAGTAGTGGTTCGTGATGGCCATCTCGCGCGCCACACCTAGAGGGATTGAGGGACCGGTACGCCTCCGATGCTTAGCAACCAGCCGGTCGGGACGCGGTAGCCCGGCGGCAGGGGTAGTTCGAAGCGCCTCCGCCTCTCGGGGTTAGAGATACGATGGAAGTCATGGGAGAGAATGATGAGGTTTGCAGATATGAGTCTAGATGTGATATGTAAATGGAGGCCAAGCCTACATATATATAGTGAAAAAATGGCGGGATGACGGAGGCGGGAAGACAGAGGCGGGAATGGAAAGCGCGGGAAGAAAATAGGCGGGAACGATGATGCGGCAAACCTTTAGTACCGGCTGGTGGGTGCAACCGGTACTAAAGGTGGTTTTCTATCTTGTAACAAAACTGTCGGTGGGATAAGGACGCGTGGGTAACCTCTAGTACCGGCTGGTGGGTGCAACCGGTACTAAAGGTGGTTTTCTGTCATGTAACAAAACTGTCGGTGGGATAAGGACGCGTGGGTAACCTCTAGTACCGGCTGGTGGGTGCAACCGGTACTAAAGCTGTGGGCAGGATAAGGACGCCCTCGATGAGATAAAGCATGTAGCGCACGACGCCCTGTCGGAGGAAGAAGACAAAGTAGAAGCGGCGCCGTGCCTATAAAAGGAGCATCGATACGCCATGGCAAGCAGCTCAACATCCAACATGGATGGAGAGTTTCATCCCCATGGATGGAGGAGGGTTGGGAAATCCCGTGGCGGAACTTGTCGAAGATGCCCTTGGTGCACACGCCCTATGGCATCTTCGGAAGTTCCGCCTCGGAAACCGCAAGCCCGTGAAAGACTCCATCTCCTCTAACAATGTTGGGGAAAGGGTTGGGAAATCTCCGTGGCGGAATTTGTCGAAGATGCCCTTGGTGCACACGCCCTATGGCATCTTCGGAAGTTCCGCCTCGGAAAATTTCCTGCAAGCCCGTGAAAGACTCCATCTCCTCTAACAATGTTGGGGAAAGGGTTGGGAAATCTCCCGTGGCGGAAATTCTCGAAGATGCCCTTGGTGCACACGCCCTATGGCATCTTCGGAAGTTCCGCCTCGGAAAAATTTCCCTGCAAGCCCGTGAAAGACTCCATCTCCTCTAACAATGTTGGGGAAAGGGTTGGGAAATCTCCCGTGGAACTTCTCGAATATGCCCTTGGTGCACATGCCCTATATATGGCATATTCGGAAGTTCTGCCTCGGAAAAATTTCCCTACAAGCCAACCATCTCCATTGTTAATATCTTACATACAGTAACATCATTACACCAAAGTGATTCCATATTGAGATACACAAGTTATGATCCCTATCTAGCTAGTCTTCTGAGTTTTCTTCGTCTGTTTCCTTTCTTCTGATTGCGACGCAACCATGGACAATCTTCATTATTTAAGATGATGCTTGGGTCAGTTTTTACCTTGAAGGGTGGAATATCATCAAACTTATTATAATCTTCTTGACATGTCTGTCTTGTCCTCTACTCCCACAATGTTTCTTTTTCCTGAAAGAACTATGTGCCGCTTGGCTCATCGTATGATGTGTCCTCTTGCCTTTCTTTTCTTTTTTTCGCTAGACATGTCCTTCACATAAAAACCTGAGCCACTTGGCTAGGACGAATGGTTCGGTGTCATACCCTAGATTCTTGAGATCCACTGTAGTCATTCCGTACTGCGGGTCTACCTGTACCCGTCTTTCAGGTTGAACCATTTGCACGAACAAAGGGACCTTGAAATTAGGTCCATAGTCAAGTTCCCATATCTCCTCTATGTACCCATAATATGTGACCTTGTTCCCATTGTCATCTTCTGCATCAAAGCGGACACCACTGTTTTGGTTGGTGCTCTTTTTGTCTTGGGCGAACGTGTAAAATGTGTTCCCATTAATCTCGTACCCTTGAAAAGTCGATATAGTAGAAGATGGTTGCTTGGCCAACAAGTACAGCTGCTCGTCATCGTGACATTCATGAGACGTGTTTGCAACCAACCGCCGAAAGTCTTCATGTGTTCTCCATCAATCCAATCTTCACGTTGCTCCGGGTATTTAGAGCATAAGATATCCTTGTGTTCCTCTTTGTACGGAGCCACCAAGATGGAATTATGTAGAACTGTGTAGTGTGCTTGAGTGAAAGAATGTCCGTCCATACACGTTGTTGCTTTCTTTCCTAGCGTGCCTTTTCCACGCAGCCTCCCCTCATAGCGCGATTCAGGAACACCGATCGGCTTAAGGTCAGAATAAAGTCAACACAAAACTCAATGACCTCCTCTGTTCCATAGCCCTTGGAGATGCTTCCTTCTGGCCTAGCACGGTTATGAACCTACTTCTTTAAGACTCCCATGAATCTCTCAAAGGGGAACATGTTGTGTAGAAATACAGGACCGAGAACGCCAATCTCTTCGACCAGGTGAACTAGGAGATGTGTCATAATATTGAAGAAGGATGGTGGGATACCAACTCGAAGCAGACTAGACATTGTACCACATCCTTCTGTAAATTTTGTAGAGTAAGTGGATTGATCACCTTCCGAGAAATTGCATTGAGGAACGCACATAGCTTCACAATGGGTACTCGAACATTTTCCGGCAAGCCCCCTCAATGCAACCGGAAGTAATTGTGTCAGCAGTCATGAGACTTTAGGTTTTGAAACTTTTTTCTCGACATGTTTATTATTCCCTTTATATTCGACGAGGCCGACGGGACCTTGATGCTACTCAGACAAAAAAGATCTCCTTCTCCTCTTTGGTAAGAGCGTAGGTGGCAGGACCTTGATACTTCTCTGGATTCAGGTTGTTTCCTTCGTGGATACTTTGCTGGTCCTGCCGTGCATCCGGTGTATCTTTTGTCTTCCCATACACGCCCAAGAAGTTTTTCACGCAAAGATTTTTCGTCACGTGCATCACGTCGATTGCAGAGTGAACCTCTAATAGGGTAGCTCCCAAAATATCGACTTCTTCTTCCACATGGGTACGTGTCCGTCAACATCATGCGGAACAGATTGTCCGCCAGGACCCTTTCCAAAGATCACTTTTAAATCCTTGACCATATCATATATAACTTCCCCGGTAGGGCGGGTAGGCTTCGTTCGGTTATCTGCCTCACCTCCGAAATGCTTTCCTCTCTTTCTTACGTGATGTTGTTTTGGAAGAAATCGACGATGCCCAGGTACACATTCTTGTTTCCCAAATATATACTGTCAGTCTCACCTAAACAATGTGTGCATGCATTGTATCCCTTGTTTGACTGTCCTAAAATGTTACTAAGAGCAGGCCAATCATTGATGGTTACAAACAACAACGCCCGTAGGTTAAATTCCTTTTGTTCGTGCTCATCCCACACAGGTACACCTTCTTCACGCCACAACTGTAAAAGTTCTTCAACCAATGGCCTCAGGTACACATCAATGTCGTTGCCGGGTTGCTCGGGCCCTGGATGAGCACGGCATCATAATGAACTTCCGCTTCATGCAAACCAAGGAGGAAGGTTATAGATACATAGAGTCACCGGCCAGGTGCTATGACTGGAGCTCTGCTCACCGAAAGGATTAAAGCCATCTGTACTTAGACCAAATCTTAAGTTCCTTGCGTCATCTGAAAATGACTTGAACTCTCTCGTCGATTTTTCTCCACTGCGACCCGTCAGCGGGGTGTCTCAGCATCACATCTTTCTTACGGTCCTCTTTGTGCCATCGCAACAACTTGGCATGCTCTTTGTTTTGGAACAAACGTTTCAACCGTGGTATTATAGGAGCATACCACATCACCTTCGCAGGAACCCTCTTCCTGGGGGGTGGACTCGCCCTCAACATCGCCAGGGTCATCTCGCCTGATCTTATACCTCAATGCACTACATACCGGGCATGCATTCAAATTCTCACTCTGCGGAGGATGCATCATTGATGCATGCATGTATCTTCTGCACCTCTAATCCTAGAGGGCAGACAATCTTCTTTGCTTCGCGTACTAGAGGGCAATACGTTCTCCCTGGAAGCATCTTCTTTATTATTTTCAGCAACTTTTCAAACCCCTTGTCAAATACCATTCTCTGCCTTCCATTGCAGCAATTCCAGGTACCCTTTTTCTGGCCATCTTCACAATTTGGGTACAACAGTGTCTTGTGATCCTCTAACATTTTCTCCAACTTCAACCTCTCCTTTTCACTTCCGCAGCTTATCTTCGCATCAAGAATGGCCCGACACAAATCGTCATCGGGGTCATCAAAAATCGGCTCATCAAAAATGGGCTCTTCTTCAGCTTCGTCTTCCCCCATTCTACTATCACCGTCTTAAGTGAACATAGGATAGTTGTCACTATCCTCTTCTTCTTCGTTGTCTTCCAATATAACCCCTCTTTCTCCGTGCTTGGTCCAACAATTATAGCTGGGCATGAAACCGTTCTCCAGCAGGTGGACGTGAATGGTCTTTGAGGTAGAGTAATCATATTCTTACAGGAACTACATGGACAATAGATGAAACCATTCGACTGCCTGTTTGCCTCAGCCACGTTGAGAAAATAATGCATGCCATTAATGAAGTCGGGATGGCACCGGTCACCGTACATCCATTGTCGACTCATCTGCATTTTATATGTATATCAAAAATCATTAATTACACAACATCGTGGATATATGAGTGACCAACTTAATTAATATTCAAGTTCATCACATAAAAAAAAAATTTTATAAAAAAGAAGAGGCTCACCGAGGTGGTACGGTGCCGGCTAGGGGACGACGCTGGCGATCGACGGCGGTGAGGACGGGGATGATACTAATTAAAACCTACAAAACATACCATAATTTCAGCTCAAATTGCATAAAAAAATCCCTAACTTAGGCATTTCATCGAACACCTTGCTAGCACTAGAAAAATAGTACGAGTTAAAACTACCAAAGAAATGAGCTAAATTAGGAACGCCGGAAGGAAGGATTATATTGCTAACCCTTGGATAAATGGTGGAGAAAAAATAGAGATTTGTTGGTGTGAGAGGTGCAAAATAGTGTGAGTGGAGAAAAAGAGAAAAATGAGATGAAGATCCAGGAACGGGCTCGCGGTGTGAGATATAGGTGGCACCCTTTGGTACCGGTTCGTGTTACGAACTGATACGAAAGCTCCAGCACTGGCCTCACACGAGCCTGTACCTCTGGCCGAAGAACTTTCGTACCGGTTCGTAACACGAACCGGTACCAAAGGGTGCTCACGAACCGGTGCCAAAGCTCCTGGCCCACCAGAGGTCCCAAACCGGTGCAAATGACCCCTTTGGTACCGGTTCGTAAGAGAACCGGTACCAAAGGCTTAGATGGATGCCCTATTTTCTACTAGTGGCCGCGTACCCAAGAAAAAGCACTCGGCATACTTTTTTCTTTCTATTCCACTTTTATTCACTCAGCATATAGGCCACGTGGCACGATCTGGTGGCACGTAGTGCAGGAGTATGCCGAGTACTGTGCTCAGCTACGCGCCACCATATGGTGCCACGTGGCATACAATATTTTGTTTTTTATACACTAAATATATGCCGAGTACCCGAAAAAAAGCAATTGACATACTTTATATTTTATTCTATTTCTCTTTTATTTATTCTTTTTATTGTCTTTTCATTTTCTTTTCTTTCTTCTATATTTCTTATTTCCCCTTTCAAAAAAATTCTTCTTTCCATAGCCGTTTCTTTCTACTATATTAATTTCTTTGTTCTTCTCATTGTATATTCTCCCTTCTATTTTCCTTTTCTTTCTTATTTTCATTGTCTTTTCGTTTCAATTTTTGTTTGTTTATGTGTTTATTATTCAATATAGCAAACGGACACGATCACATGAAATCATGACGAGAAAGGGTCGGGTTTGTGAAGGGACTGCGGGGCTCGTTCCTCCGTTGGCCTTGAAACTTTTTCTGCACTCAGCGGGGGTGATGACATGGCACATGCCAGGCCATGGCCTTTTTTCTAGGACCGTCGGCTATATTCGGAATATTTATTGCATTTCTAGGGTTTTAATGCCAGAAATTCAAGATCTGAATTGCGGCCACAAGAAATCATGACCGAAAATGGGTTAAAAATTCATATATGTGCTCTTTGGCCCGTGTCTATGCCATTTGCATCCAAACGAGAAGGAGGCCCTATCATCGGTGGGGGCGGAGGGGGGTGGAAGGCCAGTCCCCCGACATGCGGGATGGTGTCGTTTAAATCCACGGGAAATCATATGAGTTTAGAAATTCACGGGACCTAGCACGGTGTCATCATATGGCCCCTGGAGGGCGTGGTAAAAATTTAGAGCGTTTAGCAGAAGCCTTCCTGGAGACAACGTAGAAACTGGGTAGTCTCCGAGGAAGGATCTAGGTTCGAGAGGGAAAGGGTTAGGTTAGTGAAGGGAGTTGTTGGGTCGTGGTTTCAAGAGGAATGATCTCGGCTTGTTGCTAGCACGTGTATTTGGAGAACAACGGGGAGATGCTGCCGAAATCCAGTCTCGGATCGGCGTAGAGCATGGAAATCGAACCAAACCTACACATCCTCGGGTGGGATTAGGACCTATCATTTCGTTTTAGATAGCTGAGTGCACGCCATAAAACACGTATAATTGTAATTATCTGAACAAATAAAAAGCATTATATGTGTGTTTCAGTGATATCAAATGACGGAGAATTGTGAGTGCATTTACACTGGCCGACCCAGTCAGGCGCGTATGACCCTGGAATGGGAGATAAAGATCAACCAATTCTTGGAATTAGTATTTAGTGGAGATAAGGGTTCTAATGGAACTTGATGCCCCTACACCCTTTGCCATAACAATCTTAAAAAACAAAGGAGGTTATGGGTCAACACCTTGATAAGAGTGGGTTTACGACAGACTATTACCGGTGGGTCTTCCATGGTGAGCCCGCACATCCCAGAGTGGAGGTGGTGCGACAGCGCACCGGTGAATATTATACTGGGCTTGAGCACCTGTTAGATTACTTCATTAATGCACATGCGCCTGAAACTCCTTCTACGGGGGAAGGTGCACGGGAGGAGGCAGAGGAAAGGGCGAAGAAGTTCTATGATGCGTTGTTTGGGGCACGTAAACCCCCTCAGAGGCATACAGATTACTCAACTGGATGTCATCGCATGCCTAAGGGGCATCAAGTCCCAGTTTAGTCTGAGTAGATCTGCCTTCGATGCATTTCTTCTTTCCATAGCCTTTTCTTTCTACTTTATTATTTTCTTTGCTCTTTTCATTGTATATTCTTTTTCCTATTTTCCTTTTCTTTTTTTTTATTTTATTTTCTTTCTTATTTCCATTGCCTTTTCTTTTCTTCATTTGTTTGTTTATGTGTTTATTATTAAATATAGCAAACAAACCCAATCAGATGAAATCACGGTAAGAAAGGGTCCTTGAAACTTTTTCTGCACACAGCGGGTGCCACGACATGGCACATGCCTAGCCCTGGCCTTTTTCGGATCCCGTCTGCTATTTTTGGGACATTTATTTTTTGGATGCCGAAAATTCAAGATCTGAACTATGGCCAGATGAAATCATGGCCGAAAACGGGTTGCAAATTCATATCTGTGTTCCTTGGCCCATGCCTAGGCAATGTGCAGCCAAACAAGAGGGAGTCCCCATCACCGCGGGGGCAAGGCTAGGCCCACCACATGCAAAATGTTGTCGTTTAAATCGACAGAAAATCATACAAGGCTAGAAATTCACGAGACCTGGCACGGTGTTGTCATATGGCCCCTAGAGGGGATGGTTAAAAAATTGAGACCGTTTCCAATGAAGGATATAGGTTTCAAGAGGGAAAGGGTCTGGTTTGTGAAGGGAGTGCGCGGCCGTTCCTGCATTGGCCTTGAAACTTTTTCTGCACTCAGCTGGGGCCATGGCATGGCACGTGCCAGGCCATGGCCTTTTTTCGAGGCATGTCTGCTATATTTAGGACATTTATTACATTTCTAGGGTTTTAATGCCAGAAATTCAAGATATGAACTTTGCCTTCAAACCTGACCCATTCCCTCTGGAAACCTAGATTTTTCCACGGAGATGGTCCAGTTTCTAAGCAGTCTAGGTGTCAACTTTTATGGAACCTTCTGAAATTTTGACCACAACATATTGATGCCATATGATGACACCATGCCAAGTTTCATGTTTTTCAGACTTCGTTTGTATTGTCTGGAATTAAAAAAAAAAATGCATGTTCATGGTCGAGTCTTGGCACCCTGAGGGTTGGAATTCCATTCCTTTTCTCACATAAGGCCTAAAAACACAATAAAGAACAAATATAGGACTTTTCAGCCCAATTTTGCCATCTTTTTCATGCACTTACAGTTCAACAATGAATTATATGCACTAAATGACTAGAAATGCTCTCAATGACTTGAATATAGCAAACTTACCACAAAAATGCCAAATATTGACATGAAACATGTGGTGATGTACGTTGAGCATAGAATTTTTTTAAGGTGAAACGACGAAACAACCGACACTTTGCCTTCAAACCTGATTCGTTCCCTCTCGAACCAATGATTCTTCCTCGGAGAAGGTTCGGTTTCTAAGCACTTGAAATGAAAATTTCTGTGAAACCTTCTTAAATTTTTACCACAGCCTATATGCATCATATAATGACACCGTGCAAAGTTTCATGTTTTTGAGACATCGTTTGCATTTTTTGAAATTCTTGGCACCCTGAGGTTTGGAATTCCTTTCCTTTTCTTACATAAGGCCTAAACACAAACTAAAAAATACATATAATATTTATCAGCCTGTTTTTGCCATCTTTTTCATGCACCTGCAGTTCAAAAATGATTTATATGCACTAAATGAATAGAAATACACTAAATGACATAAATATAACAAACAAACTCTTAAATACTCCAAATTTTGACATTAAACATGTATTGGTGTATCTTGATGGTGGAAAAAAAACCTAGGTCAACCGTTGAAGCAACCGTCACTTCGCCTTCAAACCTAACCCGTTCCCTTTCGAAACCTAGATTCTTCCTCGGAGATGGTCTGGTTTCTAAGCAGTGTACGTCACAACTTTTGCAAAACCTTCTCAGTTCTTTACCACAACATATAGATGCCATATGATGACACCATGCCAAGTTTCATGTTTATTAGACTGTGTTTGCGTTTTTTTGGAATCAAAAATCAAATAACCTCCATGTTCGGGGTCGACTCTTGGCACCCTGAGGTTAGGTGTTCCTTTCCCCTTCTTGGATAAGGCTTAAACATGGACTCAAGAACACAAATATGATTTTGCAACCCAATTTTTCCATATTTTTCATGCACTTCAGCTCAAAAATGAATTATATGCACTAAATAACTTGAAATGCACTAAATAACTTAAAAATAGGAAACGAATCCCGAAAAATGCCAAATTTTGATATGAAACATGTAATGGTGTATGTTGAGTGTCGAAAATGTTTCAATAGCCAACGGAGGAAGCGGCTCGACACTTCACATGCAATCCTAGCCTTTCCCTCTCGAAACATTGATCTTTCATCGGAGATGGCTTCGTTTGAATTAAAATGCCAAAACCTCCGTGTCTGTGGTTGGTCTTTAGCCCCCTGGTGTATGTGACTCCTCTTCATCTCTTGCGGGATGTACCTTCGCATGCAAACTAGACCGAGTAAAATGAAAGATGGATGGGAGAGAAATGGTGGGAAAGAAACGAATCAAAAAGATTGAGGTAGAGAAAATGATGGGAAAGAAAATAAATAAAAGGAAAGGAAAGGAAGAAAGAAAGAAAGAAAAATAAATTAAAAGGCATTTGCCCAGTACTACACTCGGCAAATGGAAAATAGAAAATAAGATCAAAATAAAATAAAAGAGTAAAAAAAGGCATTTGCCCAGCACTCCACTCGGAAAATAGACAATAAAAAACTATAAACACTAGAAAATAAAAGCGTAAAAACATAAAAAGGCATTTGCCACCTTCAGCCTTCAGTGTGCGTTCGATTAAGATCCGACGGTTCGCAAGTTGTCATAGGAGACAACGACTGGGACGTGGTAGTTTGGTGTGCACGTGGGGATGTCCGTGTTTTTAAGGCTGGCCATAGTGAGTAGTATTATATAGAAGTATCATGCATATGATACTTGGGCATGATACTACTTCTATAATGCATGGTATCATGAACTAGTATCATGGTTTTACTATATTTATTGATTTGTAGAATCTCAATGCAAATTTGTGTACAAGATCTATTTGATATTAACTTTTCTCGTAATATGCGCTATGATACGGTATCTACCTATGTTACTCGAATTCTCTCTCTTCTCTTTAATTAGCTGCCACATCACCATTTTGGTGGGCATAGAGTGCATGATACTAGCTAAGACTAGTCACAATGGGGAGTATCATATAGTAGTATCATGCATATGATACTAGTGTACGATATTATCTTCACAATGCATAGTATCATGTAGTAGTATCATATGTTACATGTATTTAATGTTTTGTAGAATCTCAATACAAAAATGTGTACAAGATTTGTTTGGCATTAATTTTTCTAGTTCTACGTGCTATGATACGGTATCTACCTATGATGCCACTATCATCTCTTTCATCATTAATTGATATGACACATCAGCATTTTGCATGCATGTAGTGCATGATACTACTTATGATACTGCCATTGTGAGTAGTCTAAGATACTAGCACTATAGCTAGCCTAATCTCGTTGTCAATCCTCATCTCTTTCCTAAATATATTATTCTTAAAGGTTAAGCCTGTTGATGACCCACGCATTTGAAGCCACTACCACCGTGAGCTTTATCAGCCATTGGATTTGGAAAACGAGGGGCCTGGATCACCGGTAAACATTGTTTTTTGTTACCGCGTGGGACTGTTCTCATGTTACGACAATGGCCCCAATCAGATTTTGGTCCACAACACAGCGAGCCAGCGAGTCAGGGATATTGTATGTTTTTTTTTACCACGAAGGCTCAGCCCTATCGTCTCCTGTCTTCGCCCGCGTCGCCTCCTCCCGTCCCTCACCTGGTCTCGCTTGCAGCAAAGCGGCGGCGCTAGGGTTAGCGCTGCCACGCTGCAGGCCTCCGTGGATGTCTTCCGCCTCCTCTCCGGCCACCCTCCCGGCCTCGCTTAGCGGCGCTACGCCCGCGCCCAGCTCCTGCCTGCGCGCCCGCACGTGTCTTCCGCGCACGGCCACACGCAGCTGCGACCCATCTTCCTCCGACCGCGCCCACGGCGCTCGACTCCGCCACACGCTCCTCTCCAACACACGCCGAGCGCCGCTGCCTCCCGTGCCCGCGCCGGCGGGGCCCCGGCTCCAGCTCCGCTGCCTCAACGCCCCCTGCACATCCGCACCCGCTGCTCCGTGCCGCCTTCTCCGCATGTCTAGCCGCCCTCCGGCTGCACGCCCGCACGCGCTCACCCCTGCTGGCAGGCTCCGCCCGCCCCCGGCTCCCGCTCGCCCCTCGCTCCGCTCCGGCTGCGGCCGGGGGCCCCCATGCCGTGTGCTGTTCCGGCTCTGCGCCTCCATCCACCCGCGTGCACCGCCCCCGACCATCGCGTCCTGCTGGCTCATGCGCCGCCTGCCCAAGCCCGGCTCCACCATGGCTGACTCGCCCCGTGCCGGCTCCCTGCCACGCCTCCCTGCGCGTCCATCCGCGCGATGCCGTGCTCCCACCGGCTATGCCCAGCGAAGCCACCTCCCGCTCCCCTCAGGCTGCGCGCGCCCGGCCCACCTCCATGTCGATGGCCTTCTCTCCAGCTCCATCCTCCTCCAGTGACCTCCACAACACCGCCTTCGCCCCGTCTTGGACCATCCCGCCCTCCTTCCTTTCTCGCTACACTCGCCGCTCAGCTGCCGAAGCTCCCCGTGTTTATCTGCTGCTCGAGCATGCCCGTTCGCCAACCGACGCCGCTCACCACACCCAGCTCTCCCTCCACCACCTCCATTCTCTGCAGCAACCAGGCTTCGCCACCAGCTGCCGTGGAGGTAATCGATTTAGTCCGTTTTTGTACTTTCTTGATTAATTATATCCATTACTAAGATAAATCTGTACATATATGAGTTTTGTTCGCTTCGATTGAAGATATACTGATTTTCTCTTGAAAGGATTGTGTGAGAGTTTGAGAAATATTTGATTGTTTAGGTTTTTATTAATACCATTTACTGGTCTGTTGTTGTTTTGGTGCTTTTGGTAGTGCCACACTTCATTTATTCAGGAACATGAGGTACAGATAATATATATATGTGTTGTTTTGGTGCCTTTCAGAAGATGCATTATGTGATGCCTTCCTTTTGCCAACTACAACAAACTTTTATTGTCGTTGGTGAATTTTACAGCTATTAGTATGGATAATGAAACATTCTAGGCAATGTCATATTTCACACATAGTACTATGTTATACCATGATGAGTTCTGAGGAAATCGAATAGTCTTCTAGCCATAGTGCATTTTTATTAGGCTCACCATATGGTCTAGGAATTGCAGTGTTCTGCTAAGGATAAACAAAACACATGCAGTTGCTTTGAGGGGAGGAACATGTATTGTCACACTTTCGAAGTCCATTTTTTCCTAGAAGGGTCAAGGAATTTATATCAAGAAGGTCAAGGAATCCTTAATGTGACATGCTGTAACCCTGTAGGAAGTACTAACATAATTTATGCTGCTGAGCCATCAAGCTAGAGATGTTATAATTTATGAACTCATAATTTATTCGCTGTATAAGTTATTTTCTTTGTTTCGCAGTGTTGTTAGTCGAGGTGCCATCTTCTCCTAAATTCCCCACCTGCGATCTTCATCCTACATGGGACGTCGTCCCCTACCCCCGCCCCGCTCGACAGACGCCTCCTCCCTCCTGCCAACATCTTGGTGTGGCGCGTGTTTCCAGGTCCTCTTCCAATCTTCCTATTTGTGTTATTTTTGTCTCGAGTGTGCACTTCAGCTGTTTGAGTAAAAGTATGTGGTTGTGTCAGCCAGGAGTTGGTTTTTTTTTCCATGAATTCTTTTTTTGCTTCATTGAGTTTCACTTCTGGCTTTGATGTTGTAGACATGCACACTGGCCGTATGTACTAATACTTGATGGAACGATTGCACAGAAAAAAACAAGGAGCACACATCCGAGAGAGTTGGAGTTCATGAAAGGGCATAGCATGTCTTGGTGCTTTTATTTATACAATTTTTAGGTGACCTATAATTTTACTTTTTCTAACTCTATTGTCGGAACAATACGGATAGATAGGTATGGTCTTTTATTCTAGCGAATGGATGGAATGCCTTCATGCTTATCATCCTAGAGGGCACACTTGAAACAACCTATTTCTTCCTCGAGTCTTAGGTGCCACATTGTACACTATTATTGATCTTTGCTTTCTTTGACGATGGGCAGCCCTAAGTCGCCACCCTCTTCTCCAACCAAACCATCTTCCTCATCTTTCCTCATGTGCCCCGGAGCACAAACTCTCCCGTGACACCCCCTTTCCAGTTGTTTAATCTAATCCACTGTCAATATTTTCCTATTGCTAAGCACACTGCATATATACCTTTTTTTTGCATTTGCACTGCAATATGGTTGTTCTTCCTCTTACTGCAAAGGTCATTACTATTCTTATTCCTCAATTTTATAGCTGCATGTGGCTGCATATGGTACTGTGAAAATACAATAACGAAAATATAATAGTCACCTGTATCTTGATTATTGTCTCCCAACAATTGTACAAATGAATACTATCAGATTTATGCATTCATGAATTTCACATTATTGGAAGGAGTAGCCAGTTCTGGATCATTATTTGCCACAGTTACTGACAAGTGACAAAAAAATCATGTTTCACAACAATTGAGGCATGGACATCTACTCCTATATGTGGCATCATATATTTTGTAATGTCAAACTCCAAACAACCACCGCTGATTTTTGGAGTTACAGAAACTACTGTTATCATGGGAACTTATCTCTAGAAGTTGGCAAAAATGAACCAGCTTCGGAGAATGATTATTCTTGTGAGATGGACGGTATGGGATGATAAATCAAACAAGTACTCCTAATGTTTTCTTACTGGTCAGACTAAACAGTTTATTTATCCGCTAGCACGGTTTGCAGTTGCAGCTGGATAATGGTCGTGGTGTTCCTTGAGCCAATATTTGCTGCTACAATTTCTATAAAACGAAGGTGGTCAATTGCTGTGGAATTTAAGGTGTTCCTAGGAGGCCTTTGGTCTGCTTCCTTGGGACCCAGGTAACTATAGCATTGGATAGTAACCAAGGCAATAAGGCAATTTCATTTGGCGTCTTTGCGGTCGTATTGATAGTAGTTAATGCAGGGAAATCTAGGCAGGCAGCTGTTGTGATGCCTAGATGCAGCATGGGCGGAGCTAGAACTATTCATGGGTATGCAATGAATACCCAATAGTTTTTGCAAAATAGAATCGGTATATAAGCCCCTATATGCATGTATATACATATTACCTTTCTTTTGAACGTGTTAAACTCGTAAAAGACGAAACAACGAGCTATCCAGAGCCCTCCCGAGTTCAGCCTTCCGAACCTGGACAAATGGGCTTTTACGGGCGTTTTCCCTTTAGTTGGTCTCCTGTGGATCCACTCAAACTCCTGCCAGCGACCAGATGTACCATCGCATGGAATCGATACACATGACGGCCGACGCGAACCGCTCATCTTCCTCTTCCTTCATGCGTTGTGGGCTGGTCGAGATCGATCTCAGCAGCCTCCCACCGGAGTTTTGTGGACCCGTAACCGCGTGCCGATGTGCCGCCGTTCGTCGCCATTTGCCAAAGCCAGGCACCAAAGCGGGCTGCTGTGAAGAACGCGACCAATTCCGGCTACGATTCTTAAATTGTTCTGGTTTCTGAAGGTGCTTGCATGGAGAAAGCGATTTGCCCAGCTAGTTTTCTGAATCCCAGCAGCCCTGCAACAAGTTATCAGCTCACCCACGGTAAGAAGTGCTCCAGTTGTAATTTCTGATTTGATTCTCTCCAATTATGATTCTCCTTAATTAGTAAAACAAATCACTTGTAGGTCTGAAAAATGGAGAACAAGGAGACAAATGAAGTGATTTGAAATGTACATTGGATAGACTATTCGAGACATTGTGAGTACTATGAACAATCTATAGTTTTGTTCTTGATATTGTGAACACATATTGCGGTGCTGGAATTTTTTTTACTCCGCATACCCAATATAAAAATCCTGGCTCCGCCACTGAGATGCAGGATAGGTGCAACACTATATAAAGCCTTGAATCTGTTAGAAACAGAGAAGTGTCTGATATACAAAATATCAGATTAGGTCCCAATACAACATGATTTGTGTAGACAAGGGATATTGTGATTATCATCTTATGACTTCCCGTGGCATGAAATTGTACTAAAGCTTCAGCATCCGAGAAACTGCCAACACGATCAAGAGGTGGTTCATCACATCAATGGAAGGTTGTCTACCTCTGAACTTGACAAAGTCTCCCTACCTATGTCTATTTATATTTCCCAATCCTAGATGCCTTACCTCAGTTACCTCAGAACTAAAATGACTCATACTTGTTTCTCTATGCGACTGAGCAGCTTACTGCCATGTTCTTGGAGTTGAGGTGTTCCTTCATATGATTGCCGGAAGTATTCTTGCTGGGACCTACTATGCATTCTCTCCTAAGGGTAGATTGGTATAGTGCCAACTGCTTTTCCATTTCTTCTCATAATTTTTTACCAACAGTTGTTCAGTTTTTAGTGTGCAATGCATTGGTGGAACAGGTCCATCCTCACACATCCATTGAAGATATTTGATGGGCTGTCTAACACTCCTCCAAGTAGGGATTTATTTATTTCATTGTACAATTTTGTGACTCGGTATTTTTTTGTATGGTAGATCCTACCTATTTCTTCTCGCAGTCGTTTAATTTTCCATACCATCTATGCTACATCTGTGTGCTTAATATTCTATCAAACGGTTGATTCAGTAATGTAAAAGGAGCACATATATTGAGGTTTACATTTTGGATTCTTATACCAACTCACCATCTGGGTTATTTTTTCAACGACCAAACTATCTGAAATCTTCCATCCAAAATGTCACTAGGTTTATAGTATCAGCTATGATCAGTAATTCTATTTTTTTAATCCCAGTAAGTAAATAAGTATGTGGATTTTGTTGCCTAAGATAATTACTATTTTGTTTCACTTGTCCTGTTTCTGTTGATAAAAAAGTACTGATTAAATATCTAATGCTTTGCTGATTTAATTGTCAACAAAGTTCCTTTTTTATATTATTGGATTGGTTTGTGAGGTATATTCATGTCTCGACAAGATCATTTTATCTTCGGGTATTGTGTATTATTTTCTTTTAGATCACATGACAAAAGAGGAGCACTTCCTTTTCTTTGGAGCTTCAGGGACTAATATCAAAGACTTGGACTGGCCGACTAGGATGGATTGGAAAAGAAAACCCATCTATAGTTATATGACTCCCTTTTCTTTTCTGTTCCAGTAGATGAAATGTACTTTTATGTACATATATGTAATATAAAGATGTATGGACTGAAAGAGTTGTTCCAAACTGAAAGATAGATAATCCACAATAGTATGGTACGGTCAAATCACTTTGGCATATAAGTTTAGCATAATTGATGAGCTTTTACTTCTTTTACTTAATTATTTTGACTTCTTATAATGGGGCTTGATTGTTGAGAAAACTGAGGGTAGTACCTCGGAGAGACTTGTAGGTGATCGAAGGCCGGGTTTAATTAGTCCCAGGGTTCCATTTCTATAACATGTCACTGCTTCTTGAAACGCCCCAGCTCTACCTCGCTGGTCAGGTTGTGGCAAGACGTTGTGCAGGCGGCGGGGCGAAGCCCGCCTGTTTGTCTAGTTACTACTATCTTGCTAGCATTCCCTGTTTGCTACGAATATGGTGGGGAGACTGGAGGGGCGGCGCCACCACACGAAGCTGCTGGCCCCGTTTCCATGGCGCGCTGCCGGGAGGGCGCCCACCTCCACCACGCGTTGCAGCCCTCCCACCCCCCATCTCCATGGCGCGCCGCCGGGAAGGGCCTCGCCCCTACCGCGCGTCATTGGATCCAGCACGCCGTCGGGCCCTGCCAGCGGATCGACTCGTCTTCCCTCAACTCCCGCATCTCCCTGGCTCCAAGGATGTAACAATACTAGGTTCTCTACATTTCTAGTTGTAAATTTTGGAGCTGGGATATATTTTTGATTTTATTTTATTTTTTACATCCAGAATGATGGCAGCGGGGGATGTAATTTTTCTCCATTTTCTACATGCAGATCTTGAAAATAGTAGGTTTCCCCAGATTTTAGATGTATTTTTTCTTCCATTTTCTACATGCAGATCTTGAAAATAGTAGGTTTCCCCAGTTTTTAGATGTAATTTCTTTCTTTTTTCTACATTTCACGCTGCCCTTTTGTACATCCTCAATTAGAAATTTAGAAGCACAAAAACTGTATATTTTCTAAGATTTAACTTTGTGTAGTTAAACTTTAATTTTTTACATGTCAATATTTGTTCTGAACTGAAGGAAGAAAAGACGATGGCAGATGCATTTACTTTGTGTTTTTTGTGTGTGAATTTGCGCACGATGAAGAGCTGCCTTTTTTCTGGTCATGAATTTACGACGGAGGCAAGGAATGGTAAAGCGTTTCCTGCATTTCGCGCACGGCAGGAGGAAATTAACGTGTGGGATCGGAACTTTTCTATTTTCAGAACGCGCAGATGTCGGACTACTTTATTTCCTAATTTGGTTGAGCACTCCAGTAGACTAACCGGTGCTATAGCACCGTGTAGCAGCATCATTTGTCTTTGCTGACTTCTTCTCCCGATGCACTCAGCTATTTTTTAGATTTGCCGAGTGCCCGATAAAATCAACTCGACAAACAACTGAGCACTGAGCAAAGTTCCAGATTGCAGTTGTGACTAGAGGCTTTGAAGCCTGATTGCTCTTATTGCTTTTACAACCGACGGGCTTTTATAGGCTACTACAACCGACTTATACACCACTAAAAGATCTGGTATATATATATATATATATATATATATATATATATATATATATATATATATATATATATATATATATATATATATATATATATATATATATATATATATATATATATATATATATATATAACGTGACATGATTATTCAACATGTACTCGGGAGGGTACTAGGTTAGGTGGCAGCTCGTTGTTGCATAATGGGACACCGGTAGATATCGGTCCTGGTAAAAATGGAGGCCCATGAAGACACCCGATGGCAAGGCGGGCCACTAGGACGGTGCCGGGAGAAATTCCTTGAAGAACAAGACAGAAAGCAGCCGAATAAGGAAAGTTTAGAGCTAGGTCTTTTGTAAACCTAGTCGTACCCGGACAGATCTCTTGAGACCTGGCCTCCTATATAAGGGCCAGGAGAGGGGCTGCCGAGGGACACGATCAATCTTAGCAACTTTAGCCACCGCAAGTTCAGAGCTAGGTAGCCGCAGCACTTAGCCTTTTGACGAGATCACAGCCGAAACCTTCGGCACCCCATTGTAACCCGATATTCTCATAATCAAGATCAGACGTACAGGTTTTACCTCATCGAGGGCCCCGAACTGGTAAATCTCTCCCCGTTGTTAACCGATGTCTCGTATCAGCTACAGGATTCCATCAACCCTAAGCCCCAAACGGAGGGCATTGCCGAGGAGTACCCTCGACAATTGGCGCCGTCTGTGGGAACCCTGTCGGCACAAGATCGGTCATCGGCAGATCCAGCTATGTCGTCGGCAGCTTCGCCAACGCCATCGTCGTTATCATCGCCAAGCCTAGGGAGCCCGATTCGATTCGGCTCCTACGAGTTCACCCCGCATAGCGACTCTTCCCGCTCGACCTTCTCAGATCTACAAGGAAACATGGAGATGACGTTCGGCAGCGTCCACTACAACATCAACGCAGAAGGAATCCTTCGACTGCTAGAACCGTACGCCCCCAGGTCAGCGAGGAAATCACCGCCGTCGGCCGCGGAGCTAAGCATGTCATCATCAGTCGACCTTTCGGCTGGCCTGACGGACTCGACAAACTCGTCCCCGCCATCGACCCCTCAGTCGACGTCTTCAATGTCAGTTGGATCCGATAACCCCGCATCTTCAGAGATGACCTCGTACTACTGCTTGAACTGCGACACCAGGCATGGGTTGGGGTCAAGCGATACACCGTTCATCTGCAGCACCCAGTATTCATCGGAGGAGGACAGTGTCGACAGCGTCGCCAAGGAGGTCTCCTGGAAAGCAGCGCGCCACCAAGTGTATGCCGCCAATAACACAGGAAACGCAAGGAATAGGGGAGATGGAGATCACACCCCTCGCTCCAGCAGGCGGCCCAGCTTTGAGAACAGCGCCAGTAACAACAACAGCGACTACACCATCGCGGAGGAAGAATGGGCAGAAGCCCGAGCAGCCGTGCTTAATAACACATCACTCCCCGCCGGAACTTCGGTTGGAACCCTCAATGCCTACCGTTCTGTATTGGAGAAAAATCGGGAGCGTCTGTCGAAAGAGCAAGCCACCCTCGAGAAACGTCTACTCGCCGCAGAACAATCTAGCGAGCAACGAAGGGGCTCGCGAGGAAGCGCCTCCCGAAGCAGTCACGGCATAGGGAAGCACCGATCGAGGTTGTCCAGGCTTTCGGAAGATGATGCTAGGGAAATCACGTCGAACCTGACCAAGTCCTTCATAACTACGGATACTGCGGGTATGCCACGGCCTAAAACCGTCGAGGGAGCAACTGCCAATCTTGCGGCGTACCTCATCAACCAACGACCCGAAGGTTCTATGGCTCAAGCTCACCGGGGCGCCTTAGAAAGCCTCGCAATCTTAGGAGACAACTTGGTCCCACGGAAGGAAAAAACCACGTTACAGGCTAACGGTTCAAAGCATCGCTCGAGAGATGCGCGAGACGAAATCACCCAGAGCAGAATCGATAAAGCGAGGCGACGACGCGCCGCTTGGGAGGAATACGACAGCGACGCCTCAGACGAAAGCCAAGAGTACAACGGCGAGCTAAGGGGAGCCGACTGCTTGAGCCACAAGATCCGTGAGACGATGCCGCCCAAGAAATTCAAGCCTACCCCCACCGACGCTGCTAAGTACGATGGACAGCAGGAGCCGAGGTCATGGATAGACGACTATCTACAGACTGTAATCCTACACAAGGGAAATCAGATAGCAGCAATGCAGTGCTTGCAGCTTTACCTGAAAGATTCGGCACGAGCTTGGCTGAGAGGCCTGCCGAAAGGTTCCATCAAATCATGGGATGACCTAGTGGACGCTTTCGTCGCAAATTTCCAAGCAACGTACAAGAGGCCTGTCGGGATCGAGGAATTGCGGCATTGCCAACAGAAGCAGAAGGAGTCAATGCGCGCATACATCGGCAGATTCACCAAACTCTTGAACGCTGCCGAAGATGTTTCCGTCGACAGAGCAATCGATGCCTTCAGCGACGGCATCCGACGTGAAACCTACATAGAGGAACTTGGGCGCAAGAAGCCGAAAACCATAACCAAGTTAATGGAAATCGCCAACAGTTGGGCTGATGGCGAAGACAACGTACGAAGACCACGGCAACGCAGTGACGACGAAGACGACGATCAGCCGAGGCATGACTCGGGTGGACGAAGGGATCGCCGTAAGAAAAGAAAAGACCGCAGTTACGACGACAGTAACCTGGTAGCTGCGGGGTATTCGATCGGGACGATCGGTACGACGACAGCGAGACGATCGACAGGACGGCAACCGGAATAACTCTGGAAACCGTGGAAACTACAAACCACGACCACAGAGGACTCCTGAGCTACCCTTCGCTGAACAGATAAATGCTCCCTGTTACATGCACTCGTACATCGACTCTAAAGACAACAAGAAGAAGTCAAGTCACCTACTCGAGATTGTCGACAGTTCATCGAAATGCGAAGCTCATCCAGCAGCAACAGCGCCACCGCCACCCCCGCCTCAGCACCAGGTCCAGCAGGCTCAGCCTCATAACCCCAACGAGTCGTTTCCACCACCACGTGGGCAGATGAGCATGATCCATAGGACAGGTGTTTCGAGAAGGGAGATGAAGAAGCTTACCCGAGAAATAAATCTGGCAGAGAGTATTATGGCCAACATTCCCGAATACATCGAGTGGTCGTCTCACAGCATTATGTTCGGCAGAGCGGATCACCCGATGATAATCCCAAAGCCAGGGCACGCTGCCTTAGTCGTTGAGGCACAAGTCGGAGGATTCAAGATGAGCAAAATCTTCATGGATGGCGGAAGTGGATTAAACCTGATATTCGTTGACACAATCAAAAGTATGGGGATCACCATGAGGATGCTAGAAGAGACAGACACTTGTTTCCACGGGATTCTCCCCACTTCACCGGCGTACTCTCTTGGCAAAGTTCACCTGAACGTCGTCTTCGGCAAATCCGACAACTTCAGGAAGGAAAAGATCGAGTTCGAAGTTGTAAACTGGGAATCACAGTACCACGCTATACTCGGAAGACCGGCTTATGCCAAGTTCATGGCTGTGCCGCATTATGCATACCTCAAGCTGAAAATGCCTGGGAGCAAAGGGACAAATATCACAGTCTATGGAAGTTTCTCACGCTCGGACAATTGTGATCGCGACTTTCAGCGGATCGCTGCGAAGTTTGGGGCAAAGCAAGAAGTCGTTGATCTTCCTTCAAAATCGTCGGCACACGATAGTAAGGAAGACGAACGCGTCAGGAAGACGAAGAAGAAGCCAGCTGATCTTACCTTAGAAGCTTCGACAGTGAAGACTTCGGCAGCTACTGGCACAACAGCCATAGAAGAAAACAAGACACTGGCAATCACCACCGGGACTCCTGGCGAAATCAACGACGCTTCCAAAATCGTTGACACGATAGACAAGCTAGAAGATAAGAAGAACCCTCCTCTTGCTTAAGCGGATGGATAGTACTTAATTTTCTCTTTTCAACAGGGCCTTTTGTTTTCGCCCCTTGTTTTCTTGCTCACTTTATTAACGAGAACTCAAGTTTTGTTTTCTTAAAAGCATTGCAGCAGTTCGCAGCCACATCATCATAAACCTTGTTTGCGTATTTCGGCGAACAATGGCGCGATGAAGAACACGCCCAAAGATTGCATTCCAAAGAGCCTCTGAAACTACGAGTGCTAACGGACACGCAATCAATGGGAACCCTGCTCTTTTCCTTCGCTATAGATGCCTCAACGAGTGTCGTAAATAGCAAGGATCAGACAACACGAACCCTGCTCTTTTCCTTCGCTATAGATGCCTCAACGAGTGCCGTAAATAGCAAGGATCAGACAACACGAACCCTGCCCTTTTCCTTCGCTATAGATGCCTCAACGAGTGCCGTAAATAGCAAGAATCAGGAAACACGTACCCTGCTTTTTTCCTTTGCTATAGATGCCTCAATGAGCGCCGTAAATAGCAAGGATCAGGAAACACGTACATTAACGACCCATGTTCGATGCTTTACTTATGGAAGCATCAAAGAACGACGGAGTCATCGGCAGAACTAGTGCACCCGATATATTCGGGAGCTGCTGTCAGGACATACATCGGTTGAAAGCAAAGTTGCACATACAACGGGTTTAGCAAGACCCGCAACACGAGCTGATCACTCAAATAATTTGCTGACCAACCAACACGCATGCGCTTAAACGAGCAATTAAGATTTGCTCCCCCAAACTATGCCAACGGCATTAACATGGTAAAAGTGCATGCATATGCACCTACCGACAAAAATAGTTTAAGTCCAACAATCCAAACACTTGGATGAAGTAGGTAACCAAGTAACAGGGACACGATCCCAAATTATCCTTGTGGAATTTCTCTTCCTTCAGATACCTTCGAGAACTCCTCAAGCTTGTCAACAATTATATTGGAAGGTAGTACCACCTTCGGGTACAGCGGCTCCAAATCGCCTACCGCATTGGCAATCGCCAGCAAGTCTGCCGAAGGATACCGCACGAGGACGAGGGCAAGTGTGAATCTGGCTCCTGCAAAAAGTTGAGCTCGAACCAAGTCTCGGATTTTCTTGGTGTTACTGAATTCTGACATCAAAGTCAACAGCGTGGGAGGAACCGCGTTTAAAGGAAACATCGTCCTCCATATTACTCTCAGCCCTTTGTAGCATTTGTCGAAAAAGCGATGGACCTGCTGGACCTGATCTTGGAATTTCGCGACAGCCGAAGCCTTCGACTGCTCTTTCCAGAAGACCTCATCCGACGATGATAGCTGAGTCAATGCGTTCACACGATCGTGAATTCGCCTGTTCTCTTCAGCAGGGTTCAGAGCTATGACTAGCAAAGGAAACAAGGGAAGTTAAGACGATATATTTCGCAGAAAAACAAGGAGTAACATGGCAAGGGGGCTTACAGTTCAAACTTTTTGTGGCCCTATGTAATTCAGTAAGAGCATAGCGCTCTACGTCAGCTGCAAGATCGCCCTTCCTTTTGATAATAGCAGCCAAGGCATACGTACTGCGCATATCCTTTTCCATCTGTGTGATCCGATCCTTCATTCGTTGGAGTCGATCACTCTCAGAGACAGCATCCGAAGAATCGTCCATAAACGTAGGCACAGGGAAAACCTGCAAGACATTGTTAAAAAGCATGATGGATTGTTTGGATTCGGCATTGAAAGTTACTCCCATCGGGAGAGTGCAAGTAAATATGTCATAATAAGAGTGCACGGGCAACATTGCCAGCATGGAATTTATTACAACCACGCAAGTCTCATGGCAGGACATTGTTTCAACCAAATTAAGTTACAACAATCAGGGGGCCTGGGTCTGGTTCGACAAGCTTGGACCAGCTGATGATTTCTTTGCGGAAACTAGTTCAAGAAGCTGGCGAGCACACTTGAGAGCCGGGGTCTTAAAGACACCTAGGTCGACAAGCTGCCCATCTTGTTCTTTTGGCAGCTCTTTGGACATCTCCTCAATATTGGCTTTGAAGCCATGACCCATCATGAGTTGAAAGGCTAGGAGGGCGCCATATGTACGCGAAGTACGTTTGAATACCTCGATAACCTCCTTGGTGTTGACGGCGAAAGCGTCGATCAGCTGCCCCAAAGTCTTGTCTTGACTAATCTTGGGGAAGATCATCGAGTGCATCCGCGCCATGGCTCCCTTGCCCTTCTGGAGGAGGTCCCGTGTAAGCTGATGAGAAGCAAGAGTCATCGACAGAGCGTTCGCCGGGGAATTGTTCGGCAGCTTATCCAGAGCTTCAACAGGGATATCGGCAGCCTCTGCGAAGAACAGAATAAGAGGACGTTATTAACAAAGGATTGAATTTGCGAAGCAATAGTCAACAAGAAAGCAGAAAGGGTATTACCAAGCAAAGCTAAGGAAGATTGGCGAAGAAGATCATCCTTCTCAATCGCCCAAGCTTCAACGGCCAATCTGGATGCCTCTTCATCCTTCAGCCTCCTCTTCAGCCCCTCGAGCTCCTCCTTCAGGGAGTCGACCTCCTGGCGAGCTTCGGCGGCTATCTTTATTGCGCCCTCCAATTTCGAGAAAGTAGACTTGACCTCCTTTTGCAGTCGAGCCTTGTCGGCCTCCAAGGAAGTGTATTGGGAGGCGAAAGTCTCTAAAGAAGATATGACAGCTCGCAAATCCTTAGGAAAAAAGGAAAAACGGATACTTGATGAGGGTTTATTAATCAATGTCCACTCAAGAAAGCTTGCATGCGACAGAAAAAGACTCACAGGTTTCCCTGAAGAAGGAGTTGCGGCAGCGGCAGTCGAAGGAATATTCCTCCCTTTGGAAAGGGAGGTAGCAGTCGATATCTGGGCCGCGGGGACCGCAGCAGGGGCCGAAGCCTCGGAAGCTGCAGGATTCGGCAGAACAGCGCCAGATGATGGAGGCTCGATGAAACCTTCGTCACTGCGAAAAAGGAAAATTGGCAAAGTCAAGGAAAAAGTGTGAATGACAAGGACAGAACACAAATTCTGGGAAAGGAAGCAAGGACTTACAGGTCGAAGAGATCATCTTCGTCAGCAAAGCCGCCGGATGATCTCTTCGCAGGCGAAGCTTTTGCCTCCTCCACAGCTGCATCAATAAAGGCAGCATGATCAGCGTCATCATCACGCATTGACCCCGCTGTGTCGCTAATATCATTGGCTGGGGGTGGAGGATTGGTAAAGTCAGCTTCAGAGTTTATCGGGTCATCGCGTTCATCCTTTGGGCTTGCGTTTTCTCCAATTTGAAATTCTACGGGGACTGAGGAATCCCTTCCTTCAGAACTATCGTCCGGCAGATCTCGCAAATCTTCGGGAGCTGCGGGGATCTGTCGAAGTAGAATGAGCAAGAACAATGACAATCATATTGATCGAGGGAAACGACGCGATAAAAGTATGGAAAAGAAAATTTACCCCCGTTGGCGGATGATCTGCATCAAAAGGAGGATGAGAAGATATCAGTGGGATTGAGTCTTCCTGGCTGAAATGAGTGAGGCGACGGACTTCATCAAGTAGTTCCTTTTCCGATAATTCAGCGATATTTATCCTGGTTTCATCCTTGGGACCCGAATATAGCCACATCGGATGAGCCCTAACCATGATCGGCTGAACTCGACGTTTCAGAAACACAGCGGCTACCTCTGTACCTATCATGATCTGGCCATCGGCTTCTTTGATCTGAAGAAATTTATCAAACAACTTGTCGACTGCTGGCTTTTCATCGGAAGAAAGGGTATTCTTCCAAGATTGCTTAGGCTTGGCTTCGAGGACATCGGAGAAGCGAGGAAGCTGGGTTTCGATCATTGAAGAATCCCTAATGTAGAACCACTTCAGTCTCCATCCTTGCACAGATTCTCTCATCGGAAAGTTGAAGCAATTAACTTCCGTGCGAACGACAAACCTAACTCCCCCAATAACAAAGGATCCGCCGCTGCTGTTGTATCTTTTTACGAAGAAAATTTTCTTCCACAACCCAAAGTGAGGCTCGATGCCTAAAAACGCTTCGCAAAGGGTGATAAAAACAGCAAGGTGAAGGATTGAGTTGGGGGTCAGCTGCCATAGTTGGATCTCGTAAACCCGAAGAAGATGATGGAGGAACTTGTGGGCAGGTAGTGAGAGACCTCGGTACAAAAATGACAAGAACATCACGGTAAAACCAGCGGGAGGATTGGGCCGTGAAATCGCACCTGGGAGAATGACATTCCCCTCGTCAGACGGAATTAATCCAAGGCTCCGCGCTTTCTTTTCGTCACGTTTTGTGGTGGTAGATGCCGGCCAATCGCCGGGGTTGGATCCAGCCGTGGAGCTTGATGGCGCTGGCGGCGCCGGAGCTGGAGGAGGAGCATCCGGGGCGCCTCTCTTCGGCGGATTTGGGGAAGCTTTAGCAGCACCGCCGCCACTCGCAGAACTGGTGGCGATGGTGGAGCTTTTCTTCTTCACCATTGTTGGATCTGCGGAAGATCTGGAAGTGGCGGCGGCGGCGCAGCAGTTGTGAGTAAAGAAGATGGAAGAAGAAGAAAAGGACGAAAGGATGAAATGTGGAAAAAGAAGAACTTGCCCCGAAAGATTATAAAAAGCGCAAGGAAACCTGAGGAACTAGTGGACACGTGTCGCTGTTTCCAATTTGTTAAAAGGACCCTCTTTTCATCCACGATCGCAGAAATCGAGGAGGCGTCTTGGTAACTGTACAAGAGTAGCGGTCGTTTCTTGAAACAGAACCACGCAGAAGTAGGATGGGCCCAATGGGTCGTGTCCTGTCAGTCAGAATCGCAGCGGTGAGTGCGTCATCAGTGACGTCGTAAAGCTCGTTGGTGGCATCCGAAGAAGAAACGAAGAGCATCGGGTGGTCAACTTGAGTCTACGCACGGATCGCGAGCATCCGCACCTAGACTCGGGGGCTACTCTCATCGGGAGCGCTGGACGCGCACCCGATAAAACGAGGACTCGAAGATATTCCTGTGAAGAGATATTCGGAGAAAAGTATGGAATGCGTAGCTCGAGTCTGCACCCGGTCACAAGCGCCCGTCCCCAGACTCGGGGGCTACTCCCATCGGGAGCGCTGGACGCGCACCCGATAAAACTTTTTTGCACTCCGGATCATGCCCGGGGACTTGATTCGTGTAGGGTAACGTTGTTTTGCCATCGGCAGTTAACTAGCAAAGCTGGGCACGTTACTCAATATCCTTTGCACGTTTAAACCTTGCAAGCCCCAATACAAATGTATCGGGTGACCCATGAAGATCTGTAGAAAACTTCGGCAGAAGAAGGCGTTCGAGTGGCACGACTTGAGTCTACGTACGGATCGCAAGCATCCGCACCTAGACTCGGGGGCTACTCCCATCGGGAGCGCTGGACGCGCACCCGATAAAAGAAGATGATGCTGTTACAAGATGGACAAAAACAATCAAAGGAGAAGAACATTTGATGGAGGCATGCTTTAGTCTCTACCCGAAATATCTTCGGCTAGACACTCGGGGACTACTGACGTGGGCATTACCCTTCGGGTAACTGACATTGCCCTATCCCGCACGGCCCACCTGGAGGCCCATGAAGACACCCGATGGCAAGGCGGGCCACTAGGACGGTGCCGGGAGAAATTCCTTGAAGAACAAGACAGAAGAAGCCGAACAAGGAAAGTTTAGAGCTAGGTCTTTTGTAAACCTAGTCGTACCCGGAGATCTCTTGAGACCTGGCCTCCTATATAAGGGCCAGGAGAGGGCTGCCGAGGGACACGATCAATCTTAGCAACTTTAGCCACCGCAAGTTCAGAGCTAGGTAGCCGCAGCACTTAGCCTTTTGACGAGATCACAGCCGAAACCTTCGGCACCCCATTGTAACCCGATATTCTCATAATCAAGATCAGACAGGCAGGACGTAAGGGTTTTACCTCATCGAGTGACATAGGCATCCCCAATGGGCCTGCCAAAGATAGTACCCGGGGTTTGCTGAAGGCCCATGACTCCGAAGATATGAAGTTCGGAAGCCCAAGATAGAATTAAGGAAAGTTAGAGTTGTATTAGGAAATATAGATTTGTAATCTTGCGGGATGGGTCAGAAACCCTCCCGGACTCTGTAACTTGTGTACTACGAAACCCTCGGCTGCCTCCTATATAAGGGGAGTCGAGGGACAAAGAAAGGATCGATTCATTGTCTCACGCAACCCTAGTTTTCGTCGAGCACTTTTCGGCTGAAACCTTCGAGATCTACTTGCCCTCTACTTCTAACTAAACCCTAGTCTACAATCCGTAGGCATTGACAAGTTAATCCCTTGTCAATTGGCGCCGTCTCTGTGGGAATTAGAGGTGTCAAGGAGCCGATCTCGATGGCACGTTCGAGATCATCGACTTCATCAACCGCAAAGCGATGGATAGAGGTAAACAGATCGAAACTATTTTATGCCTCACCCGCTCCCGTTTGGATGCATATGCATATCTGGAGGAGCCCATGGAGATGACGTTCGGAAGTTTCCACTTCCGCGTCGAGAAGGAAGGAGCGTATCGTCTCGAAATTCCGATCTCGTCGGGATTATCAGCGGTCAATCCCGATTTTTCGAGCTCGACATCATCAGTCGAGTTAGGCGACGAAGAAATCTCCTCGCCACGCTTCATCAGCACCAGGGCAAGTGAAAAACTCGCCAAGATCTTCAGCGACATGTCCTTCGAGTCGTCTACGGACTCCAATATAAGCAGCGATTCTGACAGTGTCGACAGTCTCGACTTCATCGACAAATCCATTACTATGGGAAAGGTCTTCGCCAGTCTACGCAACGGTGTCACCAATCTCGACAAAATAGAAAAAATAAAATATCATCAGATCTACGCGATCGGAGAAACAAGTCGACCTCAAGAAGAGACATCAGAGAACTTCGACGAGGCGGGAAATCCGTTCGTCGATCCTGCGGATCTCACGCGAGGCCTAGGGACAAAATACATCGGCACGACGACGCGAGAGATGGTGCGATTTCCGCAGCAGTATGGGATCGAGTGGAAAGAGCTATCAATGGCACAGAGCCGATGACCGTAAACAGCGACACCAGAGGAACTACAAGCATATCAATATAGGCTCGCGCGTACTAGGCGAGAACTTGAAAAACAGAAGATCGCGCTAGACAGGAGGCAAGAAGCAGCCACAAGTAGGCGAAGAGCGGAACAGAGTCGACAATCAGGAACTTCGGGAAGCAATCAAAGAGGAGCTCGCAACAGGGCAAGATCTCGTTTAAACAACATACCCGAAGCTGAGAGAGGGTCCAAAACCTCGACATGTCCTTTATGTCGATAGACACGAGGGGGAACATTATTCCTAAGACACCAGAAGCGGGGTACATGGCAACGCAAGCTTTTATCCTCGCGTCCAAACCACCTGCCGGAGATCCAAGAGAGGCACGTATAATATGGCTATGGCAGGAGTTGGAGCCATGGGAGCGGCGTTTGTAAACTCACCTCCCGAAGGATCAGCAAGACAAAATAGTCCACGACCTGTGTTGCACCGGCTCGAGAGAACAAGCGGGGCAAGAGACACAGAAATTCAAGCAAGAGTAGACAGGGCACGACAAAATAGAAGGGAGCATCGGCATTCTCCAGACATAGCTGAAGAAGATATGTGGGCTACCATGTTTTACGAGGAGGGTCCGAAAACTGTGCCTTCGGGTTTAAGTTACCGATAATTTCAAAAAATTCGATGGTTTGCAAGATCCCGAGGATTGGTTAGTTGATTACCTCGAGACGGTGAAACTGATAGGCGGAACCAGAGCAACAGCCATGCAAAGCATCCAAGTACACCTGAGTGGAGCTGCAAGGTCTTGGATAAAGAAGCTCCCTCCGGGTTCCATCGACAGCTGGGATGATTTCGAGGACATATTCGTCAAGAACTTCAGATCCACCTGCAAAAAACCCGCATCGTTAGAAGAGCTGAGGGCGTGTCGACAAGCATGATGAATCAATGAGAAAGTATATTCAGAGATGGAACATCATCAAAAACTCGGCAGAAAACATATCTGACGAGAGAGCAATAGATGCGTTCGTGGCAGGAATTCGACGGGGAGATTTCGTCGAAGATTTGGGAAGAACCAACCCAAAGACAGTATCAGCATTAATGGAGATAGCAAACAGGTGGGCAGACGGAGAGGATGCTGTTCACAATAAGCGGCACAGGTCACCAGAGGAGGATCGTAGTCGCAATTTTCAAAATAGACGACATTTTCCTCGACAGTTCTCGAGTTATGATGCTCCTGGCCAAATATTGGCTGGTTTTCGAGGAAACTGGAGGAAGCAATAGAGATGACTATCAAAGAAGCAACGAGCAACGAGGCGACAATAGAGATGATTCCGAAATAGGCAAAATAGTGGACCAAGGTTCCAGAGACCGTATATCTCCCGAGGATATGATGAACGGGCCATGTCGATGCATTTCTATCTCGACAATAACGGGAAGAGGCAATCAGGACATCCGAAGGATTGAAATTTCCAAGCAATGTTGAGGTTCGCAGCAAGCCAATGCTCAGCAGCAAGTAGAAATCCTCAAGGACCAAGGAGTGAGATCCACCTACCACCTCCTCCCGCAATTACGGACGAAAATCGACACCAGCTCAGAATAGCGGCGCACCACACCCACCTCCGTATGTCGACCCCAATTCCAACGGTGCGGTCTCGATGATTCAAAGCTAGGTCTAATAGGGCTCAGAAAGTAATCTCGCGACAAGTGTTCATGGCGGAGAAGATGCCTCCACCAACGATTGAGTACCTAAATTGGTCGGGACAGACATTGGCTTCACAATAGCGGACCACCCGCAACAAGTTCCTCGACAGGGCAATCAGCACTTATCCTACCAGCAGTAATCGCAGGATTTGACGTATCTCGAGTGTTCATAGATGGAGGCAGCAGTCTAAACCTTATGTATGCAGATACATTAAGGAAGATGAACATATCCTTGGCAAACTTAAAACCTACGGACACACGTTTCCATGGTATCACGCCAGAGAAGCCGAGTTATCCGCTGGGAAAGATCAATCTCGACGTTCGGAACCCGAGAAAATTAAGAATAGAAAAGCTGGAGTTCGAAGTTGTGGATTTCCGTCGCAATACCACGCCTTGTTGGGACGACCGGCATACGCCAAGTTTATGGCGGTACCACATTACACGTGTTATGGAGGTTGCCCGGACCTAATGGACCAATTAGTCAAGGGCGTTTTCGCTAGCTGATAAATGCGACAAGGATTTTCATCGTGGAAACTTTCGGGATGCAAGCGAATACATGGCGTCAAGGCTCATGACTGATTATGATGTATTGCCAGATGTAGGGAGACTAGGGAGCCAACCTTTAACACTACTAAAGATTCCAAGGAGGTGCACCCGACAGATCCAAAGAAAACGACGTCCATTGCCACTAACATGGACCGCATAGGAAAGCGCGCTCGTCGAGTTCCTCCGTGAGCACCGGAAAATCTTCGCATGGTGTCCAGCTGACATGCGGAGTACCAGGGAACTTGACGAGCACCACCTAAATGTGGATCCAATTGCGAGACCAATCAAACAACCTTTGCGTTTCGGAACCTAACCGCAAAGCTATGTTGTCGGAGATTGATCGACTCAGAGAAGCTGGTTTCATCAAAGAATTACATACAGAAGCCACGTGGGTAGCTAACCGGTGTTGTCCGAAGAAAACACGAAAGTCCTTCGCATGTGCGTCGACTTCACGTGTCTCAATAAACATTGTCCAAAGGATCACTTTCCCCTCCCAAGGATCGATCAAATTATCGACTCCACGGCAGGTTGCGAACGTCTTTCCTTCTGGATGCATATTCTGGTTACAACCAGATTAGATTAAAAGAAGAAGACGAAGTCAAGACAGCGTTCATAACACCTTATGCCGTGTTTTGCTATAAAACAATGCCTTTTGGTCTAAAAAACGCGGGAGCAACATATCAGCGGATGATGCAGAAATGCCTGTCAACACAGATTGGGAAAAATGTACAAGTATACATCGACGATGTCGTCATAACAACAAAGAAAGGGTCCACGCTGATCAAGGACCTAAAGGAAACTTTCGACAACCTAGACAAGTTCTGCCTCAAGCTGAACCCGACAAAATGCTCTTTCGGCATCCCTGCAGGAGAACTTCTCGGGTTCCTAGTTTCAGCAAGAGGGATTGAAGCTAATCCAGAAAAAATACAAGCTATAGTAACAATGAGGAAACCAACAAAGTTAAAAGAAATACAGCAACTAACTGGGCGAGTTGCAGCTTTGAGCCGATTCGTTGCCAGGTTAGGAGAAAAGGCGTTGCCGTTCTACGCCTTGATCAAGCAGGGAGAAGTTCCAATGGAACGAAGAGGCAGACGAGCTCGAGGACCTCAAGCGCACAATTTCGACACCACCAATCTTGGTGGCGCCTAAGGAAAAGGAACCTTTGCTGTTATACATTGCGGCCACACCTCGGGTGGTAAGCACAAGCACTTGTTGTCGAAAGAGAGGAAGAAGGAAAAATTCATGGAGTACAGAGGCGTACTTCATCAGCGAAGTTTTATCGCCTTCAAAGCAGCGGTATCCTCAGTACCAAAAGCTAGCATATGGAGTGTTTACAACCGCAAGAAAATTGCGGCACTATTTTCGGCACACCCGATAATAGTGGTCAACGAGGCGCCTTGTCCAATATACTAAACAACCCAGAAGCTACGGGTCGTGTCTCCTTTGGGGAATAGAGCTTTCCCTCGGGACATCACGTATGAAAAGAAAAGCAATAAAGTCACAAATTCTACCAGACTTCATTGCAGAGTGGATGGAGTTACAAAATACAGGACCACCGGATTTATCGAGAACTTGGACCATGAACTTCGACGGGTCCAAGAGATTAGAAGGAGCTGGAGCAGGCGTGATACTAATATCACCTGAGGGCGACAAGCTGAAGTATGTCTTGAGGATGACGTTCCCAAACGCATCTAACAATGAGGCAGAGTACGAAGCCCTCATACACGGGATGAAGATGGCAAAGGCTTGCGGCGCAACGCGACTAAAAATATTCGGCGACTCGCAATTAGTGGCTCAGCAAGTCATGAATCAATGTGATGCAGTCAATGATAGTATGATAGCATACAAAGAAGTGTACAACGAGCTAGAGAAGCTGTTTGATGGATGCGAGGTAAATCAAGCTGAGCAATGATGAAGCCGACGTTCTTGCAAATATCGGGTCGCAATGTCTTGCGATTCCACCAGGCTTCTGGGAGGAAATAGCCGAGAGATCTACAAAGTCGAAGAAGCCAAAAAGAAGGAGAAGGACAAGAAACCCTCGGGGCTGCCAAAGAAGAAGAAGAAGAGGAACAGGACCTAGTAATGATGGTGCAAATTCCATGGATGCAAGCGTTCATATCATACATCCTAAGAAAACAAATACCGATGATCCAGTTGAAGCGAGGCGAGTTATCGGGCGTTCTAAAGCTTTCACGTGGTCAAAGGGAGTTATACAAACGAAGTATTTGGAGTGTTACAAAGGTGCGTCACACCCGAAGAAGGAAGGATAATCTTGAAGGATGTACACGAAGGAATATGTGGTCATCATGCAAGCAGTCGAGCTATAGCAGCCAAGGTTTTCAGAGCAGGATTTTATTGGTTGACAGCAATCGAGGACGCGAAAGAAATAGTTCGTACTTGTGACGCATGCCAGAGATTTGCCGCAAAACCTCACTCTCCCAGCGAGTTGATGCCAATACCGCTCTCGTGGCCCTTTGCTCGTGGGGTCTCGATATGGTGGGAAAATTACACAAAGCTTCGCCAGGAGGATACGAGTACATGCTCGGTCTGTCGACAAATTCACAAAGTGGATAGAAGCAAAGCCGATAAATCACACGACGGAGCATCTGCAATTAAGTTCGTGAAAAGCATCGTCTCAGATTTGGAGTACCTCACAGCATCGTCACGGACAATGGTAGTAACTTTACATCCAAAGAATTCAAGGCATATTGTGCAGAGGTAGGTATTAAACTACACTTTGCATCGTTGCGCACCCGCAAACTAATGGCCAAGTCGAAAAAGCCAATGGAATTATCCGCAATGGTATCAAGAAGCGTTTGTTGACGCCTTTGCAAAAAGCTCGACATACCTGGCCTGAGGAGTTGCCCAGTGTGTTATGGAGTATTCGAACAACACCAAATACGGTGACACGGAGACCCGTTCTTCTGGTCCATGGAGCTGAAGCACAGTAGAAATAGAACATGATTCTCCAAGGGTCATAGAATATGATGAAGAGGCCTCAAGAAAAGCATTGGAGGATGATGTCGACGCACTTGATGAAGCTAGAGATGAAGTGCTATCACGGGTCACCAAATATCAGCAGGACCTGAAGAACTACCATAGTCGACGTTTACGACCAAGATCCTTTCAGGTGGGCGACTTAGTTCTTCGGCTCACTCAAAAAAGTCATGAAAAACTCGAGTCGCCATGGCTTGGTCCTTACATCATCACGAAGTAATCGAAGGAGGAGCATACGGGATAAAGGACAAGAAGACAGGGTTGCAGAGCCAAATCCCTGGAACGTGGCGCAACTCAGGCGGTTCTACGCTTAGAGTCAAAATATAGTTCTCATTTGTAAAAATACAATGTACTGAACGCCTGCGAGCAGACGCACTTTTCCTTTTCGGGCACCAAGTGGAAAGGTTTTTAATGAGGCGGGCTCGCGGTGCTGCAATATAGAAAAGATATTGGTGATATACATCTTCTTTCTCGACACGCTCGGGGGCTTGCACCCAGCAGCTACCATATATAAACTACCGACAAAATAGAACTTGCAAAACAATAAACTTCGCCTTGGTGCAACACACCTCGCGAAACAATAGAGACACAGGAAGAATCAATAAAAGGCTCGGGGGCTCGTTGAAACAAAAATAGTTCGAGATACTTGACAACATATGTGTTATTTACAATATACAGGCGTTCTTCGACAGAGAAAAAACAACAAAGAAATTCTTCAATCAGTATTCAGTATAGCATCTATATTGATTCCCTCGTTATTTGCAGCACCAGTGCTATGTTCAGCATAACTACCCCTTACAAAGAATTCTGCATCCAGCCGAAGCAGTTCATCCATCATCTTTTCGGCTACAGGGCGCACAGTGTCGTCAATTTTGTCAACGTTTCTCCTTCGCTTCGCCTGTTTGGCCAGACACTTGTCGATAATTTGAGTAAGATCTAACTTTGGGTAGCAGATCTGTATCATAATCATGGCGAACCTTGCCCCAGCTTCTAGTTGAGCCCGCACAAATTGATGAATACGAGGAGCATCTCGAAATTTCTTCATCAAGGCAGGAAGGGTGTCTGGGATTTTGTTGCGAGGAAACATGGTGCTGTAGACTAAAGATAGAGTTTTCGTACAGAAGTCAAGGAAATCGTACCTGACTCGCGCGATCTTGAAATCACTATTTCGAGTTCATCAGGACCCAAAAATTGGCACCATGCTCGCGAGCAAGCCTGATAAGCACATTGGTTCGGGCCTCAACACGTTGATCTTCGGCAGCAGTATCCAAGAAAGAACTTCCACCAGCTTCAGCAAGGAGTAAAAGATAGTAAGGTTAAACTAACATATGACCAAGTTTTGCGGAGCATACCCGCCATATCCAAGCTAGCATCATTCATCAGCTCAAGCATATGATTCTCTCGGCGCGTAGCTTCGGTAGCCTCAGCAACTGCAGTTTCTTTCAACACCATGGCTTCTTGAGCTTGTTGAATAGCTCGTTTTTCATTATCAAAAGATCTTCGAGACTGTTCCATGATCACGAGAATTTGTTTTTTCTTCGCCTGGAGTTCTTCACGAAGTTCGTCTAAATCCTCATTTTGAGCAGCACTCGATAAACCTCCAGTATATTCGACAGTGGAGAACCTTTTGGGGTAAGACGCCACAGGCATGGCAGTTGAGGAATGAGGCCCAGTGGTATAGTTGTCAAAAATCAACTGGAAAGAAAATAATTCGACATCAATACCTCGGCAACATAACTTTTTCATTAATAAGGACAGGTATTTACATGGCTATTACAAAGAAGTTCCTATTGAACTAATGGGGTAGTTGTCGCCAGAGTTACTATGGCGACAGCATCAAAAGAAAAAGCACAGCAAAAGAAAGACAAGGTGGTCTACTTGACCTCCGGCTTTGACGAACTAGGAGCCGGAGTTGGCTTGAATCCAAGGAAAGAGAGGATTTTCTTCGAGTTTGGCTTGGAGGCCTTGATCAAAGACTGCCATCTGTTTGTCTCCATTTTCTGCACATCGCCAACTTTGGACCAGTCGACGTTTTGTTGGCTATCAGCAACCAAGGCGATGGTCCCTTCAACACCAATCTTCAAGCCTTCTTGTCGAAGATTATGTCCAAGATCTTCTTCAACATTGAAGCACTTGGCAAGTTCAGCAAAAGTTTTGGGTTCTTCTTTCTTCGAGAAGAAATAGGGGAAAAGCTTCGTCAGGCCTGAGTCAGCATCATCAATGCCTTGGCGTGCTTCGTCTCCATGCATCTCGAGTAGGGAGAGCGCGTCGAAAAGATGATCACCTTCAGGAAGTTCGAGTTCGTACTCTTGACGCGTCCTCCCTGACGATGGAAAAATACCTTGTTGAAAGAGGCGCGTTAAGGAAAGGACGGTACTCGAAGAACAAAGAAACAATTAGAGCACTTACTGACAAAACGTCGACTTTGCGCCTCTAGTCGAGAGATAATTGTTTTCTCTCGAGCAGTCTGCTGAGTAATATTGTCACTCAGAGAGGTTTCTGCGTCGTGAAGTCTTTTTTGAAGATCTTCAACAACGGCGGCGTTTGATTCAGCTTTCTTGCGGGCCTTTTCGCTTTGTTCCAATTTCAGAGCAAGAGCGTTAGCACGTTTGTTGGCTTCCGCAAGGTCAGCTGGAAACATAATGGACAGTAACAATTGTCATGACAACAATTATGGTGCAGAACATTCAATCAGGAGAAAAAGCAGCAAAGATAGTACCTTCAAGCCTGTTAGCATGGTCACGGTACCCGACGAATTGGGTACCGAGACGAATAAACTCCTTCATCAAAGGCTGCAAAAGAAAAGTCGCGGAAGAAAAATCAATATAGAAATTGAAAAGTTCGACAACAACAAGCAAACGACGCAAAAATAGAGGGGAGTCAACAGTATTGAAATCTTCGAAACACAGAAAAGAAGTGAAGGACTTACATCATCCAGTGAAGGAGTTGTGGAACTGCCAATTAAATGGGAGGTTTCCTTGGCTGGCTCAACCCTAGCTCTCTTCGGTGTAGAGGCACGGGGGCTCTCAATTGGAGCAGTGAGCTCAACGTCCTGCTGAGGAGGCGAAGTCTCCTCTTCATCAGGTTGCGCTTCGGCGACAACTAAAGTATGCGACGTACTCGTTTTAGCAGTCGCGTCAATGGGCGGATTTTCATCCTCGTCGTCACTACAATAAAAGGCGACAAAGTAAGAAACAACATAGACAAAATATCGAGGGCAAACAACAAAAAGCAATAGAAAACTTACGAGCTGACAAGGGCATCCTCGTAAGGGTTGAAAGTTGTCCTTTCTTCAGTAGGAACAACTTCTTCGGCAGGAGGTGCGCCGGTCTTGGAGGTGCCAGAATCCTTTCTCTTGTTCCTTGGAGAAACAGCGGAGGGGAGGGAGTGTGTCGATGCGGTAGCCTTAGAATCTTCTCTTTCAGAAGAAGCCGCGGATTTCTGAGAACCCGCGATTTCACTCTCAGGGCGAGAAGTACCCTGGTTGTCGTCAGTGACAACTTGTTCTTCGACTTCTCCATCTTCAGGAAGAGGAGGAAGAGAAGCTAGAACTGGATGATTCTACAAAGACAAGAAATGTCGACAAAAAGTTATGCAGGGAACATCAGCAAAAATAGCAGTCGATAAAAAGTAAAAAATCGGGAAGACAAAATAATAGTTGGAGAAGATACCTTGGGGAGAGGGTTGGAAACACTGTATGGCTCCACACGGCAAGAAGATGGAATGGGATCTTTCTTGCTGAGCGAAGAAATTCTTCGGATAAGTTTTTCCAAGTCCTTTACAGAAAGGTCCTTGGAAATCTGTTAGCATCTTTTGCGCCAGCATACGTCCAAAGGGGATTTTTGAGAGCCTGCAGAGGCTGCACCCTAATCCTAAGGAAGTAGGCTGTGATTTGGATACCCGACAGCCTCCTTGCGGGTATTCTGAAGCTCATGGATACGGGACATGAGGGCCTCTGTCGCCGTTTTTTCTTCTTCGGTAGCTTCAGCATCCCGGAACGGCGGCGAAGAATTTTGGCGCTTCCATCAAAAGGAGCTATGTTGTGCTCGACGGAGTTGGCACTTTCTTCGTGCACATAGAGCCATCTTTTGCGCCACCCCTGGACGGAGTCGGGGAATTTAACGTCAAAATACTCGACGTCAGAGCGGACGCAGATAACAACGCCGCCTATGTTGTAAGCGGCGTTGTGGGAGCCGTTGCGGCGGAGGCAGAAAATACGTTTCCACAGAGCCCAGTTAGGAGGGACTCCGAGGAAACACTCGCATAGGGTGATGAAAATGGCGACATGGAGGATGGAGTTGGGGGTTAGCTGGTGCAGCTGAATCCCATAGACAAAGAGGAGGCCGCGGAGGAAATCATGAATCGGGGTGGAGAGACCGCGGATGAGGTGGTCGACAAAACTAACCCGATACTCGATTGGAGGAGATGGGTAGCTTTCTTCGCTAGGGAAGCGAATGGCACCTTCCTTCTTCATTAGGCCCAGCTTCTTCATCAGGTTGACGTCCTGGTTGGAGATTTTCGATCTCTCCCACTCCAGATCTTCAGCGGCCATCTTGGATTCGGGCGTGCTGTGGCGAGTAAGCCGCGCGCGTGGTGGCATCAATGGGGGTGAAAGAGCGAAGCTTGTGCGTGGATGAGCTCAGAAAGCAATGGGCGTAATGGAGGTTTTTTGCAGAGGAGAACGGAGGTGCGGCGCGAGCGAAGGTGTGAATGGAGGAAGAAGAAGGACTTATATAGGGATTTCACAGATCAACGCATCGTTGGATGGAGAAATCGTGCGGTTGACAATAAACTCATAACAAGGGGGTAAAAAGGTATTTTCACTGAGAAGAAACTAAACAGGCGCTACAGGACGTGCGCCAGGAAAAGCGGAGGACATGTGTCCCCCACTCGCACGACGTGTCAAGCTGACAAGAAATTTGGACCCACAAGACAGAGAGAGAGCAGCACTCGCGCTTTTTGGATACAACGATCGTGGCTATCGTCAGTAACGAGGTCACTTTGATCAAGGGAAAAATCTCGACAAGTAAAGAATAAAGAAGATTGGCGGCAGGGAAAGTTCTCGGTTATTTTGGGAGCCTTTGATCAAATACAAGTTTTTGCCCAAATGCTCGGGGGCTACTTTGGAAAAAAGTTCGAGTTTGACAATATAGAAATGCGGGAGCCTATGATCAACGCAAGCATTTGTTCATAGCCTCGGGGCTACTCCCATCGGGAGCGCTGTTCGCGCACCCGATAAATATGAAAAGCTCGAGAAAGAATGACAATATAGCGGCATGAAATGTGGAGCCTACAACCAAGTATAAATCCTTGGCTGTAGCCTCGGGGCTACTCCCATCGGGAACGCTGTTCGCGTGCCCGATGAAATAATACAAGAAGTGAGCATATTTCGAGTTAAACAAATAACTCATATACTCCCATCGGGAAGTCAATATAAGTCATCCGTGACTCAATAAAATGTGCTATTCCAGCAGCCGAAAAGGCACCCGACAATATATTCTCAGAGCGCTAAAAGTCGCGAATAATCTCTGAATGCCGCGAAACTTTGCGAAGGTAAGACCCAGATCCGTCTCGAGCGGCGTGGCACCGTCTCGACGTCGGATTGCTACTTTTTCCGTATCAACAGATACGAAGAAAAATCCTAACGGACGCGTTAGGTACCCGATAAAATATGACTGGGACTCGACGAATGGTAAGACCTTAAGCGGCACCTGTCGAAGTTTACACCAGTATCCCGAGATCATGTCCGGGGACGTGATTTTGAAGTAGGTCTTTGCGGATTGCCACTAGAGCGTTAACTAGTACCTGATCCGTCAGATGAACTAGCCCCAATTACCATTATCCCTGCACAATATAGAATTGCGTATCTAAAGATATGTGATAAGCTTGACGAAAATATAAAACTGGAGATTTTCCCTGACTCTTCGATTCAAGTAAAATCTCGGGGGCTACTGACATAGGCATCCCCAATGGGCCTGCCAAAGATAGTACCCGGGGTTTGCTGAAGGCCCATGACTCCGAAGATATGAAGTTCGGAAGCCCAAGATAGAATTAAGGAAAGTTAGAGTTGTATTAGGAAATATAGATTTGTAATCTTGCGGGACGGGTCAGAAACCCTCCGGACTCTGTAACTTGTGTACTACGAAACCTCGGCTTCGCCTCCTATATAGGGGGAGTCGAGGGACAAAGAAAGGATCGATTCATTGTCTCACGCAACCCTAGTTTTCGTATTCGTCGAGCACTTTTCGGCTGAAACCTTCGAGATCTACTTGCCCTCTACTTCTAACTAAACCCTAGTCTACAATCCGTAGGCATTGACAAGTTAATCCCTTGTCATCGAGGGCCCCGAACCTGGGTAAATCTCTCTCCCCGCTTGTCTCTTAACCGATGTCTCGTATCAGCTTACAGGATTCCATCAACCCTAAGCCCCAAACGGAGGGCATTGCCGAGGAGTACCCTCGACATCGTTGTTGCATAATGGGACACCGGTAGATATCGGTCCTGGTAAAAATGCGCTCGCCCACCACCTGACCGTATGGTGTTGGGGACGCATGTCCGCTGAATGGTTTCGGAGATGACCACATGGCCACATGTTGACGGGGTGATTTTGGAGAAGGCGGCATGGACACCTCATGCCCAGCTGGTTTTGGAGACGGCGGCGGCATGGATACTACATGTTGGACTGGTTTTGGAGAAGGGGGCACCTGATCGGTTGGCTTTGGAGACGGCGGCACGGCCACATGCACTTCTGATTTAGATGGCGCGGTCGCGTACTCAGAAGGTTTTGGAGAAGGGGGCACCTGACCGGTTGGCTTTGGAGACGGTGGCACGGCCACATGCCCTTCTGATTTTGATGGCACGGTTGCGTACCAAGAAGGTTTCGGAGAAGGGGGCACCTGACCAGTTGGCTTTGGAGACGGCGGCACGGCCACATGCCCTTCTGATTTTGATGGTGCAGACCGCATGGACATGAACTGACCGGGCGGATTTGTAGACGGGTTAGGGGAAGGTGGCATGGACACCACCTGACTGGTTGGTTTTGGAGACGGTGGCACGGCCAAATGCCCTTCTGATTTTGATGGCGTGGTCGCATACCCAGAATGTTTTGGAGAAGGGGGCACCTGACCGGTTGGTTTTGGAGACGGTGGCACGGCCACATGCCCTTCTAATTTTGATGGCGTGGTCGCGTACCCAGAATGTTTTGGAGAAGGGGGCACCTGACCGATTGGCTTTGGAGACGGCGGCAGGGCCACATGCCCTTCTGATTTTGATGGCACGGTTGCGTACCCAACATGTTTTGGAGAAGGCGGCACCTGACCGGTTGGCTTTGGAGACGGCGACACGGCCACATTCACTTCTGATTTTGATGGCGCGGTCGTGTACCCAGAAGGTTTTGGATAAGGGGGCACCTGACCGGTTGGCTTTGGAGACGGCGGTTTTGTTGGCGAAGATGACGTCTGCGGCGGCGTCTCCTGCTGTGCTGGGTACCCAACGACCGGCCACTCGTTGGCTGGTGGCGGCACGACGATGGGGCCGAGACGATACGTCAGGTAGAGCATGCCGCGCGTCTAGGTGCGGTGCACCTTGCGGACCTGGTAGGACGCGAACTGCGGCATGTTGGGGGCCCCGAGTCCGCCGCCGGTGAGAACCTCCGGCAGGGGCACGATGACCTCGCCCACGTCGCGATCGGCGCCGAACGTGCGCTCGGCGCGGAGGAGGATGTGGAGGCAGCCGCCCTTGGCCTCCTCGGCGGTGGGTGGGACGTCGAACCGGAGCGTCGCGTTCCACGTCGGGTTGCGGCCGCCATAGGGGTCCGGCGGGGTGCACTGGCGCGTGATCGGGTCGCCGGAGATGGTCGCCACGGCGTACACCTCCATCCGCGTGATGAGGTTCACGTTCTTCAGGTCCTTGGCTGACAGGAGGGTGACCTCCAGCACTCTGTACGCCATCGTTGAAGCGTGGTGGTGGTTTCAAGCTGGGAGGGAGGAATGTATGTATATAGGTGGCGGCTGTGGGCTCCGGCTTGGAAACAAAATATTCCGGCTATCATTTTTGTCGACACCTGTCTGATTCTTGGGCACCTTTGAAGGTGTATACTAGCTATTGCAATAAAGGTGTACATTTATAACCAAATTCCATTCTAAATGGCGGTCCATTATCTTTTCAGGGATAAACAACAGTCTGATAACATGGGTCCACCAGCAAGAGACACAAATCTAATTTCCATAGGACTATATATACGTCACATATATCTCATCCGACAAAAAGAATCACATATGCGTACCCTCGAGAGCATTCAATAAGTGGCACCTCCACATTGGAGAAAGACATCTTCACAAGCTCAAGGGATTAATCCAAGTTCTCCCGATCCTGGTTGGCAAGATATGGATGCATCTGATGCTGGACAGCTCAAGGGATTCTGACAATTGCGTTTCAGCAGATTACCTGCAGCCGATATCTTCTCTTCTAGCCTTTTTCTGCGGTTTATCCGTTCATCGCTGAGAGCAAGTACAATAAATCCTAATCAGCAGGCTATAAGCAATACTATATTAGTAAAATCTTAGAAGGAGGAGAGAGAAGAGAGGAGAGAGAGGAGAGCGGGCTCTTCCCTTACCGCCCAGCTATAGCCCAATCAACGAGAAGCTGCAGCCGGCTAATAGCCTGCTGTGAGCGCTTTGAGCTGGCTCTGGTATGACCTGCAGTCTTGCATGTACCGCATGCGCATGCAATGCATTAATTATTAAATATTCTATAGAGCTTGCTTAGACTACCCACAATGGTAGTATCATAGGTAGTATCATGCATCTCATGCATGCAAAAAACTGATGTGGCAGTGCAATTAAAGATGAGAGAGAAGATTGTAGTATCATAGATAGATACCGTATCATAGCACGTAGTACTAGAAAATTTAATGTCAAATACATCTTGTACATAGATCTACATTGAGATTCTACAAATCAATTAATATAAAAAAATTATAATACTAGTACATGATACTATGCATTATGGACATAGTAACATGTAGTAGTATCATACACATGATGCTTTTATATGATACTATGCATTGTGACTAGTCTTAGGAGCCAGATTATTATACTCATGCTTACTCTAGGAAGGCTCTAGACTTGGCATGAATTTATCGCCGGCACTGAGCTACGTTATTGCCCTTGCTCTGAAAGATGCGAGGTTTGGATATCTACCATATCTTTCAGGGTCTGCTGCTAAACCTTGGAATGTGCTCTTGGCTAGTTGTGCGTGTTAGGGTCTTATCTTAATGATCTATTCTTCAGAAATATCTATTGGCACTGTGCTTTCTTGTACTAGTTGTTAATCGCTACCAGGTCGACTTCTGTACTCGGCTTATTCCTGGGTTACGAGCTACCAGGTCGTGTCACGTGGCTTGTATGCCGCGTACCCAAGAAAAAGCACTCGGCATACTTTTTTTCTTTCTATTCCTCTTTTATTCACTCGGCATATAGGCCACGTGGCACGATCTGGTGGCACATAGCGTAGGAGTATGCCGAGTACTGTGCTCGTCTACGCGCCACCATATGTTGCCACGTGGCATACAATATTATGTTTTTTATACACTAAATATATGCCGAGTACCCGAAAAAAAGCACTTGACATACTTTATTTTTTATTCTATTTCTCTTTTATTTATTCTTTTTATTGTTTTTTTATTTTCTTTTCTTTCTTCTATATTTCTTATTTCCCCTTTCAAAAAAAATCTTCTTTCCATAGCCGTTTCTTTTTACTATATTAATTTCTTTGTTCTTCTCATTGTATATTCTCCCTTCTATTTTCCTTTTCTTTCTTATTTTCATTATCTTTTCGTTTCAATTTTTCTTTGTTTATGTGTTTATTATTCAATATAGCAAACGGACACGATCACATGAAATCATGACGAGAAAGGGTCGGGTTTGTGAAGGGAGTGCGGGGCTCGTTCCTCCGTTGGCCTTGAAACTTTTTCTGAACTCAGCGGGGGCGATGACATGGCACATGCCAGGCCCTGGCCTTTTTTCAGGGACCGTCGGCTATATTCGGAATATTTATTGCATTTCTAGGGTTTTAATGCCAGAAATTCAAGATCTGAACTGCGGCCACAACAAATCATGACCGAAAATGGGTTAAAAATTCATATATGTGATCTTTGGCCCGTGCCTAGGCCATTTGCAGCCAAACGAGAAGGAGGCCCTATCATCGGTTGTGGGGGGGGGGGGGTGGAAGGCCAGTCCCCCGACATGTGGGATGGTGTCGTTTAAATCCACTGGAAATCATATGAGTCTAGAAATTCATAGGACCTAGCATGGTGTCATCATATGGCCCTTGGAGGGTGTGGTAAAAATTTAGAGCGTTTCGCAGAAGCCTTCCTGGAGACAACGTAGAAACTGGGTAGTCTCCGAGGAAGGATCTAGGTTCGAGAGGGAAAGGGTTAGGTTAGTGAAGGGAGTTCCTGGGTCGTGGTTTCAAGAGGAATGATATCGGCTTGTTGCTAGCACGTGTATTTCGAGAACAATAGTAGGTTTCCCCAGATTTTAGATGTAATTTCTTTCTTTTTTCTACATTTCACGCTGCCCTTTTGTACATCCTCAATTAGAAATTTAGAAGCACAAAAACTGTATATTTTCTAGGATTTAACTTTGTGTAGTTAAACTTTAATTTTTTACATGTCAATATTTGTTCTGAACTGAAGGAAGAAAAGACGATGGCAGATGCATTTACTTTGTGTTTTTTGTGTGTGAATTTGCGCACCATGAAGAGCTGCCTTTTTTCTGGTCATGAATTTACGATGGAGGCAAGGAATGGGAAAGCGTTTCCTGCATTTCGCGCACGGCAGGAGGAAACGTGTGGGATCGGAACTTTTCTATTTTCAGAAAGCGGAGATGTCGGACTACTTTATTTCCTAATTTGGGTGGGCACTCCGGTAGACTAACCGGTGCTATAGCACCGTGTAGCAGCGTCCTTTGCCTTTGCCGACTTTTTCACCCGATGCACTCAGCTATTTTTTAGATTTGCTGAGTGCCCGATAAAATCAACTCGACAAACAAGTGAGCACTGAGTATTTTTTAGATTTGCCGAGTGCCCGATAAAATCAACTCGACAAACAAGTGAGCACTGAGCAAAGTTCCAGATTGCAGTTGTGACTAGAGGCTTTGAAGCCGGATTGCTCTTATTGCTTTTACAACCGACGGGGTGCTCATACGTGCTTTTATAGGCTACTACAACCGACTTATACACCACTAAAAGATCTGGTAGCTTTTACACCTGCCTCATGGCCGGTACGCCTACTCTTATCTAGTACAGCCAATTTTCACTTGAAACTACTACTAGTGTAATAATAGGTACTACTCATCAGTACCTAGAAGGGTAAGGTACGGAAGCCTTGCCGACTTATATGTAGGTGATGTGCCGACATGCATGCTCTGAGAGAGAGAGATTATTCAACATGTACTCGGGAGGGTACTAGGTTAGGAGGCAGCTCGTTGTTGCATAATGGGACACCGGTAGATATCGGTCCTGGTAAATATGCGTTCGCCCACCACCTGACCGTATGGTGTTGTGGACGCATGTCCGCCGAATGGTTTCGGAGATGACAACATGGCCACATGTTGACGGGCTGATTTTGGAGAAGGCGGCATGGACACCTCATTCCCAGCTGGTTTTGGAGACGGCGGCGGCATGGATACTACATGTTGGACTGGTTTTGGAGAAGGGGGCACCTTACCTGTTGGCTTTGGAGACGGCGACACGGCCACATGCACTTCTGATTTTGATGGCACCGTCGCGTACCCAGAAGGTCTTGGAGAAGGGGGCACCTGACCGGTTGGCTTTGGAGACGGCGGCACGGCCACATGCCCTTCTGATTTTGATGGCACGGTCGCGTACCAAGAAGGTTTCGGAGAAGGGGGCACCTGACCGGTTGGCTTTGGAGACGGCGGCACGGCCACATGCCCTTCTAATTTTGATGGCGTGGACCGCATGGACATGAACTGACCGGACGGATTAGTAGACGGTTTAGGAGAAGCTGGCATGGACACCACCTGACCGGTTGGTTCTGGAGACGGTGGCACAGCCACATGCCCTTCTGATTTTGATGGTGTGGTCGCGTACCCATAATGTTTTGGAGAAGGTGGCACCTGACCGGTTGGCTTTGTAGACGGCGGCACGGCTACATGCCCTACTGATTTTGATGGCACGGTTGCGTACCCAACAGGTTTTGGAGAAGGGGACAACTGACCGATTGGCTTTGGAGACGGTGGCACGGCCACATGCCCTTCTGATTTTGATGGCACGGTTGCGTACCCAACAGGTTTTGGAGAAGGGGACATCTGACCGGTTGACTTTGGAGATGGCGGCACGGCCACATTCCCTTCTGATTTTGATGGCGCGGTCGTGTACCCAGAAGGTTTTGGATAAGGGGGCACCTGACCGGTTGGCTTTGGAGACAACGGTTTTGTTGGCGAAGATGACGTCTGCGGCGGCGTCTCCGGCTGCGCTGGGTACCCAACGACTGGCCACTCGTTGGCTGGCGGCGGAACGACGATGGGGCCGAGACGATACGTCAGGTAGAGCAAGCCGCGCGTCTCGGTGCGGTGCACCTTGCGGACCTGGTAGGACGCGAACTGCGGCATGTTGGGGGCCCCGAGTCCGCCGCCGGTGAGAACCTCCGGCAGGGGCACGATGACCTCGCCCACGTCGCGATCTGCGCCGAACGTGCGCTCGGCGCGGAGGAGGATGTGGAGGCAGCCGCCCTTGGCCTCCTCGGCGGTGGGTGGGACGTCGAACCGGAGCGTCACGTTCCACGTCGGGTTGCGGCCGCCAGAGGGGTCCGGCGGGGTGCACTGGCGCGTGATCGGGTCGCCGGAGATGGTCGCCACCGCGTACACCTCCATCCGCGTGATGAGGTTCACGTTCTTCAGGTCCTTGGCTGACAGGAGGGTGACCTCCAGCACTCTGTACGCCATCGTTGAAGCGTGGTGGTGGTTTCAAGCTGGGAGGGAGGAATGTATGTATATAGGTGGCGGCTGTGGGCTCCGGCTTGGAAACAAAATATTCCGGCTATCATTTTTGTCGACACCTGTCTGATTCTTGGGCACCTTTGAAGGTGTATACTAGCTATTGCAATAAAGGTGTACATTTATAACCAAATTCCATTCTAAATGGCGGTCCATTATCTTTTCAGGGATAAACAACAGTCTGATAACATGGGTCCACCAGCAAGAGACACAAATCTAATTTCCATAGGACTATATATACGTCACATATATCTCATCCGAAAAAAAGAGTCACATATGCGTACCCTCGAGAGCATTCAATAAGTGGCACCTCCATATTGGAGAAAGACATCTTCACAAGCTCAAGGGATTAATCCAAGTTCTCCCGATCCTGGTTGGCAAGATATGGATGCATCTGATGCTGGACAGCTCAAGGGATTCTGACAATTGCGTTTCAGCAGATTACCTGCAGCCGATATCTTCTCTTCCAGCCTTTTTCTGCGGTTTATCCGTTCGTCGCTGAAAGATGCGAGGTTTGGATATCTACCATATCTTTCAGGGTCTGCTGCTAAACCCTTGGAATGTGCTCTTGGCTAGTTGTGCGTGTCAGGGTCTTATCTTAATGATCTATTCTTCAGAAATATCTATTGGCACTGTCCTTTCTTGTACTAGTTGTTAATCGCTACCAGGTCGACTTCTGTACTCAGCTTATTCCTTGGTTACGAGCTACCAGGTCGTGTCACGTGGCTTGTATGCCGCGTACCCAAGAAAAAGCACTCGGCATACTTTTTTTTCTTTCTATTCCTCTTTTATTCACTCGGCATATAGGCCACGTGGCACGATCTGGTGGCACATAGCGCAGGAGTATGCCGAGTACTGTGCTCGGCTACGCGCCACCATATGGTGCCACGTGGCATACAATATCATGTTTTTTATACACTAAATATATGCCGAGTACCCGAAAAAAAGCACTTGACATACTTTATTTTTTTATTCTATTTCTCTTTTATTTATTCTTTTTATTGTCTTTTTATTGTCTTTTTATTTTCTTTTCTTTCTTCTATATTTCTTATTTCCCCTTTCAAAAAAAATCTTCTTTCCATAGCCGTTTCTTTTTACTATATTAATTTCTTTGTTCTTCTCATTGTATATTCTCCCTTCTATTTTCCTTTTCTTTCTTATTTTCATTATCTTTTCGTTTCAATTTTTGTTTGTTTATGTGTTTATTATTCAATATAGCAAACGGACACGATCACATGAAATCATGACGAGAAAGGGTCGGGTTTGTGAAGGGAGTGCGGGGCTCGTTCCTCCGTTGGCCTTGAAACTTTTTCTGCACTCAGCGAGGGCGATGACATGGCACATGCCAGGCCCTGGCCTTTTTTCAGGGACCGTCGGCTATATTCGGAATATTTATTGCATTTCTAGGGTTTTAATGCCAGAAATTCAAGATCTGAACTGCGGCCACAACAAATCATGACCGAAAATGGGTTAAAATTCATATATTTGATCTTTGGCCCGTGCCTAGGCCATTTGCAGCCAAACGAGAAGGACGCCCTATCATCGGTTGTGGGGAGGAGGGGGGGTGGAAGGCCAGTCCCCCGACATGTGGGATGGTGTCGTTTAAATCCACTGGAAATCATATGAGTCTAGAAATTCACGGGACCTAGCACGGTGTCATCATATGGCCCCTGGAGGGCGTGGTAAAAATTTAGAGCGTTTCGCGGAAGCCTTCCTGGAGACAACGTAGAAACTGGGTAGTCTCTGAGGAAGGATCTAGGTTCGAGAGGGAAAGGGTTAGGTTAGTGAAGGGAGTTGATGGGTCGTGGTTTCAAGAGGAGTGATATCGTCTTGTTGCTAGCACGTGTATTTGGAGAACAACGGGGAGGTGCTACCGAAATCCAATCTCGGATCGGTGTAGAGCATGGAAATCGAACCAAACCTACACATCCTCGGGTGGGATTAGGACCTATCATTACCTTTTAGATAGCTGAGTGCACGCCATAAAACATGTATAGTTGTAATTATCTGAACAAATAAAAAGCATTACATGTGTGTTTCAGTGATATCAAATGACGGAGGATTGTGAGTGCATTTACACTGGCCGACCCAGTCAGGCGCGTATGACCCTGGAATGGGAGATAAAAATCAACCAATTCTTGGAATTAGTATTTGGTGGAGATAAGGTTCACTAGTAGAAAAACGATCAACAGATTTGACCTTTAGTACCGGTTTCCTTACGAACCGGTACTAAAGGTGCATTAGTACCGGTTTCGCTGCCCAGGGCGATAGCAACCTTTAGTACCGGTTCTTTAGGGACGACGAACCGGTACTAAAGGGTTTCGCGTTAAATTTGAGGCGGAGGTGGGGCCAGCGCTGCACCTTTAGTACCGGTTCGTATAAAGAACCGATACTACAGGGTCCTAGTCCTGCTTTTTTCACGTTGAGGCTTTTAGTCCTGCTTTTTTCCTTTATGTTGCATGTCAAGAGTCTGTGTTAAACTTCTTATATCTTATTTGTGGGAGTATATGTACACAGAATTATTTCATATATTTTAACATCTCCAGACATGTTGGTCCCATCATGTTGGTCTCCAGAGCGTCATGGCCTACCGTGGCCCCCGTCTGCGCTACCCTCAGTCCCAGCCCACACGTGCTCATCCGCCGAGGTTTGACTACCGCAACCCCGATGCCAGCGACGACGACGTCGGCGACTACGACGACTACAGTGGCGACGTTTATATGGTTAGGCACGAGTATGACTGAATCACTCCAACATTCGAAAAAAAGTTCGGCCGATTGTGACTTAATCTGGCCATGTATCTTAATTTTTAGTTGAGCTATGTACTTTAATTCCAGTTCAATCGTAATAAAATTTTATTCCCGCCCATTATTTCCCGACTTTTTCCTCCCGCCCGTTTCTTCCTTGCATTTTTTTGATTGAAAAACATATAAAATACTTTGCATTTCGATGAACGGTTTGAAAGATATGAATTTTCCAAACTTAAACCATTTTCTGGAATTTAACTCGAAAACAGAAAATAGTCAGAAAAATCTTTGGTACCGGTTCAGGCCCACAATTTTTACACGAAAACATTTTACCCGGTTAGCCAATTTTTAGATTCTCAAAATTCCAAATGGAAATATGAAAGCAGGAACATTTTAGTTTTCGCCAGAAATTCTGGATTTTATATATTTTTTATTTTTTTACATTTAAATTAATAATTCCTTCCTGCATAAAGATTACTATTACTTAACCATAAAGGTTAGTAAATTTTGAGATATACAAATTTTCAGGTTTTAGATTTTGCAAAAACAAATTAAAATTTAAAATATATTTAAAAAATTTAAAAATTAAAAATTATTATTTATTTATTTATTCAATATTATTTTTACATCTTTATTTTTGTTTATTAAAATAATCATGTGGAATTCAAACAATAAAGAAGTGTGATATCGTGACCAACATGTTAATAGGATTGATATGATACTACTATCAATAACATGCGCGTGGTGCACTTGGAAGTGAGATAGGAAGGAACTCGGAAGTTAAGCGTGCTAGTGCTGGATTAGTGGAGGATGGGTGACCGAGCGGGAAGTTTTACCACGAGTAAGTAATTTGACTAGAGATAAGTGTAGTTAGAGACTAAACTTGTCAAATAACTAAAATATTAGAAATTCTGAAAAAATAGATAAAAAGAGGGAGTGGAAAATAATTCAAAAAAATAGATTAAAAAAGGGAGTGAAAAAATAGATAAAAAAATTAGATATAAAAAAATGGCACTGGTACCCTTTGGTACCGGTTCGTGTTACAAACCGGTACCAAAGGTCTCCAGCCCCGCGGGCTCCTCCGTGCCCACGTGGAGGCACCTTTAGTACCGGTTCGTAAGAAACCGGTACCCAAAGGAGGGGTTTAGTCCCGAATCCAAACAACCGGTACCAAAGCCCTCTGGAACGGGTACCAAAAGGGGTTTTTCTAGTGACAATAGATCGTGGACGCTGATCGTTTGGCCGCCACGGTCTGCTCTCGCCTCTTCATCAGATCGTTGGATCTATCTCGCTGCCTGAGCGCCGCCGGCCGCAAGCCGTCGACCTCTTATCTATGGCAGCCTAGTCGCGGTGGATACGGTGGAGACATAGTAGTAGTAATACGCGGCAAAAGAAGGTTATCCTCGGAACCGTCGATCGTCTTCCTATGCTGTCCTGGAACAAAAATAATATTGTTAAACTGTAGCTTTTAAGGAAAATAAAACAATCATAAAGCAAGGTTCCTACCTTGTGACCATGGGTGAAGTTTAAATTGTGGCAATTTAAACTCGGTATAATCTCTCTCTCCTATACTTAATTTCTTCTCGTGTTGGAGTACCTAAAATCTGAGGAGAATGATGTAAATAGGATTAACATCGTTGGAAGAAATACCGCAAGTTTACCTTCCCGATTTGAACAAGCTCAGGGAATATAGGCTATTAGAAAAGAGGCAGGCATAGTTTTTTTTTGAAGCTTTCACCCGGGGAGAGAGAATCCCCACCTGAATATATTGCATCGAAAGAGCATTACAAGACCAGGCTCTTACCTCTCTTGCGAGAGGCCATTTGTCGGGAACTCGGGATACATGAGGTTACAAAAAGAAAAGAAAAATGGAAGAGGAGGGATTACAGGTGCACTTGACAAGCACTATTGTACATGTCATCATGACGAACATCGCGAGGAAGACAAGCATAGGCAGTACATTGAGGAGTGCCAACTATGCTATCGAAGGGTATCACAATACCGATACCTTGCAGATTGAAACACCACTAGCTGCTTGCGTAGCGGCTGTCCACTAGGTAGCAATTGGGAGCATACACGGATCAACGAGTGTTGTTGGCATTGTCAAAGGGCCCTACTCCACTAAGAGGACGATGTAGACATGAAGCTCCGCTGGCTGAGAGTGCCAAACTGCGAGGAGTTTCTGCCAACGCCATCGAAGGGCATTGCAAGACTGAGATTCCACTAACATCACGAACCTTGACCGCAAACTCAGCCACAGGGACAGCCCTATGCACTTGCGAGGTGAGGAGGCCACCTATGCCGTCGAAGGGTACCGATCCACCGAGAGAGCACCTTGAACACGAAGCTCACGACATACCTGTGACTATCACCATTGGACGAAGCCAAGCTTTGATGGACAACATAGAGCTGAAGTCAAAGTGTACCTCTTTATCCCAATAAAACACCACCAACCAGGAGGTTTCGTTGCAACGCCTTCAACAAGGAGTATGACGCCATAGGCGCTAAGCTTTCGCCCGGAACCACCACCAAATCAGTATCAGCCAGGACGTTCCATTGCAACGCCTTTAGGAAGGAGTATGACGACAATGTCGCCATCATTGCTGAGCTTTCGCCGGGAACCACTCGCTGCATTCCTTGGCCGCCACCTTGGTGTCCAGGAAGTGGATGCGCCAAAAGTAGTGCACCTGGAGCAGAGCTTGAGGGGGGCATCTGTGAGCACCGAAACACTCAGGAATTTGCAGAGCAGCCAGCCGAAGGCCACCGCGCTCGAGAGGAGCTCGACCGCAGGACCCGGATCTGACCTGCCCGCCGCAAGGCCACACGGACCCCAAGTGGGTTACAGGCCTCGAGCAAGGGTCGCTGGAACATGGCAGCGCGTGGTCCAGCGCTGGCGTGCAGCAGCCCCGTGCCAAGCAGGGGCGGAGCCCAATGGGCCGACCCTGATGCACAGGAATACGCTTCCAAAAAAAAAAAATTTAGAAGCACTTACCATCAAAATAAGGCCTGTGCATCAGGGTGGGCCGAGTCTGGTGCATCAGGGTCAGCACACTGCAGGCCTCTGGCCGTCTGGCGCCGAGTCCCACCCAGACCGAGCCACCGAGGCGAACAGGACTGGCCAAAGCCCGCGCGCAGGCCGCTCCTATCGATCGCTGCATCGAGGCATGCTCTCGTACGGAGCGCTGACGGTGTGACGGGCAAGGGCACGGGCGGGCGGCATCGTCGAAGCTTGGGGAGCCCAGCGTGGAGGTCCGAGGCGGATCCCGACTGAGCGCCGTCGGCCGGCGCGGAGGCCGTGGAGGCCGGACCGCACGGAGGGGCCAAGCTCCGGGCTGGATTGAGGTCGATTTGGGGGAGGGTAGGGTTCTGGGTGGTTGGTTGCTTGGGTTTTTGGGGGAAACGACCACAGGGAGCTCCCCCGCCGTCGCCGTCCACCGTGGGATGGCCTCCTCTAGCGGCAGCGAGGGCAGAGGGTGCGGAGAGGGGGTTCCTGGCGGCGGCGGGCGGGGGGGCCTCGGGGTCGCCTGTGAGCGACCCGGAGGCGGCTAGGGTTTCCGCCGACGGTCCAGAGGCAGACATAGTCAATAAGCTGGATGATGCAATAACCTCATATAAATTCTGTGATCAGTTACCTGTCCTAGAAGGAGTTAAGCAAGAACACAACGAGCAGACGACAAAACATCAATTGATGTTGTGTATTCTCTAGCATGCACCAAGCATGAGCTCGAACAAATGTAGGAAATATTTTGCTATCCTTTACCTATCAAGAGTACAAAACCATGAACATGTCAATTCCGTGCAGTGTGTAGATTAAGCTGATGAGTATGTGGATTCACGTGGCAAAAACTATTTTTCATCAAACCATTTTACAATACCAAATTAGTGCTCAAATACGCGTGAAATGCTTCAGGAAGTGTTCGATTAGCTTGTAATATACGGACCAACAGATGCTGATTTCCCTGTGACACACTCAACTGCTGTTGTGGATGTATGCCAAAGATCGACAGGTTTTGATATAGAAAGAAAAAAAAATACAGGTGGATGTATGCCAAGTACACTTTACCTGATCTGAGATGATACGCTTCGGTTGAAGGGTTGGACGAGATGATCAAATCCGTCCGGTGGCGGAGCTCGTCGTCTCCGGCTTAGAGAGGAGGACGGCGGAGTCGTGGTTCGGGGTCCCCAACGTAACATAGGGAGCTCCCCTGGATTTGTGAGGACGGGGATCAGCCTCTGCGGCGGCGAGACCTTTCTCAAGATGAGAGAGAGGCGCCTGCGCGAGAGAAGATCAGGAGAGAGATGCGCCTGCGCGAGAGAAGAAGTCCGTGCGCTCGTAACCTGATTGCTTTCCATGTAATGACAGTTCCGCCCCGGGCCCAGGAAATTTATTTTCTAGGGGAAGGTTGCTTTACTGGTTGTGCCAGATATTGGGCCCTTTTCGTTTCCGATGCTAGAAGCGACTCCTTGTGCGACCTGATCTGCTGGCCACGGGTCCGGAGGTTTAACGATGCGATCGCCGCTATGTCCTTGCGGGAGGTTACCAGGGTCGGGGCCCGGTACACCTGGACCAACAAACAACTTAATCCGATACGCTGTGTCTTGGATAGAGTGTTTGTTTCACCGGCATGGGAGGCGGTGTTCCCGTTATGTTCGCTTACGGCCATCACCCGGATTGGATCGGATCACAACCCCTTGCTGCTGAGCAGCGGGGAGGACACCCCTACGCGACAATCGAGATTCTTTTTCCAATCGTGGTGGTTCCAGGTGCCAGGCTTTGGGGAAAGCCTCACCGGGAAGCTTTCGGACTACCTGTCTAACTATGGGCCACATAGGGGGAGCATTGATCTTTGGCAATTCGTTGCTAGACACGCTCGCACCTTCTTAAAGGGCTGGGGAGCGAACCTGGGGAAGGAGAGACGGGAGTTCAAGGCCAACCTCCTGGCACAGGTTGAGAATCTGGACAAGCTGGCAGACCAGTCGGGCCTAGATGAGGAGGGGTGGGCCCTCCGATACCATCTGGAAGATCAGCTTGTTTGGATGGACAAGGTCGAGGAGGAGTATTGGCGTCAGCGTAGCAGGGTGCAATGGACGCTGAAAGGGGACTCGGGCACTGCGTATTTCCATGCCATTGCCAATGGCCGCCGGAGGAAATGTGCGATCCCGAGGCTCATCATGGCCTCAGGGGAGGTTGAGGAGCAGCAGGCTTTGATGGAGCACATTTACGCGTTCTACCAGGGCCTAATGGGCTCCGCGGGGGAACCACGGGCGTTTGGTTTAGCCCCGAACCTCTAGGAGGAGGACAAAAGGGTTTCGGCGGAGGAGAACCTGGAGCTGGAGCTCACCTTCACCGCTGATGAGCTGGAGGAAGTTCTCCTTAGTATGAAACCAGATTCGGCTCCTGGACCGGATGGGTTCCCGGTCCTCTTCTTCAAAAGATTCTGGGGAATCTTAAAGGCGCCAATCCTACAACTCCTCAATGACTTTGTGTTGGGGAGGGTGGATGTGGCTAGGCTCAATTCTGGGATCATCTCCCTGATCCCGAAGGTTTAGGGGGCCGACAACATTAAGCAATTTCGTCCCATCGCGCTTATTAATGTTATCTTTAAGTTTGTGGCCAAAGCTTATGCGATTAGACTTGCTCCGCTAGCTCATAGGACGATCGATCGCAGTCAATCGGCCTTCATCAAAGGTAGATGCCTACACGAGGGTGTGCTTGCCCTCCATGAGATTGTCCACGAGTTACGAGTTAAGAAGCAGAAGGGTCTGCTTCTTAAGCTCGACTTCGAGAAAGCCTATGATCGAGTCAACTGGGACTTCCTGCAGGAGGTGTTGACGTTTAAGGGCTTCTCTCCGATGATTGTCCATCGGTTGATGCAGTTGGTCAAGGGTGGCCAAACTGCGATCAATGTCAACGGAGAAGTGGGGCCCTTCTTCCGTAATGCCCGAGGGGTGCGTCAGGGAGACCCCCTTTCCCCCATTCTTTTCGATTTCATGGTGGACGGGCTTGCCGCTATCCTATCTAAGGCGAGATCGGCAGGGCACCTTGTGGGCTTAGTCCCACATCTCATCCCAGGGGGGTGACCCATCTGCAGTACGCGGATGACACGTTGATCATGATTGAGCCCTCGAGTTTGGGGATCGCGAACCTTAAACTCCTGCTCTTATGTTTTGAGAACATGTCGGGCCTGAAGATCAACTTTGACAAGAGTGAAGCGATTGTGACAGGGGTCACAATCGAGGAGCAGCAAAGGGTTGCGAATGCTCTAAATTGCAAGTTGGGCAGTTTCCCCATCAAGTACTTGGGGCTGCCGATTAGCGACAAGCCTTTAAGAGTTAGGGACTGGGGCTTCCTCCCGGAAAAAGTGGGATATAGGGTTGACCCATGGCAAGGCCTCTTTCTGGCTTACGGAGGGAGGTTGGAGCTCACAAACTCCTGTCTGTCCAGTTTACCCATGTTCGCCATGAGCTTGTATCTGCTCCATGATTCCACTCACAAAGCAATGGACAGATCCAGGGCCCGCTTCTTTTGGGAAGGAGTGGGTAACAAACGGAAATATCACATGGTGGACTGGGCCACGGTTTGCAAACCCAAGGAGCTTGGAGGATTGGGAATCCTAAACACCAAACTCATGAATATTGCTTTGATGCTCAAATGGGTTTGGAAACTATATCAAAATGATGAGGGCCTGTGGGCAGACCTCGTCAGGGCTAAGTACCTGAGAGGAAGGGACCTGTTCTCTAGAGAGGCGTCAGCTAACGGATCGCAGTTCTGGAAGGCGATTCAAAAGCTGAAATGGTTCTTCAAGCTTGGTGCTAAGCACGAGGTACGCATTGGGAAGCGAACCTTCTTCTGGCTGGATTGGTGGTTGGGGTCGGCCCCACTCCGGGCTAAATTTCCCCTTCTATTCGCCTATTGTGCGGATCCCTTCCTCACAGTCCACGACGCAAGGGTGGAAGGGGGGTGCCGGGGGAATGGCGCATCCGGTTCAGGAGACATTTTGGCCTCGCTGAGACGGTTGAGTGGGATAACCTGTGCAGAGAAGTACAGGCGCTTCCCTCTCTGACTTCTGAGGATAGAGTTTCCTGGGCGCTCGAGAAAGATGGGGAATTCTCGACGCGTTCAATTTACCTAGGCTTGTCGCAGGGGGCCACGGTGACCATCTTCAAGGACGTTTGGCGCACACGTGTGCCCCCCAAGATCAAGATCTTCCTCTGGCAACTGATCAGAGGACGACTTCCTTCTGGGGAGCAGCTTGTAAAGAGACACGGCCCCTCTGATGGCCTCTGTGCTCTTTGCGGGGAATGGGAAGACTGCAACCATATCTTCTTCTCGTGTCATCTCGCGAGATTCTTATGGGCGGGGGCAAGGGAGCTCCTGCACTGTGATTGGAACCCTGCGGGGGTAGGTGCCTTCATTGCTACATCCCAAAGGCTGTCGGGTAGATTGTGTAGATTAGTTTGGTTTACCTTTGCTGCGCAATGCTGGACGCTTTGGAACATTCGTAATAAACTAGCGATTGAAGGCAAACTTATTGGCAACCCTGCTGATGCTCTATACCAAATGACTATTCACATGCAGAGCTGGAGGGTTCTGGTCAGACCGAAGGACATGGAGCTCCTGGACGTGGCGGTGGGCGACGTCAGACGACTGTACGCGAGGACTAGGTCGGAGGCGGACGACCCTGGAGGAGGAGGATGATCCAGCGCACCACTTATCATAGGCTAGGGTTTGGTTGCGCTTGCTGTCGTTGTCTTGTTCTTGTCGTCCTGTGACCCGGGTGTGGTCGGTTTCATTGAACTTATGCTTGATGTGTGTGTGCGGGGTTGTAACTTGACTATCGTTTCATGCCGTGTGTGGCTTTATATATAAAGCCGGGCCTGGAGGCCTTCCCTTTAAAAAAAATAGGCAGTAGATGATCGAGCGTTCCGCGTTACCGCCTAGTCAGTTCGTACGATTGTCTCCATCGGAAACAGACCGAACGAGGCCCTTCCGTGACTCTTTGGCGTCTTCGTCAGTCAGTTTTTCCCGATCGGAAATAGAGAGTTGGGTCACGCCGGCGGAAAAATAAGTTTTGGGACCGTGGCTGGGCGACTGTTTTCGCGCCAGCGCTCCCCAATTGGCTATTGGGGGCCTTTGGGGAGGGCAGAGTGAAGATGCTCTTAGGTTATGCTCTAATTCTAGTTTTGGGGTAATTGATTTTATTGTTTTCAATGTGAACTAATTTCCAGTTAAGTGTTATTTAACTGACTTTGCCGGATAGATCAATGTCTGTTATGGAGATTTTCCAGTTTGTCAGAGAAGCAGATTGTTATTCTAATATTTACATTGCTTAGCGGATGTTATTTACTATGCATGTAAGTGTTGATAAGTGTTGCATCATCAGAAATAAGCTTTTCAAAGTTGAAATTGTTGAAGAACCATCTGAGATCCGTCATGTCCCAAGAGAGGTTAAATGGTTTGGCAACTCTATGTATCGAGAATTTTTGTTTTCGGGAGATTACACCAAATGAAACGTTCTGCTGGATATGGAAATCCAAGTGCGTGCCGAGGATGAAATTCTTTTGTTGGCTTCTTCTATCTGACAGACTAAATACGAAAAATATGATGAAGCGTGGGCAATATAAAATCGTTGGAAATAATTGTAATTGCTTGACCTGTTCTCAAGCAACTGAAGAGACGTTGGTACACCTTTTCTTCCACTACCCGTTTAGTGTCAATTGTTGGGTCACCCTTTGGTATCTTTTGGCCAACATCTACTGTTTATCTGGACATGATAGCACAAGCGAAGAGCGATTAGCAGAAGCCTATGTTTATGAAAGTTTTCATAACCTCTGCCTGGAGTATATGGAAAGAAAGAAAGAAAGAAACAGCGTGTGCTTTAATGGAATTGCTCCTGACCTAAACTCTTGAAAATCTAGGTTCAAGACAGACTTTCAGCTCCTGGTTCATAGAACTAAGAAAACCGTACATCCATTCATTAGTTCTGTAATAGAAGCCTTGTAATTTATCTTCTAGCAGCCATGTAATCTGTACATGCACCTTTGTGTGTGTTTTAATATAGAAAAGCGGTAGGAGCTTTTCCTAGCTACTGCTCAAGGTTCAAAAAAAAAACTCTATGTATCGAGAAGAAGCTCTTGAATGAGATGATATTGATTTCATCATCACTAACTTTGCATCTAGGAACGTAAGGAGAAAATTTTAAGGTAAGATTTATACGTTATTTGATACAAAATATTGTTATGCATACACTTAAAGTCTTTACTGGTAGCATTTAATAGACATATATTAAAAACAAAATTGTGTATACTAAGGGGTCCTAAATTTTAATTTCGCTCTAGGCCCCTGAAACCTCAGGAACGGCCCTGCCAGCGGCACGCGTGCTAGTGGGCCGTTGATTGTCCAGTTGTTATCGCGGGAACCGAGATTGCAGCGGAGTAGCGGATTCAAAACAAGTTAAAGCGACAAGCGGGCTTGGATGAGTGTGGGATGGATACACCGAGCAGATGCAGAACTCTTCAACGCTAGCGCAGGATCATGCATTCGTCTGGTGGCGTGAGATTTACATGATGACATAGTGGGAGTATTATGTCTGTATCGACTAGGCGACTGACCGATTTTAAGGGGTATAGATGCTGGCGGTTCACTGTCACGGTGACATGGAGCACAAACTGAAAGTAAAACAAACATACATGACGCTGGTCACACCTCGATCGTCCCATGGAATAATGCAAATTGAGAATGAATATCAAAGTAGACGTAGGAGACAGATACCTATGTTGATTTAGTGGCGCGAATTTTTATTTGATGGCATATCCTGTCTTATTAGGTGTTGCATGCTCGCCAGTTTTCTGTAGCCATTTGCGTGTGTGAAACAAAGACAAGGCTTGCATCGAAACAAAGATGGATGGGCAAATTAATTACCCACGACTGCTTAATAACTTGCCGCCGGACATACCAGGCTTCAGCGCGCGGCGCCATTATTATTAAGCTTACTGTGGTCATAAAAACCTGGTACAAATTGGGCAACAAGGACAGGGTGGTTCATGCTGATTCCTTCAAAATCATTGGTGGCGCTACACTGATATCAAGTCCTGCTTGTTTAAGATTTACTCAAAACTAATTACCTTTCCTCTCACGGAGTAGAAACTAGTGGCGGCTGATTATCTTATGGGCCCGGCAGCTTCTGTTTGCCGATTACGCAAAACTAATTAATTACCTTTCCTCTTACGGAGGTACTCCCTCCGTCCCAAAATGTAAGGCGCCTAAGGATTAGTCAAAAGTTAATGTTTTTTAAGTTTGATCAAGTTTATACTCAAAAATATAAACATTTACAATACTGAATCAACATGAATAGATTCACCATAAAGTATATTTTCTTAATATGTCCATTCGATATTGTTTTTTAAGTTTGACCAAGTTTATACTCAAAGTTAATGTTTTTTAAGTTTGACCAAGTTTATACTCAAAAATATAGACATTTACAATACTGAATCAACATGAATAGATTCACCATAAAGTATATTTCCTTAATATGTCCATTCGATATTGTAGATGTAAATATATTTTTCTAAGTATTTGGTTAAAGTTAGTAAAGTTTGACTTTTGACCAATCCTTAGACGCCTTACATTTTGGGATAGAGGGAGTACAAGGGTAAAATTCCTGAAAGTGACATGAATATTAGGTTTCCTTCTTTTGGGTTTCTAGAGTGGCTTATAGGTTCTCAATCGGAGAAGCCTAAAGAAAGTGTCTCCTTATGGGCAGCTTTTTTCCACCGTTATTAGGGCTTATAGTGCAAATTTGGTGGCATGGAGAAGCGTCCTGAGAGTAGCTTTCCGAGCTTCTCAACAGTTAAACCCGAAAAGGCACACGAAAATAGCCCTAATTTTCACGCATATTACGGCAGAAGTGCCACCGTCGGACCGAACAGTTTTCCCCCAGATTTCCTTCTATCCCCAGCACGAACTAGCCCAACCCGTGCACCTCCCTCTTCCTTGTGTCTCCAGGCGAGCGATGGCGCCGCCGCATCTTCACCCGAACCCGCCTCCTCCTACTCCGCTGCCTTAGTTCCCTGCCGCAAGTCTGACGAGTTCGGCCGCTCGCACGCCAGCCTGCACGAGCTCGCCCCGCTGCCTCGGTTCCACACACAACCTTGCCCGCCCGCCCGCCCAAAGGAGCTTGCCCTCCCACCGCTCTCCCGCCCACAAGAGCTCGCCCGAACTTCGCCTGCAGGAGCTCGTCCGCCCGCAGGCAGCGCCACTCGTCCTACTTGTTTATGTTGTAGCTGGTTGGGCAAGACCGGGGCTCGCGCAGTGTGCAAATTCCGCACTGGAGATTATGTTTTGTAGCTACCGGTCGATCAGCTTTGCATCTAGCCTGCTGGTTCGTGTTGCATATCGTGCATGGTAGAATATCGGTTCTATTTGCAACAAAAGCTAGTAGCAACAGAGTGAGTTTGAATGATTCGGATGGACAAGATTTAGCCCTAATTGTCTCTAGAGGTTCGAACAACACTTCGCAGGTTCCCCGAATCGCCTCTAGTGAATCGCCAAGTTGTATTGTGGCTTCCTCCCTCTCCAACTCCTCATGGTCGTAGTAATGGCCCACTTCTTCAGTTTCCTTTCCCAGTTGGACCAACGCTTGCTGTTGTTGATTCGAGTGCAGCCGATTAATCCATAACAGGTGCGGGCACTTTGGGGTTAAGAAGTGATAGCCGTAGATTCTGCGGCTGCTGTGCTTTCCCTCAAACACGACGAGTCTGCGCATAAATCTGTTACACAAACATCTTCTTTTATTGACATAAGCCATAGGTACACCGTTTCACTCTGGGTCACGGATCAACCGTGGAACTCCGTTGTCGTCGTGGTGAACAAACAGATGCCATAGGTAGGCTTAAGTTGGGGCCGAATGTACGCAAGCACTAGTAGAAAACAGGCCTTTGGTCCAAAGCCCCTGGAAGCTTTAGTCCCGGTTAAAAAACGAACCGGGACCAATGGGGGGCATTGGTCCTGGTTCGTTTGGCGCGGGGCGACGCCACCCTCTAGTCCCGGTTCGTTTGGGGCCTTTGGTCCCGGTTTGTATTACAAACCGGGACTAAAGGTCCTACGTCAGAGCGCCTCAGGCCGTGTCAGGCCCCGATCCCCTTTAGTCCCGGTCGGTATTACCTTTAGTCCCGGTTTGTAATACCAACCGGGACTAAAGGCCCATGTCTATATATATAGCCTTCACCTGCCCAAGTGTGAGCCACACTTACCATTTTCCACTTCTTAGCACAAGAGAGGTGTATGTTGGTTTGCTCTCTTCTTATACACAAGAGGTGTTTGATGAAATGCCTAAGAGCTTTTGCCACTTGAGTTCACACAAAACAAGCCACACTTAAAGCTTGCTCCTGTCTTTTTCCTTCTCCATCGAGGTTAACAACTTTATCCTTTAATCTGTCATTGATGAAATGCATGTGTATATATATACATCACTTCACTAATCATGATGTTCTGTAATGGTTTTTGATAAGCTTGATTATATCATGCAGATGAATCGGCAATGGATGTACATTGATCGACGCCTTCACGAGTTCACTTCGGGCCTGAAATTTTTTATCGATGTGGCTGAGGAAAACAAACGGGGTGGTTTTATATATTGTCCATGTGTTAACTGTCAGAATATCATAAATTACTCTTCCTCGAGGACCATTCACACCCACCTGCTGCGGTCCGGTTTCATGCCCCACTACAATTGTTGGACCAAGCACGGAGAAAGAGGGGTTATGATGGAAGACAATGAAGAAGAAGAGGATGATGATAACTATCCCATGTTCGCTGAATACGGTGATACTGCAAAGGGGGATCGTTTTCCATCAGAAGGCAATGAAGAGAATGAAGCAGAAGATCAAGAGGCATCAGATGAGCCTGCTGATGATCTTGGTCAGGCCATTGCTGATGCAAGGAGAGACTGTGAAACTGAAAAGGAAAGGTTGAACTTCGACCAGATGTTAGAGGATCACAACAAATTGTTGTACCCAACTTGCGAAGATGGCAGAAAAAGCTAGGTAGCACACTGGAATTGTTGCAATGGAAGCAGAGAACGGTATGACTGACTCGGGGTTTGAAAAGTTGCTGAAAATAATTAGAAGCAGCTTCCAAGGGGTAACGATTGCCCGCCAGACGTACGAAGCGAAGAAGGTTGTGCCCTCTAGGATGTGCGAAGATACATGCATGCATTAATGATTGCATCCTCTACCGCGGTGAGTACGAGAATTTAGATGCATGCCCGTGTGCACTGCATTGCGGTATAAGATCAGATGAGATGACCCGGGTGATGTTGAGGGCGAGCGCCCCAGGAAGAGGGTTCCTGCCAAGGTTATGTGGTATGCTCCTATAATACCATGGCTGAAACGTTTGTTCAGAAATAAAGAGCACGCCAGGTTGTTGCGATGGCACAAAGAAGACCGTAAGAAAGACGCGATGTTGAGACACCCTGCTGATGGGTCGCAGTGGAGAAAAATCGATAGAAAGTACCCGTACTTTGCAGAGGACGCCAGGAACTTAAGGTTTGGTCTAAGTACAGATGGCATGAATCCTTTTGGAGAGCACATCTGCAGTCATAGCACCTGGCCTGTGACTCTATGTATCTATAACCTTCCTCCTTGGTTGTGCATGAAGCGGAAGTTCATTATGATGTCAGTGCTCATCCAAGGCCCGAAGCAACCCGGCAACGACATTGATGTGTACCTGAAGCCATTAGTTGAAGAACTTCTACAGCTGTGGGCCATAACAGGTGTACATGTGTGGGACGAGCACAAACAGGAGGAATTTGACCTACGAGCGCTGCTTTTCGTAACCATCAACGATTGGCCTGCTCTTGGTAACCTTTCTGGATAGTCAAACAAGAGATACAATGCATGCACGCACTATTTAGATGAGACTGACAATATATATTTGGATAAATCTAAGAAGGTCGTTGATACGTCTCAAACGTATCTATAATTTCTTATGTTCCATGCTAGTTTTATGACAATACTCACATGTTTTATATACACTTTATATCATTTTTATGCATTTTCCGGCACTAACCTATTAACAAGATGCCGAAGCGCCAGCTCCTGTTTTCTGCTGTTTTTGGTTTCAGAAATCCTACACGGGATATCGGAATTGGACGAAACAAAAGCCCACGGTCTTATTTTCCACGGAGTCTTCCAACACCGAAGAGGAGACGAAGAGGGGCCACGAGGCCACACCATAGGGGGCGCGGCCCCACCCCGGCCGCCGCCATATGGGGTGGGCCCTCGGGCGTCCCCGACTCCCCTTCCGCCTATATATTCTCCCAGATGCGAAAACCCTAAAGATATCGGTCTTCCACCACGAAAAGTTACGTAGCCGCCGCCATCGCGAAGCCAAGTTCGGGGGACAGAAGTCTCTGTTCCGGCACGCCGCCGGAGGGGAAGTGCCCCCGGAATCCATCTTCATCGACTCCATCGCCATCTTCATCGCCGTTGTTGTCTCCCATGATGAGGAGGGAGTAGTTCTCCCCCGAGGCTGAGGGCTCTACCGGTAGCTATGTGGTTCATCTCTCTCTCCCATGGTGTGATCTTTATGTGATCATGAGCTTTGTGATCTAGTTGAATATGTAGATGTTACTCTTGTCTATTATGCACTCTAGAGGTTACTTTAATATGAACTCTGGATTCACTCTCCACGGTGTAATGGTGACAGTGTGCGCATCGTGTGTGATTCCTTTATGACGTTGTGGAGCTTGTTTACTCCGGCTTGAGGTGTGCTTTTGCAGCCCTACACAATGAATGGTGTTTGTTATCCAACAAGAGAGTGTTTGAGTGTAGCATTTATTTATTCAATTATGTGATCATTGTTGAGAGTGTCCACTAGTGAAAGTATGATCCCTAGGCCTTGTTTCTAAGCATTGAAACACCGTTTCCAACAAGTTCTGCTACATGTTCGCTTGCTGCCATTTTTATTTCAGATTGCAATTACTACTTATAATCATCCATATTACTTGTATTTCACTATCTCTTCGCCGAACTAGTGCACCTATACATCTGACAAGTGTATTAGGTGTGTTGGGACACAAGAGACTTCTTGTATCTTAATTGCAGGGTTGCTTGAGAGGGATATCTTTGACCTCTACCTCCCGAGTTCGATAAACCTTGGGTGATTCACTTAAGGAAACTTGCCTGTTCTACAAACCTCTGCTCTTGGAGGCCCAACACTGTCTAGGAATAGAAGCGTGCGTAGACATCAAGCTATTTTTGTGCCGTTGGGAGGTAAGGTAAAAGGTATTCACATCCTCCGACTACTAAGCTATTTCCTAACATTGCCGGTGTGTGAGTGAAGCTATTTCCTTTAGATCCTGCAATTGCATCTTTTTGTTTCTTATTTTTATTTCACTAGTTAGGCTTAATGGAAAACAACAAAAAAATTAGAGATCTTTATGAAATTTATATTGAATTAGGACATGGGGTGTTTGAAGAGAAAATTAAAAAACCTATGGAACTTTATATGCATGCTAATGGCAATGTTATTAGTATGAATGCTTTGAACACCATTGTTGCTAATGCTATGGAAAATTCTAAGCTTGGGGAAGCTGGTTTTGGTGAGCAGGATATTTTTAGTCCCCTAAGCATGGAGGAGAAAATTTACTTTGATGATACTTTACCTCCTATATATGATGATTACAATGATGACTATCATATTTTCAGTCCACCTACTATTGAGGAGAAAATTAATTATGATTACAATATGCCTCCTATATATGATGATTATGGTGATGAGAATAATAATGATAGCTATTTTATTGAATTTGCTTCCACTACAATTAATAGTAATGACTATGCTTATGTGAGAGTAATAATTTTATGCATGTAGCTCATGATAAGAATGTTTCATGTGATAGTTATATTGTTGAGTTTGTTCATGATGCTACTGAAAATCTTTATGAGAGAGGATAATATGGTTGTAGGGATTTTCATGTTACTAAAACACCTCTCTTTTTGCTGAAAATCTTGAAGTTGCGCTTGTCTTGTTTTCCTATGCTTATTGCATTATGCTTACATGACTTGTTTATTTACAAGATTTCTTTTCATAGGAAGTGGGTTAGACTTAAAAGTGTTTCTTATTTGCTTTTGATGCTCTCTTTTGCTTCAACTCTTATTTCTTTGAGAGCATCATTAAAATTGAGCCCATCTTAATGGCTATAAAGAAAGCACTTCTTGGGAGATAACCCATGTTTTTATTTTGCTACTGTTTTGTTGTGTCTTGGAAGTTGTTACTACTGTAGCAACCTCTCCTTATCATGTTTATTTCATTTTTGTACCAAGTAAAGTCTTTGATAGAAAGTTGATACTAGATTTGGATTTCTGCGCAGGAACAGATTTTTAGCTGTCAAATTTGAGTTGTTCCCTCTGTAGGAAAATCTAAAAATTCTGTAAAAATTCATGAGTAATCCTCATATGTATGCAACTTTCATTCAATTTGAGCTTCTTCATCTGAGCACGTTAAGTGCCTCGAAAAAAATCGTCTTTACGGACTGTTCTGTTTTGACAGATTCTGCCTTTTATTTCATATTACCTCCTTTACTGTGTTTGAGTGGATTTTTTGCTCCATTAAATTTCAGTAGCCTTGGGTAATGTCCAGAAGTGTTGGGAATGATTGTGTCCTCGCTGAACATGTGAATTTTTGATTATGCACTAACCCTCTAATGAGATTGTTTTGAGTTTGGTGTGAAGGAAGTTTTCAAGGGTCAAGAGAGGAGGATGATATAATATGATCAAGAAGAGTGAAAAGTCTAAGCTTGGGGATGCCCCGTGGTTCATCCTGCATATTTCAAGAAGACTCAAGCATCTAAGCTTGGGGATGCCCAAGGCATCCCCTTCTTCATCAACAACTTATCGGGTCACCTCTAGTGAAACTATATTTTTATTCCGTCACATCTTATGTGCTTTACTTGGAGCGTCTGTACGCTTATTTTTGTTTTTGTTTGAATAAATTCGGATCCTAGCATTCCTTGTATGGGAGAAAGACACGCTCCGTTGTTTCATATGAACACTGGTGTTCTTAGCTTTACTTTTAATGTTCATGGCGAAGGTTGAAAACCGCTTCGTTTATTGCTATTTGGTTGGAAAAAGAAAATGCTTCATGTGGTAGTTGGTATATTGTCTTGAATAATTTGATGCTTGGCAATTGTTTTGAGCTCTCAAAGTAGATCATGTTTAAGCTCTTGCATCATGTAGTTTAAACCTATTAGTGGAGAACTACCGTAGAGCTTGTTGAAATTTGGTTTGCATGATTGGTCTCTCTAAGGTCTAGATATTTTCGGTAAAAGTGTTTGAGCAACAAGGAAGACAGTGTAGAGTCTTATAATGCTTGCAATATGTTCTTATGTAAGTTTTGCTGTACCGGTTTATACTTGTGTTTGCTTCAAACAACCTTGCTAGCCCAAGCCTTGTACTGAGAGGGAATGCTTCTCGTGCATCCAAAACCTTGAGCCAAAACCTATGCCATTTGTGTCCACCATAACTACCTACTATGTGGTATTTTTCTGCCATTCCAAGTAAATACTTCATGTGCTACCTTTAAACAATTCAACACTTTATTACTCCTTATTTGTGTCAATGTTTTATAGCTCATGAGGAAGTATGTGCTGTTTTATCTTTCAATCTTGTTGGGCGGACTTTCACCAATGGACTAGTGGCACATCCGCTTATCCAATAATTTTGCAAAAAGAGCTGGCAACGGGGTTCCCAGCCCCAATTAATTAACTTTCATTAATAATTCTCTTCACATGTTTTGCCCTGATTTATCAGTAAGCAACTTAATTTTGCAATAGACACTCCTCCATGGTATGTGAAATGTTGGAAGGCACCCGAGGATTCGGTTAGCCATGGCTTGTGAAAGCAAAGGTTGGGAGGAGTGTCATCTATAAATAAAACTAAAATACATGTGTAAACAAAAGAGAAGAGGGATGATCTACCTTGCTGGTAGAGATAACGTCCTTCATGGGAGCCGCTCTTTGAAAGTCTGTTTGACAAGGGGGTTAGAGTGCCCACTACCATTCGTTGACAACAACAAACACCTCTCAAAACTTTATTGTTATGCTCTCTATATGATTTCAAAACTTGAAAAGCTCTAGCACATGATTTAATCCTGCTTTCCTCTGCGAAGGGCCTTTCTTTTACTTTATGTTGAGTCACCTACTTCTTTCTATCTTAGAAGCAAACACTTGTGTCAACTGTGTGCATTGATTCTTACATGCTTGCTTATTTGCACTCATCATATTACTTTGTGTTGACAATTATCCATGAGATATACATGTTAAAGTTGAAAGCAACTGCTGAAACTTATATCTTCCTTTGTGTTGTTTCAAAACCTTCTATTAAGAATCTATTGCTTTATGAGTAAACTCTTATGCAAGACTTATTGATGCTTGTCTTGAAAGTACTATTCATGAAAAGTCTTTGCTATATGATTCAGTTGTTTAGTCATTATCTTTACCATTGCTTTGAATCACTTCATTCATCTCATATGCTTTACAATAGTATTGATCAAGATTATGATAGTAGCATGTCACTTCAGAAATTATCCTTATTATCGTTTACCTACTCGAGGGCGAGTAGGAACTAAGGGGATGCTTGATACGTCTCAAACGTATCTATAATTTCTTATGTTCCATGCTAGTTTTATGACAATACTTACATGTTTTATATACACTTTATATCATTTTTATGCATTTTCCGGCACTAACCTATTAACAAGATGCGAAGCCGCTGTTTTCGCTGTTTTTGGTTTCAGAAATCCTACAGGAAATATTCTCGGAATTGGACGAAACAAAAGCCCACGGTCTTATTTTCCACGAGTCTTCCAGAACAGAGGAGACGAAGAGGGGCCACGAGGCGGCCACACCATAGGGGGGCGCGGCCCCACCCCTGGCCGCGCCGCCATATGGGGTGGGCCCCTCGGGCGTCCCCCGACTCCGCCCTTCCGCCTATATATTCTCCCAGATGCGAAAACCCTAAAGATATCGGTCTTCCGCCACGAAAAGTTACGTAGCCGCCGCCATCGCGAAGCCAAGTTCGGGGGACAGAGTCTCTGTCGGCCGCGGACGGGAAGTGCCCCGGAATCCATCTCCATCGACTCCATCGCCATCTTCATCGCCGTTGCTGTCTCCCATGATGAGGAGGGAGTAGTTCTCCCCGAGAGGGCTCTACCGGTAGCTATGTGGTTCATCTCTCTCTCCCATGGTGTGATCTTTATGTGATCATGAGCTTTGTGATCTAGTTGAATATGTAGATGTTACTCTTGTCTATTATGCACTCTAGAGGTTACTTTAATATGAACTCGGATTCACTCTCCACGTGTGATGGTGACAGTGTGCGCATCGTGTGTGATTCCTTTATGACGTTGTGGAGCTTGTTTACTCCGGCTTGAGGTGTGCTTTTGCAGCCCTACACAATGAATGGTGTTTGTTATCCAACAAGAGAGTGTTTGAGTGTAGCATTTATTTATTCAATTATGTGATCATTGTTGAGAGTGTCCACTAGTGAAAGTATGATCCCTAGGCCTTGTTTCTAAGCATTGAAACACCGTTTCCAACAAGTTCTGCTACATGTTCGCTTGCTGCCATTTTTATTTCAGATTGCAATTACTACTTATAATCATCCATATTACTTGTATTTCACTATCTCTTCGCCGAACTAGTGCACCTATACATCGACAAGTGTATTAGGTGTGTTGGGGACACAAGAGACTTCTTGTATCTTAATTGGGGTTGCTTGAGAGGGATATCTTTGACCTCTACCTCCCTGAGTTCGATAAACCTTGGGTGATTCACTTAAGGGAAACTTGCTGCTGTTCTACAAACCTCTGCTCTTGGAGGCCCAACACCGTCTACAGGAATAGAAGCGTGCGTAGACATCAAGCTATTTTCTGGTGCCGTTTCCGGGGAGGTAAGGTAAAAGGTATTCACATCCTCCGACTACTAAGCTATTTCCTAACACTGTTGCCGGTGTGTGAGTGCTCGAAGCTATTTCCTTTAGATCCTGCAATTGCATCTTTTTGTTTCTTATTTTTATTTCACTAGTTAGGCTTAATGGAAAACAACAAAAAAATTAGAGATCTTTATGAAATTTATATTGAATTAGGACATGGGGTGTTTGAAGAGAAAATTAAAAAACCTATGGAACTTTATATGCATGCTAATGGCAATGTTATTAGTATGAATGCTTTGAACACCATTGTTGCTAATGCTATGGAAAATTCTAAGCTTGGGGAAGCTGGTTTTGGTGAGCAGGATATTTTTAGTCCCCTAAGCATGGAGGAGAAAATTTACTTTGATGATACTTTACCTCCTATATATGATGATTACAATGATGACTATCATATTTTCAGTCCACCTACTATTGAGGAGAAAATTAATTATGATTACAATATGCCTCCTATATATGATGATTATGGTGATGAGAATAATAATGATAGCTATTTTATTGAATTTGCTTCCACTACAATTAATAGTAATGACTATGCTTATGTGGAGAGTAATAATTTTATGCATGTAGCTCATGATAAGAATGTTTCATGTGATAGTTATATTGTTGAGTTTGTTCATGATGCTACTGAAAATCTTTATGAGAGAGGATAATATGGTTGTAGGGATTTTCATGTTACTAAAACACCTCTCTTTTTGCTGAAAATCTTGAAGTTGCGCTTGTCTTGTTTTCCTATGCTTATTGCATTATGCTTACATGACTTGTTTATTTACAAGATTTCTTTTCATAGGAAGTGGGTTAGACTTAAAAGTGTTTCTTATTTGCTTTTGATGCTCTCTTTTGCTTCAACTCTTATTTCTTGCGAGAGCATCATTAAAATTATGAGCCCATCTTAATGGCTATAAAGAAAGCACTTCTTGGGAGATAACCCATGTTTTTATTTTGCTTGTTTTGTTGTGTCTTGGAAGTTGTTACTACTGTAGCAACCTCTCCTTATCATGTTTATTTCATTTTTGTACCAAGTAAAGTCTTTGATAGAAAGTTGATACTAGATTTGGATTTCTGCGCAGGAACAGATTTTTAGCTGTCAAATTTGAGTTGTTCCCTCTGTAGGAAAATCTAAAAATTCTGTAAAAATTCATGAGTAATCCTCAGATATGTATGCAACTTTCATTCAATTTGAGCTTCTTCATCTGAGCACGTTAAGTGCCTCGAAAAAAATCGTCTTTACGGACTGTTCTGTTTTGACAGATTCTGCCTTTTATTTCATATTACCTCCTTTACTGTGTTTGAGTGGATTTTTTTGCTCCATTAAATTTCAGTAGCCTTGGGTAATGTCCAGAAGTGTTGGGAATGATTGTGTCCTCGCTGAACATGTGAATTTTTGATTATGCACTAACCCTCTAATGAGATTGTTTTGAGTTTGGTGTGAAGGAAGTTTTCAAGGGTCAAGAGAGGAGGATGATATAATATGATCAAGAAGAGTGAAAAGTCTAAGCTTGGGGATGCCCCGTGGTTCATCCCTGCATATTTCAAGAAGACTCAAGCATCTAAGCTTGGGGATGCCCAAGGCATCCCCTTCTTCATCAACAACTTATCAGGTCACCTCTAGTGAAACTATATTTTTATTCCGTCACATCTTATGTGCTTTACTTGGAGCGTCTGTGTGCTTTTATTTTTGTTTTTGTTTGAATAAATTCGGATCCTAGCATTCCTTGTATGGGAGAAAGACACGCTCCGCTGTTTCATATGAACACTGGTGTTCTTAGCTTTACTTTTAATGTTCATGGCGAAGGTTGAAAACCGCTTCGTTTATTGCTATTTGGTTGGAAACAGAAAATGCTTCATGTGGTAGTTGGTATATTGTCTTGAATAATTTGATGCTTGGCAATTGTTTTGAGCTCTCAAAGTAGATCATGTTTAAGCTCTTGCATCATGTAGTTTAAACCTATTAGTGGAGAACTACCGTAGAGCTTGTTGAAATTTGGTTTGCATGATTGGTCTCTCTAAGGTCTAGATATTTTCCGGTAAAAGTGTTTGAGCAACAAGGAAGACAGTGTAGAGTCTTATAATGCTTGCAATATGTTCTTATGTAAGTTTTGCTGTACCGGTTTATACTTGTGTTTGCTTCAAACAACCTTGCTAGCCCAAGCCTTGTACCGAGAGGGAATGCTTCTCGTGCATCCAAAACCTTGAGCCAAAACCTATGCCATTTGTGTCCACCATAACTACCTACTATGGTATTTTTCTGCCATTCCAAGTAAATACTTCATGTGCTACCTTTAAACAATTCAACACTTTATTACTCCTTATTTGTGTCAATGTTTTATAGCTCATGAGGAAGTATGTGCTGTTTTATCTTTCAATCTTGTTGGGCAGACTTTCACCAATGGACTAGTGGCACATCCGCTTATCCAATAATTTTGCAAAAAGAGCTGGCAACGGGGTTCCCAGCCCCAATTAATTAACTTTCATTAATAATTCTCTTCACATGTTTTGCCCTGATTTATCAGTAAGCAACTTAATTTTGCAATAGACACTCCTCCATGGTATGTGAAATGTTGGAAGGCACCCGAGGATTCGGTTAGCCATGGCTTGTGAAAGCAAAAGGTTGGGAGGAGTGTCATCTATAAATAAAACTAAAATACATGTGTAAACAAAGAGAAGAGGGATGATACCTTGTGGTAGAGATAACGTCCTTCATGGGAGCCGCTCTTTGAAAGTCTGTTTGACAAGGGGGTTAGAGTGCCCACTACCATTCGTTGACAACAACAAACACCTCTCAAAACTTTATTGTTATGCTCTCTATATGATTTCAAAACTTGAAAAGCTCTAGCACATGATTTAATCCCTGCTTCCTCTGCGAAGGGCCTTTCTTTTACTTTATGTTGAGTCAGTTTACCTACTTCTTTCTATCTTAGAAGCAAACACTTGTGTCAACTGTGTGCATTGATTCTTACATGCTTGCTTATTTGCACTCATCATATTACTTTGTGTTGACAATTATCCATGAGATATACATGTTAAAGTTGAAAGCAACTGCTGAAACTTATATCTTCCTTTGTGTTGTTTCAAAACCTTCTATTAAGAATCTATTGCTTTATGAGTAAACTCTTATGCAAGACTTATTGATGCTTGTCTTGAAAGTACTATTCATGAAAAGTCTTTGCTATATGATTCGATTGTTTAGTCATTATCTTTACCATTGCTTTGAATCACTTCATTCATCTCATATGCTTTACAATAGTATTGATCAAGATTATGATAGTAGCATGTCACTTCAGAAATTATCCTTATTATCGTTTACCTACTCGAGGAGTAGGAACTAAGCTTGGGGATGCTTGATACGTCTCAAACGTATCTATAATTTCTTATGTTCCATGCTAGTTTTATGACAATACTTACATGTTTTATATACACTTTATATCATTTTTATGCATTTTCCAAGCACTAACCTATTAACAAGATGCCGAAGCGCCGTTCCTGTTTTCTGCTGTTTTTGGTTTCAGAAATCACAGAAATATTCTCGAATTGGACGAAACAAAAGCCCACGGTCTTATTTTCCACGAGTCTTCAGAACACGAAGAGGAGACGAAGAGCGGCCACGGGCCACACCATAGGCGCGGCCCCACCCCTGGCCGCGCCGCCATGGGGTGGGCCCCGCGTCCCCGACTCCGCCCTTCCGCCTATATATTCTCCCAGATGCGAAAACCCTAAAGATATCGGTCTTCCGCCACGAAAAGTTACGTAGCCGCCGCCATCGCGAAGCCAAGTTCGGGGGACAGAAGTCTCTGTTCCGGCACGCCGCCGGACGGGGAAGTGCCCCGGAATCCATCTCCATCGACTCCATCGCCATCTTCATCGCCGTTGCTGTCTCCCATGATGAGGAGGGAGTAGTTCTCCCCTGAGGCTGAGGGCTCTACCGGTAGCTATGTGGTTCATCTCTCTCTCTCCCATGGTGTGATCTTTATGTGATCATGAGCTTTGTGATCTAGTTGAATATGTAGATGTTACTCTTGTCTATTATGCACTCTAGAGGTTACTTTAATATGAACTCCGGATTCACTCTCCACGGTGTGATGGTGACAGTGTGCGCATCGTGTGTGATTCCTTTATGACGTTGTGGAGCTTGTTTACTCCGGCTTGAGGTGTGCTTTTGCAGCCCTACACAATGAATGGTGTTTGTTATCCAACAAGAGAGTGTTTGAGTGTAGCATTTATTTATTCAATTATGTGATCATTGTTGAGAGTGTCCACTAGTGAAAGTATGATCCCTAGGCCTTGTTTCTAAGCATTGAAACACCGTTTCCAACAAGTTCTGCTACATGTTCGCTTGCTGCCATTTTTATTTCAGATTGCAATTACTACTTATAATCATCCATATTACTTGTATTTCACTATCTCTTCGCCGAACTAGTGCACCTATACATCCGACAAGTGTATTAGGTGTGTTGGGGACACAAGAGACTTCTTGTATCTTAATTGCAGGGTTGCTTGAGAGGGATATCTTTGACCTCTACCTCCTGTTCGATAAACCTTGGGTGATTCACTTAAGGGAAACTTGCTGCTCTACAAACCTCTGCTCTTGGAGGCCCAACACTGTCTACAGGAATAGAAGCGTGCGTAGACATCAGTCGTGTACCTGGGGCATCGTCGTTTTCTTCCGAAGACGCATGTCGTAAGAAAGAAAGGCAATCATTTCAAAGGTGAGCCAGATCACCGGAAGAAACCTGCCCACCGTGATGGTGCTGATATATTTGGTATGGTCAAGGATCTAGAAGTAATCTTTGGAAAGGGTCCTGGCGGACAGTCTGTTCCGAATGACGCTGCCGGACACACGGCCATGTGGAAGAAGAAATCTATATTTTGGGAGCTACCCTGTTGGAAAGTCCTAGAGGTCCGCTCTTCAATCGACGTGATGCACGTGACGAAGAATCTTTTTGTGAACCTGCTAGGCTTCCTGGGCGTGCACGGGAAGACAAAAGATACACCAGAAGCACGGGAGGACCAGCAACGTATGAAAGACCCAAGCAAACTGCATGAGACAGATAAAGGACGTCATTACTCCAGCTACGCTCTTACAAAAGCAGAGAAGGAAATCTTTTTGAATGCCTGAGCAGTATCAAGGTCCCGTCTGGCTTCTCCTCCAATAAAGGGAATACTAAATATGGCAGAGAAAAAATTCCAGAACCTGAAGTCTCATGACTGCCACGTGATAATGACGCAATTGCTTCCGATTGCATTGAGAGGGCTTCTACCGGAAAATGTTCGAGTGCCCATTGTGAAGCTATGTGCATTCCTCAATGCAATTTCTTAGAAGGTAATCAATCCAGAAAGTCTACCGAGGTTGCAGAATGATGTGGTCCAATGTCTTGTTAGTTTTGAGCTGGTGTTCCCACCATCCTTCTTCAATATTATGACGCATCTCCTCGTTCACCTGGTCGATGAGATTTTCATTCTCGGTCCTGTGTTTATACACAATATGTTCCCCATTGAGAGGTTCATGGGAGTCTTAAAGAAATATGGTCATAACCGTGCTAGGCCAGAAGGAAGCATCTCAAAGGGCTATGGAATAGAGGAGGTCATTGAGTTCTGTGTTGACTTTATTCCTGACCTTAAGCCGATTGGTGTTCCTGAATCGCGGCACGAGGGAGACTGAGTGGAAAAGGCACGCTAGGAAAGAAAGCAATGATAAGAATGGACGGGCATTCTTTCACTCAAGCACACTACACAGTTCTACAAAGTTCCACCTTGGTGGCTCCGTATATCAATGTACACAAGAATTTTGTACGCTCCCAGAACCCAGGGCAGTCGGACGACAGGATTATACGTGAACACATGGAGACTTTCGGCGGTTGGTTGCAAAAACATCTCATGAATGACACCACTGTTGGAGATCAGCTGTACTTGTTGGCCCAGACACCATCTTCGACTGTATTGACTTTCCAAGGGTACGAGATAAATGGGAATACATTTTACACGATCGGCCAAGATAAAAAGAGCACCAACCAAAACAGTGAAGTCCGCTTTGATGCAACAAACAACAAAGGACAAACGGACACATACTATGGTTACATAGAGGAGATATGGGAACTTGACTATGGACCTTCTTTTAAGGTCCCTTTGTTTAGGTGCAAATGGGTCAAGATAACAAGAGGCGGGGTTGAGGTAGACAAGTTGTATGGAATAACAATAGTGGATCTCAACAATCTTGGGTATAGAGACGAACCATTCATCCTAGCCAAGGATGTGGCCCAGGTTTTCTATGTGAAGGACATGTCTACCAAACCGAGAAAAAGAAAGAATAAGCAAACGAATACATCATACGATGAGCCAAAGCGGCACATAGTTCTTTCAGGAAAAAGAAACATCGTGGGAGTGGAGGACAAGACACACATGTCAGAAGATTATAATAAGTTTGATGGAATTCCGCCCTTCACAGTGAACATTGACCCAAGCATCAAGTTAAATGATGAAGATGCTCCATGGTTACGGCCGAAGCGATCATAACAAGGGCATACACAAAGAAGGTTCATGGCACACATGTGTATCTCAATATGGCAATCAATTTCCCATTTGTTTTTGTGTAATAATGTAACTGTATGTAAGATATTAACAGTGGAGATGGTTGGCATGTTTTTACTAGTTCAATAGAGGTTTTCACGGGCTTGCGGGAAAAAAATTCCGAGGCGGAGCTTCCGAAGATGTCCTAGGGCGTGTGCACCAAAGACATCTTCGAGAAGCTCCGCCACGGGAGATTTCCCAACCCTTTCCCCAACAATGTTACGGGAGATGGAGGCTTTCACGGGCTTGCGGGAAATTTTTCCGAGGCGGAGTTTCCGAAGATGTCCTAGGGCGTGTGCACCAACGACATCTTCGAGAAACTCCGCCACGGGAGATTTCCCAACCCTTTCCTCCGGCCATGGGGATGAAGCTCCCTACCTTCTAGGTTGGCTTATTGAGCTGCTTGACATGGCGATTATCGACGCTCCTTTTATAGGCACGGCGCCGCTTCTCCTTCGTCTTGTTCCTCCGACATGGCTGATGGGTTCGTTGCATGGAAAACAAAAAATTTCTACCGTGAACATGAACAAAAACCAAGATCCAATCTAGGAAGAAGCAAGATCTAATCTACAAGATCGAAGCAACGAGATGAATGTGAGACTAACCCTCGAAGATTCAAAGCTTACGAGATTAGATCTCGTTGTTGATGTAGTCGATCGTCCCGTGTGCAATCCGGCAACACTTCCGTACTCGGTCGTGCGTACGGTGTCGATGAAGCCCGTCCTCTCCCTGTTCCGCGGTCAGCGGAGGTGGTAGATCCCCTAATCCCAGCACGACGACGTGGTGGTGGTGGTGGAGAGAGGAGCTGCAGGGCTGGCGAACGTAAATATGGAGGAGAGGGGCCAGAGGTTGGTGTATTGGGGTGGGCTGCGCCCCCGCCCTCCCCTCTTTATATAAGGGGGGAGGTTTGGGTGGCCCCCCCAGCCCATCTAGGGCTAGGGCCGGCGGCCAAAGGGGGAGGAGGGGATTTCTTCCCCCCCAAGTTGATCCCCCCCTAGGGTTTTGGTAAACCCTAAAGGGGTTGGACTGCTGGGCCTTGAGGGGCATGTGCCCCTGGCCCATTAGGCTAGGGTGCATCCCTCGGCCCATGCTAGCCCTCCTAGGGTCGTGGGCCCACTGGTGGACCCCCGGAACCTTCTAGAACCTTCCGGTCTTTCACCGGAAAAATCCCGAACTTCTCCGAAACCTAGAAATCAACTTCCCTTATATGAATCTTATTCTCCGGACCATTCCGGACCTCCTCGTGATGTCCTGGATCCCATCCGAGACTCCGAACAAACTTTGGTCTCCATCTCATATTCCGAATCTACTTATGCGACATCGAACCTTAAGCGCGTCACCCTACGGTTCGTGAACTATGCGGACATGATCGAGACTCCTCCGACCAATAACCAATAGCGGGACCTGGAGATCCATAATGGCTCCCACACATTCAGCGATAACTCAGTGATCGATTGAACCATTAACATACGATACCGATTCCCTTTGTCACGCGATACTTTACTTGCCCGAGGTTCGATCATCGGTATCTCCATACCTAGTTCAACCTCGTTACCGACAAGTACTCTTTACTCGTACCGTGATATGTCATCTCTTGTGACCTTGTCACATGCTTGCAAGCTAATTAGACGACATTCCACCGAGAGGGCCCAGTATATCTATCCGTCATCGGGATGGACAAATCCCACTCTTGATCCATATGCCTCAACTCACACTTTCCGAATACTCAATCCCATCTTTATAACCACCCATTTACGCAATGGCGTTTGATGTAATCAAAGCATCCTTCCGGTGTAAGTGATTTACATGATCTCATGGTCGAAGGACTAGGTAACTATGTATCGAAAGCTTATAGCAAGATGAACTTAATGACTTGATCTAATGCTATGTTTATTTGGGTGTGTGTCCATTATATCATTCATCCAATGACATAACCTTGTTATTAACAACATCCAATGTTCATAATCACGAAACCATGATTATCTATTAATCAACAAGCTAGTTATACAAGATGCTTACTAGGGACTCCTTGTTGTTTACATAACACACATGTATCAATGTTTCAGTTAATACAATTATAGCATGGGATGCAAACATTTATCACAAACATAAAGATATAATAATAACCATTTTATTATTGCCTCTTGGGCATATCTCCAACAGTCTCCCACTTGCACTAGAGTCAATAAACTAGATTACATGGTAATGTACCTAACACCCATGGCATTCTGGTGTAGGTCATGCTTTGCCCTTGGGAGAGCTTTAGTCAACGGATCTGCCACATTCAGATATGTGTGTACTTTGCAAATCTTTACATCACCATCTTCGACATACTCGCGAATCACATGAAAACGTAGCTTGATATGCTTCAGCTTCTTGTGTGACCTTGGCTCTTGTGCATTGGCAATGACACCCATGTTGTCACAATAAATGACTAATGGGTCCAATGCACTAGGAACCACACCAAGCTCAATGAACCTCTTCATCCATATTGCTTCCGATGAAGCCTCCGAAGCCGCTATGTATTCAGATTCATTGAAGACTTCGCCACCGTGCATTGCTTGGCACTCATCCACCTTACTGCAGCACCATTCAATATAAACACGCACCGACGAGACTTAGAGTCATCGGGATCGGTGTTCCAACTAGCATCGGTGTAACTGGTTACAACGAGCTCTTGGTCACCTCCATAACAAAGAAACATATCCTTAGTCCTTTTCAAGTACTTCAGGATATTCTTGACCACTGTCCGTTCCATTCCTAGATCACTCGATATCTGGTCAAACTAACGACATGTGCGATATCCGGTCTAGTACACGCATAGCATACATGATAGAGCCTACTGCCGAGGCATAGGGATCTTGTTCATCCTCTCTTTCTCCTCGCGCGGACCTTGAGTCTTACTCAAGACCTTACTGGCAACATAGGCAAGAACCCTTTCTTGCTTTCATCCATTCTAAACTTCTTTAGAATCTTGTCCAGGTATGTACTTTGTGAAAGCCCTATTAGGCGTCTTGATCTATCTCTATAAATCTTGATGCCTAAAATGTACGCTGCTTCACCAAGGTCTTTCATTGAAAAACACTTATTCAAATAACCTTTAACACTGCTTAGAAGTTCTATATCATTTCCAATCAATAATATGTCATCTACATATAATATCAGGAATGCTACAGAGCTCCCACTCACTTTCTTGTAAATACAGGCCTCACCATGAGTCTGTATAAACCCGAAGTCTTTGATCACCTTATCAAAGCATCGGTTCCAACTCCGGGATGCTTGCTTCAGTCCATAAATGGAACGCTGAAGTTTGCATACCTTGTCAGCATTTTTAGGATCGACAAAACCTTTGGGTTGTACCATATACAACTCTTCCTCAATGTCACCATTAAGGAACGCCATTTTGACATCCATCTGCCAAATCTCATAATCGAAAAATGCAGCTATTGCTAACAAAATCCTCAAGACTTTAGCTTCGCTACATGTGAGAAAGTCTCATCGTAGTCAACTCCTTGAATTTGTCGGAACCCTTCGCGACAAGTCGAGCTTTATAGACAGTAATATTACCATCAGCGTATGTTTTTCTTTTGAAATCCATTTATTCTCGACAGCCTTGCGGCTATCAGTAAGTCTACCAAAGTCCATACTTGGTTATCATACATGGATCCCATTTCGGATTTCATGGCCTCGTGCCATTTGTTGGAATCTGGGCTCATCATTGCTTCCTCATACGTCGCAGGGTCTTCATCATTGTTATCCACAATCATGACATTTAGATAGGGATCATACCAATCAGGAGTGGTACGAGCCCTCGTCGATCTGCGAGGTTCAGTAGCTTCTTCGTTCAAAGTTTCATGATCATCATCATTTGCTTCTCTTCTATCGGTGCAGGCTGCACAGAACATCTTCCGGTACTGCGCTACTCGATCTACGAGAGAAGGTTCAATAACCTCGTCGAGTTCTACTTTCCTTCCAGTCACTTCTTTAGTGAGAAACTCCTTCTCAAGAAAGGATCCGTTCTTGGCAACAAAGATTTTGCCTTCGGATCTGTGATAGAAAGTGTACCCAATTGTTTCTTTAGGGTATCCTATGAAGACGCATTTCTCCGCTTTGGGTTCTAGCTTGTCAGGTTGTAACTTCTTTACATAAGCTTCGCAGCCCCAAACTTTAAGGAACGATAGCTTAGGTTTCTTACCAAACCATAATTCATACGGTGTCGTTCAACGGATTTAGATGGTGCCCTATTTAAAGTGAATGCGGCTGTCTCTAATGCGTAACCCCAAAACGATAACGGCAAATCGGTAAGAGACATCATAGAACGAACCATATCTAAGAGAGTTCGATTACGATGTTTGGACACACCATTTCGCTGTGGTGTTCCCGGCGGTGTCAACTGTGAAAGTATTCCGCATTTCTTTAAATGCATGCTAAACTCATAACTCGGATATTCGCCTCCGCGATCAGAACGCAGAAACTTAATCTTCTTGTTACGTTGATTTTCTACTTCACTTTGGAATTCCTTAAACTTCTCGAAAGTTTTGGACTTATGTTTCATAAAGTAAATATACCCATATCTACTCAGATCATCCGTGAAGGTTAGAACATAACGATAACCACGCGCGATGCTACACTCATTGGTCCACACACATGTATGTATGATTTCCAATAAGTCTGTAGCTCGCTCCATTGTACCAGAGAATGGAGCCTTAGTCATTTTTCCCATTAGACATGCTTCGCATCTATCAAGTGACTCAAAGTCAAGTGATTCAAGAAGTCCATCGGAATGGAGTTTCACTCCAATATTACCAAGACGACAGTGCCACATATAAGTAGAATTATGATTCAATTTAATTCGCTTAGCATCAATGTTATGAACATGTGTATCACTACTATCGAGATTTAACAAGTATAAACCTTTCATCTCAGGCGCATGACCATAAAAGATATTATTCATATAAATAGAACAACCATTATTCTCTGACTTAAACGAATAACCGTCTTGCATTAAACAAGATCCAGATATAATGTTCATGCTCAACGTAGGCACCAAATAACAATTATTTAGATTTAAAACTAATCCCGAAGGTAGATGTAGAGGGAGCGTGCCGACAGTGATCACATCGACCTTGGATCCATTTGCAACACGCATCATCACCTCGTCCCTCGCTAGTCTTCGTTTATTCAGCAATCCCTGTTTCGAGTTACAAATGTGAGCAACCGAACCAGTATCAAATACCCAGGCACTACTACGATTACCAGTAAGATAGACATCAATAACATGTATATCAAATATACCTTTCTTCTTGATGTGGCCGCTCTTCAGATCAGCCAAGTATTTGGAGCAATTGCGCTTTGCCCCTCCTCCTTAAAAAAAGCGCACATCGGCTTAGGGCCAGCCTTGGGCTTCTTAGGTGGCGCACAGCTTTCTTGCCGCCCTTCTTGAAGTTGCCCTTGTTGTTAGGCTTGCCTGCTTCTTGAAACCGGTGGTCTTGTTGACCATCAACACTTGGTGCTCTTTGTATCTCCACCTCCAGATTTCAGCATGGAGAAGAGTTGTAACTCTTTGTTCATGTTCGCATGTTGTAGTTCATCACGAAGTTCTTGTAACTAGGTGGCAGTGATTGGAGGACACGATGAATACCCAACTGGTTAGGAATCACAATTCCCAAGTCACTGAGCTTCTTCGCGTGCCGAGACATCTTGAGCACGTGCTCGCTAACGGAGCTGCCCTCTTCCATCATGCAGCCAAAGAAATGTTTCGAGGCCTCATAGCTTTCCACGGCCGCATGAGTTTCAAAGATAGCTTTGAGCTCACGGACTAGCTCATAAGGGTCGTGGCTTTCAAAACGCTTTTGAAGCTCTGCCTCTAGGCTACACAGGATGGCGCACTAAACTTGGGAGTACTGAGTCTTCCGAGTCTGGTAAACATTTTTTACCTCATCGGGAGCAGTTTCTGTAGGTGGGGCACCTAGCGGTGCATCGAGCACATATTGCAGGTTTCCACCGGTAAGGAAAATCCTCACATGACGGAACCAGTCAGTGAAGTTGCTACCATTGCTCTTAAGCTTTTCTTTCTCTAGGAACTGGTTAAAATTGATGGTGGGGGCCGCCATGATCTACAACATATTTGCAAAGAGTTTAGACTATGTTTATGATAAATTGAGTTCATTTTAATTCTTAAATTAACTAGGTGAACTCCCACTCAAAACAACATCCCTCACATTGTCTTAGTGATTACACGAACCAAATCCACTACACCAAGTCCGATCTTCACGAGAAAAGATGTAGTTTCAAAGGCGAACACTCAAAGTATTCATCATATCATTCATATGACTCATGCTTTACCTTTCGGTATCCCGTGTTCCGAGACCATGTCTGTACATGCTAGGCTCTTCAAGGCTACCTTAGTATCCGCGTGTGCAAATCTGGCTTGCACCCGTTGTATGCACATGTAGAATCTATCACACCCGATCATCACGTGATGCTTCGAAACGACAAGTCTTAGCAACGGTGCATACTAAGGATGAACACTTTATTATCTTGATATTTTAGTGAGAGGGATCATCTTATAATGCTACCGTCGCGATCTAAGCAAAATAAGATGCAAAAGGATTAACATCACATGCAATTCATAATGTGTGATATGATATGGCCTTTCTTGTGCTTTTGATCTCCATCTCCAAAGCATGGACATGATCTCCATCATCACCAGCATGGCGTCAAGGTCAGTGGCGCCGCTTCATGGTTGTCCATCACTTATAGCTACTATAACAACTACTTGAAATAAAGCTATTACATGATGAATAGACATGCAGGTCTTATCAAATTTAAAGACAACCATTAGGCTCCGCCGGTTGCCATAATACAATAATGAACATCTCATACATCAAATATAATCATCATCACATCATGGCCATATCACATCACCAAACCCCTGCAAAACAAGTTAGACGCTCTAATTTGGTTTGCATATTTTACGTGGTTTAGGGTTTCGAGTAAGATCCAATCTACCTACGAACATGAACCACAACGGTGATACTAATGTTGTCAATAGAAAGAGTAGATTGAATCTTAACTATGGTGGGAGAGACAGACACCCGCAAAGCCACTTATGCAATACAAGTTGCATGTCAAGCGTGGAGCAAGTCTCATGAGACGCGGTCATGTAAAGTTAGCCCGGGCCGCTTCATCCCACCATCCCGCAAGATGCAAAGTACACTAACTAAAAAACAACAAAAGCATCAACGCCCACAAATCTATTGTGTTCTACTCGTGCAACAGATCTATGCATAGACACGGCTCTGATACCACTGAAGGGTTCGTTGCATGGAAAACAAAAAATTTCTACCGTGAACATGAACAAAAACCAAGATCCAATCTAGGAAGAAGCAAGATCTAATCTACAAGATCGAAGCAACGAGATGAATGTGAGACTAACCCTCGAAGATTCCAAAGCTTACGAGATTAGATCTCGTTGTTGATGTAGTCGATCGTCCGTGCTGCAATCCGGCAGCACTTCCGTACTCGGTCGTGCATATGGTGTCGATGAAGCCCGTCCTCTCCCCGTTCCAGCGGGCAGCGGAGGTGTGGTAGATCCCCTCGGAATCCCAGCAGCACGACGGCGTGGTGGTGGTGGTGGAGGAGAAAAGCTGCAGGGCTTCGCCAAGCCGGAACAGCAATATGGAGGAGGAGAGGGGGCGGCCAGAGGTTGGTGTATTGGGGTGGGCTGCGCCCCCTGCCCCCTCCCCTCTTTATATAAGAGGGGAGGTCGGTTTGGGTGGCCCCCCAGCCCATCTAGGGCTAGGGCCGGCGGCCAAAGGGGGAGGAGGGGATTTCTTCCCCTCCAGGTTGATCCCCCCTAGGGTTTTGGTAAACCCTAAAGGGGTTGGCCGGCTGGGCCTTGAGGGGCATGTGCCCCTGGCCCATTAGGCTAGGGTGCATCCCCTCGGCCCATGCTAGCCCTCCTAGGGTCGTGGGACCACTGGTGGGACCCCCGGAACCTTCTACAACCTTCCCGGTCTTTCACCGGAAAAATCCCGAACTTTTCCGATACCTAGAAATCAACTTCCCTTATATGAATCTTATTCTCCGGACCATTCCGGACCTCCTCGTGATGTCCTGGATCCCATCCGAGACTCCGAACAAACTTCGGTCTCCATCTCATATTCCAATCTACTTATGCGACATCGAACCTTAAGCGCGTCACCCTACGGTTCGTGAACTATGCGGACATGATCGAGACTCCTCTCCGACCAATAACCAATAGCGGGACCTGGAGATCCATAATGGCTCCCACACATTCAGCGATAACTCGGTGATCGATTGAACCATTAACATACGATACCGATTCCCTTTGTCATGCGATACTTTACTTGCCCGAGGTTCGATCATCGGTATCTCCATACCTAGTTCAACCTCGTTACCGACAAGTACTCTTTACTCATACCGTGGTATGTCATCTCTTGTGACCTTGTCACATGCTTGCAAGCTAATTAGACGACATTCCACCGAGAGGGCCCGAGTATATCTATCGTCATCATAGGATGGACAAATCCCACTCTTGATCCATATGCCTCAACTCACACTTTCCGAATACTCAATCCCATCTTATAACCACCCATTTACGCAATGGCGTTTGATGTAATCAAAGCATCCTTCCGGTGTAAGTGATTTACGTGATCTCATGGTCGAAGGACTAGGTAACTATGTATCGAAAGCTTATAGCAAGATGAACTTAATGACTTGATCTAATGCTATGCTTATTTGGGTGTGTGTCCATTATATCATTCATCCAATGACATAACCTTGTTATTAACAACATCCAATGTTCATAATCACGAAACCATGATTATCTATTAATCAACAAGCTAGTTATACAAGAGGCTTACTAGGGACTCCTTGTTGTTTACATAACACACATGTATCAATGTTTCAGTTAATACAATTATAGCATGGGATGCAAACATTTATCACAAACATAAAGATATAATAATAACCATTTTATTATTGCCTCTTGGGCATATCTCCAACAATGGTGTCGTGCGCTACATGCCTTATATCATCGAGTAGTGCGTCCACCCACGCATCCTTATCCTGCCGACAGCTTTAGTCCCGCTTGCACCCACCAGCCGGGACTGAAGGTTACCCACACGTCCTTATCCCACTGACAGTTTTGTTAGATGACACAAAAAACCACCTTTAGTCCCGGTTGCACCCACCTCCGCTTCCTCTTCTTCCTCCTCTCCACCTTCCTCTTTCCCTTCTTCTTCCTCCTCTCAGCACCAGATATGGCTTCCTCTTCTTCCTCCTCTCGCTCCCCACCGCCTCTCTTCCTCCTCCTCTTCTCACCACCAGCTTTGGCTTCCTCTTCTTCCTCTCAATCTCCCCTCCGCTTCCTCTTCTTCCTCCTCTCGCTCACCACCAGCTCTGGCTTCCTCTTCTTCCTCCTCTCGCTCGCACAGGCTCCGCTTCCTCTTCTTCCTCCTCTCGCCACCACCAGCTCCGCTTCCTTCTCCTCCTCTGCTCACCACCCCCGCTTCCTCTTCTTCCTCCTCTAGCACCAGCTCTGCTTCCTCTTCTTCCTCCTCTCGCACTGCTCTAGCTTCCTCTTCTTCCTCCTCCGCTCACCACCATCTCTCGCCTTCCTCTTCTTCCTCCTTTGCTCACCACCAGCTCTCGGCTTCCTCTTCTTCCTCCTCTGCTCACCACCCTTCCTCCGCTTCCTCTTCCTCCTCTCACCACCATCTCCGCTTCCTCTTCTTCCTCCTCCCTCCCCACCGCTTCCTCTTCTTCCTCCTCCTCACCACCAGCTCCGCTTCCTCTTCTTCCTCCTCCTCATCATCATCGGCGTCAGCCACGATGAAGCCACCAGCTTAGGCTTCCTCTTCTTCCTCCTCCTCATCATCATCGTAATAGAAATTATGCAAAAGATATAAATTAATGCATTTTAAATTAAAAATGGCAAAATGGTTAGTAGTTTGAATAGTTAGAATAATTAAAAAACATAAAATGGTTTTAGATTAATTATCTAAATTAAAACACTTTTCATGTTGAAAGTTTTGTTACATTCAAAATTATACATAAGTTATTCAAATTCATATTCATAAGGAATTTAAATAATTAAATGTTCATAGTGAATAAATTATACTTTTATTACATAGAAAAAAAAATTCTGAACATTTTGATATACCATATGTTATTTTTTGATTTGAAATAAGGCGGGAAACGAAATAATTTGAAAAGGCACATAGAAATAGACCTTTGGTCCCGGTTCGTGGCACGAACCGGGACCAAAGGGTGTTTTGCGCACGTAGAAGGGCAGCTAAAAGGCCTTTGGTCCCGGTTCGTCGCATGATCCGGGACCAAAGGGGGGCCTTTGGTCCCGGATCATGCGACGAACCGGGACCAAAGGGTCGTCCCCTATAACCTCTCCTCTTCGACTCCGCGGAGATCAATCCCGCGGAGACAGCATTTCATACGCCGCCAGGCTACCAAAAATCCACCGCGCCGCCGCCAGCCGATTCGCACACGCCGCCCACCGTCGCCGCCGCCGACGACCGCCTCCTTTCGCCGCCGTGCCGCCGGACGCTTCTTCCTCTCCCTCTGCGCGCGCGACGACCCCGACCGCTTCCTCCCATTGCCGCCGACAGCCGCCGACCGCCGCTGTTGCCCCCGGTGCTTCATCTCCCTCCGCGCGCGCGCCCCCGGCCGCCATCTCCGGTACGCCCTCCTCTCTCCTCCGGCCGGCCGACCGGCCCGCCACATTGCCTTTTTTTTACTTTTTTAATTTGTTAGATATATAATTTGTTAGTTAGAACTCTATTGTTTGAAATAGTTAGAATTTTTTTTTAGAAATGTTAGTAATTATAGTTAGTAAAAATAGTTAGTAAATATTTACCATGTTAGTAAAAATAGTTAGTAAAATATTTTTACTATAATATATGTTAGTAATGTTAGTAATATTTGTACTATAATAGTGGTTAGTAATATTTGTTACTATAATAGTGGTTAGTAAAAATAATGTTAGTTAGAACTCTATAATATGTTAATTAGAAATAGTTAGTAAAATATAGTGGTTAGTAATGTTAATTAGAAATAGTTAGTAAATATTTACTATAATATATGTTAGTAAAAATAGTTAGTAAAATATTTTTAGAAATAGTGGTTAGTAAAAATAATGTTAGTTAGAACTCTATAATATGTTAATTAGAAATAGTTAGTAAAATATAGTGGTTAGTAAATATTTTTAGTATGTAAATATTATATTTGTAGTATGTTATATTTGTAGTATGTTATATTTTCATAGCAACACGATGCCGCGCCCCCACCCGCGTCGTGGACTTGGCTCTGGGAACGTACTGGACCAGATGATGATGACCGAAGTCCGAGACTGGGCTCCGCCGGGCTGACACTGGGAGGTGTTACCTTCCGGGGCGCGCACCTTGGTGCGGAATCCGGGTCCCGTCGTCGACCCGGATCTTCTTTGGTAGCGGTCTCGTGGGCCACGATCGGTGCAGAGGGAGCCGGCCCCCGAGAAGGTGGTACATCGGCGCATTAGAGAGGAGGACGAGCACGTTCGCCGTTACTGGCATGTGTTCGACAACATGTATAGGAGCGGATGGGCGGTTATGCAGGGATCTCACGTGAGCTATGATCCTGTGGCTGTTCCGTATATGTGGTTGTCCACCGCCCGCGGCTCAGCACCCGGTCGACGTTGATAGGTTCATGCATGGGAGTCGTTTGTAGTGATGTATTAGGGTTAAATAAAAAATGGACCCGATCGAGCTATATATGTAACTGCAATCTCTATTTTGAGCACTACATTATCCTTAATTAATAGCTATATATGTAACTGCAATCTCTGTTTTGAGCACTACATTATCCTTAATTAATATATATATATATATGTGATTATATGATGGTTTCTATAACTTGCAAGTCGTTGCAGAAACTATGGACGCCCACAGAGACGAAGAACAAGAAAAATTGATGGCGGACCTCATAGCTGGTGAAGATGCCGATGTCACCGCAACGTATTTGAATGACTCCGGTGAGGTAGCGGAGGATGAGCGAAGAGAAGATGACGGCTCCGGTGAGGGAGAAGATAATAGCTCCGGTGAAGGAGAAGATGACGGCTCTGGGACCTTAGTTATTTCAAAGTCCGCCAAGGTATATAAATTAAGCCGCTGCTAACTAGATGCATTAACTGATTTGTACATATATATTAACGATGAGTTCTTTCTTTTTTAGCCCTCCGGATCGAGCCAATCTTCTGTAAAGTCGAAGAGAGGCCCGGCCAAAAAGTTGACCGATGGTGCTAGGTTCGACATTGTTGGAATCGCTACTGATGGCCGACCGATTGCTCCCGAGAAGGTGGCACAATTATTTGTAACTCAATGCGGAGTGATTGTTAGGGACTGCATCCCGATCACCGTTCGAGACTGGCACAAGCCAAAGGCTGGAGAGGTTGAAGAAGGTACTTATGTCGATGATGTAGCCAAAAACAACCTTTGGCGTCAACTCATGGCACATTTCAACCTACCTCCAGAGGAGAATCCCGATATAGCCAGAAAGATGGAGGAGAAAGTCAAGGAGTTTGCGCTAAAGAAGATGGCCAAACTATTCATGAACCACAAGAAAAGATTGTACCAGCAGTTTGTCAAGCAAAACAAGACTCCGGACTTCACTGGAGCGTATGAGAAGTTAAAAGATCACTGGCCCGAATTCGTGAAGTTCAAGCATTCAGATGAAGCTAAGAAAAGGTCGGAAACAAATAAAAAAAATGTTGCGTTGAAGAAATATCACCAAGTTACGGGTCCAGGTGGCTACAAGGCTAACAGGCCTAAGTGGGAGAAATCTGAGGCGGAACTGATCAACAAAGGGATCAGTTTAGGGACAGAGGGTTGGGCCGAACGGGCGAAAGAGCGGTTCTATGGGGTTGGGGGAAAGTTGGACCCAGAAACAGGGAAGTGTATTTATACAAAAGAACATCTCAAAAAACCTGTTGAAGAGCTTGTAGCTGCACATAAGGACGTGCGGGAGGGGAGGTTCCATCCCGCTAGAGAGAACGACGAGCTGACATGCGCCCTTGGGAATAAAGAACATGGCGGACGAACACGAGGCACAACAGGCTCCGTTCCGTGGAAGTATGGCTTCCCCGAGGAAAGGAAGAGATTTCCTTATAAAAGCCATGAGAGGAGAAAGGCAAGGGAAGCAGACCGCATATCGTCCTTAGAGGAATCTGTGAGCGCCCTTAGAGCCGAAATTCATGAAGTTCTTAGCGCCCAGCGATCTCAGGGGCGGCATGAATATCCTGCCATCGACCCGCAGCAATCTCAGCACCGAAAAAGCAGCGTGGCTTCCACATAGCTCGATGCAGGTGATGATCAGGTGATGTTGGCTCCTCACTACCCCGTGGATGATATCACAGAGAGCCGTCCTTGTGAGCTGCATGTAAAAGTTGTGAACATATCCATGAAGGCGGCGGTCGGCTATGTCTCACCTACAACAACTTACCATTCCGGTCCGGTTCCAGATGGCTATGCTATTGTGGGGGTGGATGAAGTGATGCCAGGATATGAGCCGGTGATGCTTGACCATCCTGCAGGTGAAGATCGGGAATTGACTGAACTGGGAGAAGCCGCTAGAACCACCGTTCTATGGCGAAAGGAATACATTGTGTTTCCAGGGTCGAAGCCAAGCAGGACACCTCCATCTCACTCTCCGCCGCCTCCGCCGTCTCCACCGCCTCAGCAGTCTCCTCCGCGTGAGCATACTCCGCCGCCTCCTCCTCGTCAGGACACTAAGCAGAATCAGCAAAAGAGGAAGACTGCCTCGAATAAGAGATCATCAGCTCCGAAGAGGACTAAAGCTCCTAAGTTGTTACTGTACGAGATGACTGATGAGCAAACCGATGAATGCGTTAAGGCCCAGATGAAGGAGCATTTTGCACCGAATAAGCCTCAGCCAAAGCTGTTTATACCACCGAATACAGTGAGGCACTTTGCCGAGACGAGAGCAAAGCAAGCTGAGTTGGCAACTGACTATGACCGCTCTCTTGGACAGTCCTCTAGAGCGGATTACGAGAGAAAGTATGGTAGTACACCCTTAACAGGGAGAACAATTCCCCAGCTCGGACAGCAGGAAAACCAATCTATAGCCCCCTTGGTCGTGCACTCCTATGATGATCCCGAGACTAGAGAATTGATCGAATGTTCGGCTAGACATCTTGGAGCAACCGTTGAGTACGATGACTACTTCCCCATGGCTGAACCCGTATACAAATACAAATACAGTATGCCTCTCGTCAGTAACGACAAGCTCCCGCTTCTACAAACTCAAATGCGAAAATTGCATGACTGGTACATGCAAGCCTCTCATAACTCGGAGAGCTACCTCGTAGTGGGAATTAAAGATGAGCATTACTTCCGGGGAAAAGAGGACATAAACATTGAGTTTGAAGAACTATTTCAGTTATTCAATCAAGATGCCCTCGACAAAAGTCTCATGAGTTGCTACTATTTGTAAGTGATTTATTTATGTAATTAAGTCTCTAGCTCAGCTCGTTCAATGCACTAACAATTAATTATCCCCACTATATTCTTTTATACGCTATATATTGTGCAGAATGAAAATGCTCGAATGCAGAAGAGGCGGACTATATGACATTGGGTTCATTGACCCAAACACCGTTCATGAACTTATGGTAAACAAATTCCCCAAGGACATAGAGGAAAACTTGCTAAGGTTTTTACAGAAGCAAGAAAACAAATCGGAAATATTCTTTCCTTACAACTTCGAGTGAGTGTTATAACTGTCTTACATACATTCAATTTCGCTTACTCGATGTGAAGTCTAACTAATCCGGCGAGTTATGCATGTGCAGCTTCCACTATATTCTCCTAATCATTCAGCTTGACAAAGGAGTAGTACTTGTCATGGACTCGAAACGTAAAGAGCATGGGAATGGGAGAACCTGGGTGCCATGCTCCAGAGGTATCTTCTGTTCGGCATCTTCTATTCTCATTTCATGATATCAACTAATTAATAACTTGATCATTTACTCATTTTTTCCTTTGCCGAGCAGGGCTTGGAAACGGTTCATCAAGACTGCTAGGGGTGAATGGAAACCGGAGCTTACATTTAAAGATTATCCTGTAAGTAGTACTATATATAGCTCTGTCCGCGAATCTCTTTGTTTTTTGTTTCATTACCATGCATTATCATGCTTGATTATTAGTTTGATCGAACTATTTTTCGTAAAGTGTTTGAAGCAGGAACCCGGGAATAACCTATGTGGATACTACGTCTGCGAGTTCATTCGCGAGATGGCCGTTCACCGAGAACCCTAAAAGATTTTACATGCCCTTCATGTACGTGAACAATATTTCACAATCTTATTTTATTACCACCAATTGTATTGAGTTCCATTCATATATATCGATCTCCTTTTTTTCAAATTAGATGGAACGCGTGCGGGACTCTCTCCTAACGGAGGATCGCATACGAGCAATTCAAGAGGAAATTGCGGGATTCTTAGTTAGGGAGGTCATAGCTCCAACTGGAGCATACCATCGGGAGATCATATATGACATTAGAGACAAAAAAATAGAGATATGGTAAAGAGGATCGACTTAATTTATATTGTAAACATGCGTTACGTGTACTATACATATTTCATGACGATGTCTATATATTCATGACGATGTTGTGGTTTCTTGAATGATGTATGCATTGCAGATTTGAATGAATAACATAAAACCCTGAAACTCTGCCGCGGCAGAGAAACGCTGCTCCACCCTAAACTTCTGCCGCGGCAGAGAAACGGCCATTTCTCTGCCGCGGCAAAGACCCTTTAATCCCGGTTCGTGTGACGAACCGGGACCAAAGGGCCTCCACCACGAGCCCTCTGGCCGCACCACATGGAGGACCCTTTAGTCCCGGTTTATTTTTGAACCGGGACTAAAGGGGGGGGGCCTTTAGTCCCGAAGCTGTAGTCCCGGTTGCAAAATCGGGACTAAAGGCCCAAATAAACCGGGACTAAAGGCCTATTTTCCACTAGTGAAGGGGACCCGGAGGAGGGAAAGATGAGAGAAACAAGCACACAAACACCCGACCTACCCAGGTTCAGGGCCCTCGTGTGGAGGTAACACCCCTACTCCTGCATGTCTGTACTATATGAGCTCAACAGGGAACTACAATGGTGTTCTTCAGCTCTTGGCCAAAGGTAGAAGATGAAGCTAGAGGGAGAAAACCCTAAGAGAGAAGCACTGTAGAGCTAATGGGGAACCCCTGTACAAGGGAGCTGCCCCTCTCCTTATATAGGGGAGAGGAGGCTTACAAGGGAAGGAAATAGGGAAAAGGGGGAATCTTGGCCTTGGTCAGCTGATCTCGGATTGTAGCTCCGACCGCCAGCTCGTGAAGTCCTTTCCATGTGTCCTCTGTGCGCTGACCTCTGCTGGTCTACGCATTGTAGCACCTTCGTCATCTCTGTCTTCTGCCCCTAGTTGGATGTTAGCGGGGCTTCGTCATAAAGTTGATCTTGCGTATCTCCTCGATGTCCTGTAGCGCCAGGGAGGAATCTTTGACCCTGGACCGGCATGTAGCCGTTGGAATCATACCGGACCCATAGTAGTTTTATTCGGAGTAAACCGGAGGCTCACCTTCTGTCGCCCCTAAGGGCTTGACTCAATCTTTATATTACCGGCTTAGTTTGCGCTGGTATCACCAGTTCTGGCATACTCCTTCGGTATACCGGATCGCACAACCCAGGAGACCTTTAATCCGGTCACCCTTATCTTTGACAAGTATTGACCATGTCCGGATTACCTATGTAAACCGGTTTCTGGTCACCTTACTTAGGCAAGTTTGCCGTACTCTTGACCTACCGGGGGTCATCCCCCCGACATTAGTCCCCGAAGCTGGTGTGACTCAGCGGTGCTAGCTGATGGGCCATACCATGTTCACCCAAACCTCGTACCGGATTAATTATCCCGGTTTCCATTTGTGCCGGTCCGAACTCCGCTCGCAAACCTCCAACGCAGGACTGCGCTAAACCGGATACACCCATAACTTATCCGATCTTTAACCGGTAGGCTCCCCTAATCAATACATCCTCGGAAGTGTCGAGAATATTTTGAAACTTGCACCTGTCAGAGACATGCGCCACTGTTCCTGACAACGCAGCGGTTAGCAGGGGTCAAATCCGTCGGACCAAAGGTCGCGTCGCCCCGTTTACTGTGCGCATTAACTGTGGTGCATTTGATCCGTGTGGCCACCTATGTGGCCGTAGGTTGGCGTGTACCCTCGTGCCACGAGGGCAGCTGCGCGCGTAGTAGGCCGTGCGGTTCCACGGCCCACGATCTCCTTGTGGCTATAAAGGGTGTGGGGCGGTTCCTCTTCGTCCTCCCCCTCATTTCTCCTTCCTCGCGCCGCTCCAGCGACCGTCGCCGCTCCCGAGAGCTTCTCCGACGCCGCGCGCCGCCGCTGCACCAGCGCTGCTCATTCCTTTCCCTTCTCGCCGACGAGCCCTCGGACGCCGCGTACAGTCTCTCCGCCGGCGCCACCGCTCCTTGGTCAGTAGATCCGATCCGCATTCTTCCTCTGATCTTCCTGTGGTTCTCTGTGTTCTTCGTGTTCATCGTTGCGTCCCGTTAGAACTCAAACCATTTTCTTATCATTTATCGTTCTTTTCTTTTCTTCTTTTAGATCTTCACTTGCACCTAGAGTTGAGGGGAAGTAGTTTATCGCCTTCCGGATTCACCCCTCACTCAGAGGGATCTCGAGGAGCAGGAGATAGTGGTCACGGAGGAGGTAGAAGCCGGGCCTAGCTCTGCGGATTATTCCCGTGGCCGGTGGGACTGTTCAAACGTCACCGAGGCCGAGATAGAGTGGTTATACCGGACTTGGCGCATTCCGGAGGGTGTTGCATGCCAGATTCCCTGGGAGGAATTAACGCTGATACCGGAATCTGGCGAGGTGGTAGTTTTTACGGCCCACTTTGTCCGCGGCGTAGGTTTACCGGTTAGCGATTTCTTCCAGAATTTCCTTGACTTTTACGAACTTCAACCGCACCATCTTTCGGCAAACGCCGTGTTTAGCCTCTCGTCCTTCGTGGCTTTCTGCGAAGGGTACGTTGGACTCTGGCCCTCTCTCCGGCTTTGGGCCCGTTTATACATCCTCCGGATTAATTCGATCCAGGACCGCAATGTACCGCTTCCTAAGCCGGTTGTACAGTGCGGGGCCTGCATAGTGGTTCCTTGCCAGAAGAGCCCACATGTGAAGATGTCCGGCTTGGAATCATGCCGGAAATGGCAGAGAACTTTCTTCTATGTCAAGAACACAGGCGAGGCCGATCTGATTAATCTTCCGGCCTACGTCCCTGGTGAACCTTCTCGGGCCAACTGGCTATACAACCCCAAGGATTCCCACAAGGAGACCAACCGGATTGTTCAGTATATCGAGGGGCTCCAGAAGGATCAAGAGCCGACGGCAGATGACATCGCGCGCACTTTTATTACGCGCCGGGTTTTGCCGCTTCAGCGCCGTGTTCACAAGATTTGCCAGATTAGCGGGCCACTGGACCCCACCCGGATCTCAACTTTCGAACTGTCGAAACCGGATGTGGTCATCAAGGTCAAGGCCATCGCCAAAACCAAGATGCCGGTTGACTGGAAATGGGGCTTGTAACCCTTCTCCTGCGCCAATCCGCCCCCCAATGTAAGGGCTTTGCGGGGCTCCGGAATACCTTTTCCGGAATGCTCATATATGCATTTGTCTAACTGATGATTTTTCTTTCAGAACTTCACCCACCAGGCACGTGAGGTTCCTACCGAGTTCGCCGCCGATCGGACCGAGTGGGATCAAGAGGATCCGGATTCCGTGAAGAACACCCCCGTGCACGAGATGGACGCCATCCTTGACTCGGGTTCCGGTAAGACTTCTGCGACTTCCTCATCTCCAGCCCGAGCCGATGATACCGGCAGTGACGATGACTGCACAATCTTAGAGGTATATGACCCCGTGCCCATCTCCTACGCATATCCCGCGGATCCGGCTTCAGCTGATCCGGAAACTCAGGTGGTGGAGGACGTCATTCCGCTCGCGGACGTAAGGACAACAGTGCCACCGGCCTCTCGCGCCAGGAAAGCCGCTCTTCTAGATGCTAGCTCCAACGTTGCTCCAACCGCCAAGCACCGGAAAATCTCAGGCACAGGCCCAGCCGGAAACAGGAAAAGGTCAAGGGCTATCCCGACCTCCACCGGGTGAGCCTTTACTATAGACTTCTTCCGGTACTTCTCTACTTTCGGTATCTTTCTGCTTTCAGTGTTTTAACTCTATCTTTGTTTCTTCAGGCCTGCGCTCGAGGTTAACCGGAGTGCTTCCGGTAGGATTCGTCTGCCGTCCAAGACCACCAACATACCGCAAGATGACGTCGAAGAAGAAGAACAAGCGCCTCTCCAGATGCCCAGCCCTTCTAAGGGCAAACACAGTGTTGCCCGGGTTACCTCGCCAGAGCTTGATGCTGGCGGGTCCCGCCCCACCCCCGAGGAGCGAACAGCAAGTGAGGGGAACATGGCCCCCGGAACTGACGATCACCGTGATGAGAGGGATTTCACATCGCCTCCCGAGAGACATGAAGACCCCGGCGCCGGTAACATGGGCTCCGGTTTTGACCAATCCGGGTCGTCGGAACCCTTGGTGGTTCCGCCGGCCTCTGACAAAAGCTCCTCTGATGCACCACCGGTTTCTTCAATACCGGTTTCGACTTCCCCTCCGCCGGCAGCTTCAAGGCCAGCGAGCTCTTCTGTTATTCCGCCAGCTCCACCAGTCAAATCGCCAGCCAAAAGCTCTACTGCACCACCAACGGTTTCTTCTACCAGCAAACCTCCGGTTGCTCCCAGCGCCGGTACGAAGAAGAAGTTCTCCTCTCGGAAAGCTCCTGAGGTCACTGCTGACCAGCTTTTCGGCGCTCTTCAAGCCTCTCTGGCCCCTCCGACCAGCTCCCAGGCCATAACACTGCACACTAGCCGGGCGGCTGCTTCTATTGGCGACAAGCTAATGATGCAGCTAGGCCGGATAACTGAGAAGAGCCGAGATGATGAGGACCTGGGCTCGCTGCAGAAGTATGCCGATGATTGGAATAACTCGGATTTGACCGAAGTGACTTCCGGGCTGGGGAAGGATGGCCAGCCCATCATAGATCCTCGTGGGCTTCGCAGCACGGTCCAGCAGATGAACCGGCTTAAACGCTGCATGCGAGATTATGACACGGCGTGGTACGACGTCGACAAGAACATCTCGGTAAACATTCTGCTGAGTTAACTTTTGCATTTACATAGCATGATTTTAATCATTACCGGTTCATCCATGAACTCCCATATATACACTCATAGTCCCCGAGGTTCGTGTTAAGTGAGCAACACTTAGCGCGAATCTTTGTAAAATCCAAAACTCATAGCCCCCGAGTTTCGGGTTGAGCGCGTAGCTCTTAAGCTGAAACTCTTTGAAATTTCACTACTTATAGTTTTCTGCGGTATAACTATCTTTCCGGCATAACTTCCACGGGTGGTGCTGGAGTCCCGGAAGAAGTTGTTCGAGGGCCTGTTGTGGGAACACCGACAACTTTCAAACACCCACAAGGCGCTTCAGATTGCCCACAGTTAGCTTTTGTTTTCATCCTTTTCTTTTACCGACATCTTTTTCATACCGGTTTAGGATTTACCGGTTTCACCTTTGTGCAGCTAAGCCCTAGGACACCTACCAGCTGGAAGAACTTGCCGGCCGTGTGTCAGCCCTCCAAGGTTTGTTTCGTTGTGCTTTGTGTTTGCACTTCTCAATTTTACGCGTGCTCATATTGATTATTCCATTTCAGGTGAAAAGGAAACTCTCTCTTCTCAGCATCAGGCTGAATTGCAAAAGCAGAGGGATGAAACCGCTCGCCTGAAGGAGGAGCTGATCCAGCTCAAGCTGAAGCACAGCACTAAATTGAAGCAAGCCGTTGATGTCGGCAAATCTGAGCTGGACCATGCCCGGAAAGAACTTGGTGAATTGCATGCTCGCGAAGTGAAGGAGGTACAAGATCAGCTGCATGGGGAGCTCAAAGCCGAGAAGGACCTGCGCGAATTGGAGAAGAAGCGCAACGATGCCCTCCAGGAGGTCCGGGACAGCCAGGCAAAGATAATCGCTGACTTGGACGAGAAAGTCCGGAGTAAGTTTTTCTGTCTTCTTTTCTAAGTTTCTTTGTCATACCGGCTTTTTCTCATAGCGGCCTTACTTGTTATTTCCCGCAGCAACCTTTCCAGAATCACAAGCACGAGCCCTTGAGGCCGTCGCGAAGGTCCGGCATGGAGACCCGGATTCTAGTGCCAGCGCCTGGACTACCGAGGAGCGTCTGACGGCTTTGTCTGCCCGTGTTTCATACATGGGTAAACTCGGCAAGCTCCTGCCTGACGCCGCCATTCGCGCATTTGCCAATTTGTGGCCCGGCGAGAAGTTACCGGATCGTGTCGAGGTCATTGTCGCCCACTTAATGGAAAGCGGTGCCCGGCTTGCCGAATGGCGGCACTCTGCTGCGCGTGCCGGGGCCGATATGGCGCTTTAATTTGTGTGCTCCTGGTATGAGGGCATCGACCTTGACGCCCTGGCCATGCTTCGCGCTTCTGCTCCGACTATGACTGATCCAGTTCTCCAAGAGCGACGCCAACACCGGGCCTACCAGATCGCCCGGTATGCTTCAGTCAGCAAGTTCATTCCGGCGCCGCCAGACGCGGAAGACGAAGAGAGCGATGAAGAAGAGAGTGATGAAGAAGCCGTGGATGAAGAGATTGCCGTCGAGGATCCTTCTGCCATTCCGGTTGATCCTGCACCTCAAGATCCGGCTTCCTCGAGCCAAGTTTCCGGAAGCTCTCCTCCTGGTGCCCCCGAAGCCGGTGCGGCTTGAAAAACTATTACCTGGTGCCTCAAAACATTAAATTCGTTAAAAGCCCGGTATGCTGGGTTGATGATGTAAGATACAATTAAGTCCTTTTGGCTCGTTGATACCGCTAAGACATATCGTTTAAACGTTTTAATTGAAGCTCTGGGCTCAGTCCCCGAGTTCGTTTTCATGCCCACTTTGCTTTCCTGATATTTGGCTCTGTCTACCTCTTTTGGGCGTTTGACGTATGAGTTCCAAAATCATTGAGCGAAGCATGCACTTCTTTGAACTTGGAGAAAAAAAGCTTTGAGTAAGCCAAAAAATTTGCAAAAAACCGGTACAACCGGGGTTAGTTAAATTTTATTCCGGATCACTTATTTTTGTTTTCTTATTCGTTTTTCATGTGTTCAAATTCCTCCGGCTTTTCTTGCTTGCCATGAAGCCGGGTTGCGGACAGCAGCTAAGTCGAAGATCTACCTTTGGTTTAAACACATTACTAAACCGGAAGAGAAAAATTCCAATAAGCCAACTGGCACACACAGAAAAAATAAACATATAACATGCGAGTATGACAAAGGCAGTCCCCGGGTTTCATTCGGGATGCCGGCATTTCATTTATAGCAATATTGAAAAGGGTACAAGGACACCTTACATTACATCCTCTGGAATAGAAAGGGCGAAGGAGAGCTACATTCCATGGGCGTTTGGTTTCCTCACCCGACTTATCTGCTACATCTTTCTTTTCCTCCTGCACATCTATAAGATAATAAGCATCATTGTGCAAAGCTTTGCTCACAATGAACGGTCCCTCCCATGGGGGTGCGAGTTTATGATGTCCTACAGTGCGTTGCACCAGACGTAGCACTAGGTCCCCCTCTTGGAACACTCGCGGGTTCACCTTCCGGCTATGATAGTGTCAGAGGTTTTGCTGGTAAATAGCTGATCTGGCGAGCGCCAATTCTCTTGCTTCTTCGAGCAGATCGACATCATTTTCTCGGGTCTCTTTGACTTCTTCCTCTGTATAGAGTTGCACTCGTGGTGAGTCATGGATGATCTTGGTTGGAATAACCGCTTCTGCTCCATATACCATGAAAAATGGAGTATATCCGGTAGACCGATTTGGCGTGGTTCTCAAGCTCCACATGATGGTAGTTCATCAAGACAACATCCTGGCGTTTTTTCCAGAGGCTCAATTAGCCGTGGTTTTATTCCGGACAGCACTAAGGCATTGGTCCGTTCCACCTGTCCATTTGTCTGAGGGTGTGCTACTGATGCAATATCAAGCCGGATGTTCATGTCCTGGCAGAAATTGGCAAACTCTCCTTGGGCAAAGTTCGTTCCGTTATCCGTGATGATGCCATGCGGGTATCCATACTTCAAGATGATGTCCTTCAAGAACTTAACCGATGTGTGGCCATCGCATTTCCGGATTGGCTTGACTTCCACCCACTTGGTGAACTTATCCACCATGACTAAGATATGAGTCATGTTCCCTCTTGCCGGCCTGAAAGGTCCAACCATATCAAGGCACCATACGGCAAACGGCCAAGTTATTGGGATTGTTTTTAAGCCGGAAGCTGGAGTGTGAGTTTGCTTGCTGTATCTTTGACATCCATTGCACTTGCGCACCAGATCTTCCGCATCCTCCAACGCACTAGGCCAGTAAAACCCATGCCGGAAAGACTTTGCGACTAAAGCTCTTGACGAGGCGTGGTGCCCACATTCTCCTTGGTGGATTTCTCGTAGTATTTCCTTGCCTTCTTCTGGCTCCACACAGCGCTGCAACACTCCTGTAACGCTTCTCTTGTACATCTTGCCATTGATGATGGTGTAAGCTTTTGCTCTCCGCTGGATTCTCCTGGCCACGTCTTCTTCAACCGGTGAACCGCCATTGACCAGAAATTCCATGATCGGTTTCACCCAAGATGGTGCTTCCCGAACAACAAAAACCGGCATATCAAACTTCATGTAATCAATTAACATGGCTTCTTCCGGATTAGAACTCGAAGTCCCCGGGTTAGCTGAAGCAGTCCCCGGGTTTACTTTTTCGATGTCCATCGGGACAACGTGTGACTCCGGAACAAAGATTGACTCGGACTCTGGGTTCGGCTTGATCGATGGCTTCCAGAGGTGAGCCAAAGCTATTCCGGGGGGAATTTCTTGCCTAGATGAGCCAAGCTTTGACAAAGTGTTCGCTGCTTCATTCTCGGCCCGCGGCACATGGTGGAACTCACATCCTTCAAAGAAACCGGCAATCTGCTGCACATGGAAACGGTATGATGCCATGTTGGCACCTCTTGCATCCCAATCCCCGGAACACTGATGTACCACCAGATCCGAATCTCCATAGCATATGATCCGTCGTACTCCCACTTCCTTTGCCACTTTAAGCCCATGGACCAAAGCCTCATACTCGGCGACATTGTTTGATGCCCTGAAATGGATCTGCAACACATATCTGAGGTTATCCCCCTTTAGTGACGTGAGTACCACTCCGGCACCAAGTCCTTCCTTGAGTTTTGAGCCATCAAAGTGCATTCTCCAGTACTCAGTCTCCAGCTTGGGTGGCTTATATTGCATCTCGACCCAATCCACGAGGAAATCCGCCAGTGCTTGTGACTTAATGGCATCTCTTCTTTCATATCGTGGTACGTACGGAGATAGTTCAATTGCCCACTTAGCTATTCTGCCACTGGCATCTTTGTTACCGATGATTTCTGAGATGGGAGCCTCGCATACCACCGTCATTGGATGTTCTTCAAAGTAGTGCTCGAGCTTCCTGGTGGACATGAACACGCCATAGGTCATTTTCTGGTAATGGGGATAGTTCTGTTTCGAGAGGGAGAGCACTTTGCTTAGGTAGTATACCGACGTCTGCACGGTTTTTCCTTCCTCCTCTCTTTCCACTACTACCACAACACTTACAACCCGGTTTGTGGCCGCTATGTATAGCAACATTGGTTCCTTGGGTAATGGCGATGCCAATACCGGTGCCGTGGCCAACATTTTCTTCAGCTCTTTAAAAGCCGCATCAGCTTGCGTAGTCCAGATGAACTTGTCGCTTTTCTTCATCAGGGCATATAGGGGTAAGGCTTTTTCTCCCAACCGGCTTACAAACCGGCTTAGCGATGCCAGGCATCCGGTGAATTTTTGCACGTCATTCAGAGTTTGAGGCAAGTGCATTTTGTCAATTGCCCGGATCTTAACCGGATTAGCCTCTATGCCGTGGCTCGAAACCAAGAAACCGAGTAACTTTCCAGCAGGCACACCGAAGGTGCATTTTGCCGGGTTAAGTTTCATCCGGAATCTTCTCAAGTTATCAAATGTTTCCCTCAGATCATCGATCAGGGTATCTTTTTCTTTTGTTTTTATGACAACATCATCAACATACACTTGTACATTTTTACCAATTTGGTTATGTAAGCATTTTTGCATACAGCGCTGGTATGTTGCGCCGGCATTTCTCAAACCAAAAGGCATAGTGACATAGCAATAAGCCCCGTGCGGGGTGATAAACGCAGTTTTTATTTGATCTTCCTTTTTCAGGGGAATCTGGTGGAAACCAGAATAAGCATCCAGAAAAGATAACAACTCACACCCAGCAGTGGAATCGATCACTTGATCAATCCGAGGTAACGGGAATGGATCTTTGGGACAGGCCTTGTTCAGATGCGTGTAGTCAATACACATGCGCCAGACTTTCGGAGCTTTTGGATCTTCCTCCTTCTTCTTCTCGACGAGGACTTGGTTTCCCAGCCATTCGGTATGCAGGACTTCCACGATGAAGCCGGATACCAGCAGCTTAGTGACTTCTTCACCGATTATCTTCCTTCGGTCTTCAGCAAAGCGGTGCAAGGGCTGCTTCACCGGCTTAGCGTCTTTTCGGACATTTAAAGAGTGCTCAGCCAACTCCCTCGGCACACCCACCAGGTCATCAGTGGACCAGGCGAAAATGTTCCGATTTTCATGGAGGAAGTTGACGAGCGCGCTTTCCTATGTCTCACTCAACCCAGCACCGATGCGAACGGTGCGCTCCGGGTATGCCGGATCCAGGACGATATATTTTGTTTCCTTTGGCGCTTTAAACACCGTTCCGCCAAGCGGGTTACTCATTGCCGCCATGTTCAGCTACGCTGACTGTGCCAGCGCAATAGCCGTTTGGATTCTTCTCTTCTCCGCCGCTATGACCAATGATTCAGCCAAGCATGATCCGGCTGAAGCGGTCTCCAGCGAGGTCTTGTAGTTGCCCACCACAGTTATGATTCCATGGGGTGCCGGTATCTTCATCTTGAGGTAAGCCACATGAGCTGAGACCATGAACTTCGCCAGTGCCGGCCTCCCTAGCAGAGCATGGTAAGGGTTGTCAAGATCAACCACTTCGAACAGAATGTTCTTAACCCGGCAGTTATCCCGGCCACCAAACAAAACATCCACTTGGACCTTGCCCAAAGGAGAGCACGACAAACCCGGTACTATGCCGTGGAATGTGGTGCGGCTTGGCTCCAGCATGTTCTCAGTGATTCCGATCGTGTGCATCGTATGCCGGTACATGATATTGATACTGCTGCCATTGTCCACCAACACTTTGCTAAACCGGACTCGTACTGATGGTCCGTGCATTATGGGATCGACCACCAGTGCATAACCACCGGGATTGGGCATCACTTTTGGATGATCTTTCAAGGACCATGTGATTTCCTGTTCTGACCATTGCATGTATCTCAGAACCGCTGGTATGACAGCGTTTACCTCCATGGAGCGCCGATGTAAGCTCTACCGGTCCGTCGGCTCTGTCACAAAGACCACACAGCATATATCCGGATCTTCATACACATTCCGGCCCAGAGGCGCTCGAGGCGCGGCATTGTTGTTATTGCTGTTGTTCACTTGATGGATCCCCTCCTGCTGCTGCCGGTTAGGAGGTGCCTGCACAGCTTGCGCATTTGCTCCAGTAAGAGGAGGTGCCGGTGGCAACTTCGTGAGATCTTCTTTCATCAGGCGCTGCATCCACGAACAGTTCCGGGTTGTGTGATTCACCGGCTTACTCGGGTTTGGGGTGTGAAAGCTGCAAGGTTGATCAAGCATTGACTCTAATGTATACTTGGGCCTATCCTGCCAGGGTTTCTTTTCTCCCCACTGCTTTTTTGGGCCTGTCCACTGCTGACCTCCGGTTTTCTGCCTTTGGCTCCCGCCGGCTTCCAGCTGATCTTGCTGTACTGCGGCCACATGCTGAGGGGCATACCTCCTATCGGGAAAGTCTTCTCTTCTCTTATGATGATTGTTATTCTGGAAATCTTGGCGCGGAGGGTATTTCGGCAGAGGGTCTGCCATGATTGCGGGTTGAGTTGGGTCTCCCAACGCATAACTGTCCGCCACCTTGATCATTTCAGCCAAAGTGGTTGGCATGTTTCTTTGCAGCCTCTGCCACAGCGATGAACCTCGCCGGCAGCCATTGCAGAACCAGCTGATTGCCTGAGCCTCTATCACACCTTCATAGGAGTTTCTTGTTGCACTCCACCGAGTTAAGTATTCTCGGTCAGTTTCATCCTCGCGCTGCTGGCACATGGCGAGCTGCTGCGGACGGTTTGGCCTCTTGTAAGTGCTGCTGAAATTGCTGACAAAGGCTGCTTCAAATTCTATCCATCCATCTATGCTTCTGGCTGGCAAGTTGTTCAGCCAAATCTGAGCCGGTCCCACCAATACTGACAGTATGTACCTTACCGCCCAACGGCGGTTTCCTCCTGCCACATACACTGCTGTGACATAATCATCAAGCCAATCTTCCGGTTTGGTGCTACCATCATAAGTTCTTGTATCTCGGGGCAGCTGGAAGTTGCGGACCGGTGGCTCTTCCCTCATGATCCGGGGGCCAAAACATGCCGGACCCGGTGGGCCTTCCGCTTCAATCATCTTAGACAAGTAAATCCGGTCCAAGCGATGGAGTGCATCTTCTGCTGGTAGGAATCTTTCTCCCACTCGATTGCCCAAGGGATTTCTTGGATATCCAGCCCTTACCATTTCAGAATCACCATCATCATGTACGCCATGCACCCTGGCACCAGTACGCGGGTATCTCGGAGGTAATATTTCTGCACCCAAATTTGCCACTCTTCCCGGGCGATAATTTTGCCCTGCCTCGCCATTTCCGGCATAACCATTTCTGGCATAACCAGCTCCGACACCATATTGCCCGGCTTTTTGCGTTCCGGCTAAGATCGGATCATACACAGTCATTCTCTTGGAGTTTGCACTCCCTTCTCTTTTCTGCTGGGGTGAGGAGAGGACGCCTGGTCATCCGATTTACCCCCAGCCAAATGCACCAGGCGGGATGCTCAGGCACCGGTTTTGTTCCGGGTTACATCTGCAGTTTGCTTAGTAGCTATAGCAAGTAACTCTTTGACTCTGGCTTGCTGTTTTATCAGAGCATCTCCTGACAAATGATCTAGCTCCTCAGCCATGGCATGCGCAGCTCTAAGAGTTTTATCTGGTGTGCTATACTTTGGCTTCTCTACCGGTAAGACTGATACCGACATAGTCGTACCAGACTGAACTTCCCGGCGCAAATCTTTCTCTAAGTTGCGACCTTTAAGTCGGGCTGCAGCTACTCTACCAGGATCTGCGCTAACAGAAGCAAAGCCATGTGCTACATTGTACTTACGTAGGGTGATGTTCAGCGCCTGCTGGGCACATACCACTTCGTTGGCACCGTCGAGGAGGGTTTGGCGCTGCGCCTCCACCTCGGCCTGCGTGAGGGCCGCATTGGCGTTTGGCGCGATGGGTGTGGACAGCACATCAACTGCGGCTTGCAGTGGAGTGGATACCGGTGGCATTGCTGAGGTACGGGTGATGTTCTCATCTCGCTCCAGCGGCGGTTTGGCTGTGCGGCCTGACTTGGTGGGGGCGTCCTTCCCATCGGCTGCCGCTTTGCCGGCTCCGCTTGCACCAGCCATTATCAAATCCACGCTGCCAGCGATGCGATCGATACGCATCCCGCGAGCAACACGAAGCATCGGTGGATCCGGCGCCACCAGCACCTGGGCCGGATACTTGCGTATCGGCACGGTGCCGACGTAAATGCGGTGCGTGCCGAAGATCATCATGCCGCCGTTCCTGGGGAAGGCCGTGCCGTTGGTGAAGCTGCCGGCATTGTCGCTAACGAAGTCCAGAGAGACGAGGCGCTGGACGAGGCCAGTAACCACGTGCTCGCCGGAGGCGGTGAAGAAACCCGTCCGGATGTGAACCCCAACATGTGCAGCTGCTAGCCCCACGGTGGGCGCCAATTGTCGTCGTGGTGAACAAACAGATGCCATAGGTAGGCTTAAGTTGGGGCCGAATGTACGCAAGGGGACCCGGAGGAGGGAAAGATGAGAGAAACAAGCACACAAACACCCGATCTACCCAGGTTCAGGGCCCTCGTGTGGAGGTAACACCCCTACTCCTGCATGTCCGTACTATATGAGCTCAACAGGGAACTACAATGATGTTCTTTAGCTCTTGGCCAAAGGTAGAAGATGAAGCTAGAGGGAGAAAACCCTAAGAGAGAAGCACTGTAGAGCTAAGGGGGAACCCCTGTACAAGGGAGCTGCCCCTCTCCTTATATAGGGGAGAGGAGGCTTACAAGGGAAGGAACTAGGGATAAAGGGGAATCTTGGCCTTGGTCAGCTGATCTCGGATTGTAGCTCCGACCGCCAGCTCGTGAAGTCCTTTACCTGTGTCCTCTGTGCGCTGACCTCTGCTCGTCTGCGCACTGTAGCACCTTCGTCATCTCTGTCTTCTGCCCCCAGTTGGTTGTTAGTGGGGCTTCGTCATAAACTTGATCTTGCGTATCTCCTCGATGTCTTGTAGCGCCAGGGAGGAATCTTTGACCCTGGACCGGCATGTAGCCATTGGACTCATACCGGACCCATAGTAGTTTTATCCGGAGTAAACCGGAGGCTCACTGTCGAGGGTGCTCCCCGGCAATGCCCACCATGATGGGCTTAGGGTTGACGGAATCCTGCAGGCTAGCACGAGACATCGGATACCAAACAAACGGGGAGAGAGATTTACCCAGGTTCGGGGCCCTCGATGAGGTAAAACCCTTACTTCCTGTTTGTCTGATCTTGATTATCGAATATGTTGGGTTACAATGGGGTAGCCGATAGGCTGTTGTTAGTCGACCCGCCGAGAGGCAAGGATTCTAGGTTTTCTAGCTCTAACTTGTGGTGGTTCTACGTAATGATTGTGTCTTCGGCAGGCTCTCTCCTGGCCCTTATATTGCAGGCCAGGTCCCGAGAGTCCTGTCCGAATTCGACTAAGTTACAAAGAGATCTACTCTAGCCTTTCCTTTAACGATGCCTTCTTGCCTTGTTCATCAAGAATTCGTCTTCGGGTAAGTCTCCTTTGCTGGAACCGATGTTTAGGCTCAGCTTGATTATTGGATGATCTTCATTGGCCCCTAGCTGGGCCGAAGGAGGTAGACCAATGTTGGGTACCCGAAGGGTAATGCCCACATCAGTAGCCCCCGAGTGGCTGGCCGAAGTAAAGCTTCGGGCAGGGACTATAATTGTCTTCATCCGAATATCCTTAGCAGTCGATAGAAATTGGTTGATGAGGACATCCCTACTACTACACTACTACCTCCGTCATTGCAAGATGAAGACGATGCTGCTGTGAAGCTCAAGTCCAATGAAGTCAGGATTGGACCTATCACAAGGGCTCGTGGCTACTCAACAACAGGTGAACTTGTTCCTAAGTGATACTTTGATCGATGAGAACTTTATACCGCCTAAGTCCTATTACTTATGTATGATCAGGTATGAAGAAGGAGCAAGCATCGCACGAGGAGGAGAGGAGCAGCCTGGACGTGAAGCTGGGCAAGAAGCTAGACGTGAAGCTGGACATGAAGGACATGGAGCTGGACATGAAGACATCCCATGGACACGCGAGGGAGGAGCGGGAGGCATGCGCGAGGAAGATGAAGTCCAGGCCGGCGCCAGCCGGTCCGACGCCGCCACGGCGCGCCCGGCCCTGTGGCCGGCCAACCGGGCTCCACGCGGGTCCGCCCGGTACCAGGCCCGGTCCAACCGGAAGACCCGCCAGATCAGCCCGGCGCCGATCGGACCCTCCCCGGTGCACACCGGGCCACTTCCAGGGTTTCGACCCTTATTCCGGCCACCACCCGGTGCCAGGACCGGTTGAAACCGACGCCCGGCCCAGCCCGGTCAATCGGATCGCTGACCGGACAGGCCGGTCCAGCCCGCCGACCGCCCACCGACCGCCGACCCGAGTCTGTCTCGACAGATCCGATCGGGTCGGTTTTATATGGACCTTTTCGACACCTGGTCGTCTGAACCCCTATAAGTGCCTGACGCCCCAAATTAGGTTTAGACCATGTTTAAGATAAACCCTAGTTCATAGTTGATTGCTTTGCTACTCTATCGAATTTCTACACCATATTGCATTGATTTGGTGTGAATCCCCTGAAAGTCTTGTGTGATCTGCTGTTCCATTGGGAATTAGACGGTTGCAACTTACCGCTTCGTGGTCGGCGGCTACGTGCGCAAGTGTGTGGAGTTGCGAATATCTTGCAGTGGTTGAGCTGTTGCATTGGCGACAGGGACCAATCGAGAGACTTCACAGTCATACAAGTTGTCATCCACTTCATCATCGTGTTATCTCCGCTGTGTTCATCCCGTGATCATCATCACCACCGTTGCTTACTGAGAAGATCGGGCCATCCCTTATCATCTTGGTATCAGATTTCAGTTTTCCTCGGTAAGCCATCCACAATCCACCCCATAGTTGAGTTGTGAGTGTTTCCTATCAAGAAAAAGCCATAAAAAGTTAGGGTTAGGGTTTGCCATAGCCTTAGATTGCACTAATTTCGAGTTTTAGTTGCTTTTCGTAGTTGTTTTTGCGTATCTTTTTCTTCCATCTAGTATTGTTAGGGTTTGTGTTTCCACTATCATCTAGTTTTCAGTTTTTGTTGCTCCGAGTACACATATCTTACAATTTGCTTGTTCCCAACCATAGCCACAGCCTTTCGATATAAGTGACTAGGAACTTCCCCAGAAGAGACTAGTTTTACCGCTCGACAGGCTGCTCATTAGGGTTTTGGTGCTTTGCAATTTCTGTTGGCCGTGTTATAAAGAGTTGAGTCAAAACAACAACAAAACAAAAAAATAGAAAAGAAGCAAAAAGAGCTACATAGCTGCGTGTGTGATACAAAAGAAAATCCAAAAAGAAAAAGTGTGAAGTGCTAGTAAGATCAAGTGAAGGCCTAGTTTACTTTTCTGCACCTGTAGTTGAGCAATCTTGTGCCTGTTGAGCTTTGCTAGTGTCTCTCGAGTGCATTGCAACCTTTTTCTGCCTTATAGTTGCATTGCCACATTTATCGCCTTGTGTGAGTATCATTGGTTGTCTACGGTCAGCGCTAGAGCTTGTTATTGGTGCAAATAGGTAGCCCACCTACAGCCCCACATATATCCTGCTTTGTCGTGTGATTTGTTCTTATACTCTTGATATTCGCTCGCTACATCCGTGCACTAGTTTGTCAATCCAAGTTGGTAAGCAACACTAATTCACTTTGGAGCGGTAAGATTTCCTTTTCTTATCAGTTTTGAGTGAGTTGTGAGAGTACCACCAAAGATTTTTGTTTTAGTGCACTAACCTACTAACCATGTCTTCTAGTGATGCTAAAATTGTTAACCAGAAAACAAGGATGCAGCTGATGTGATGACATGGAGGGAGTATGAAGCTCTTTGTAATGAGATGCGACGTGAATTCCGCGATCAGGACGAAGAACTTAAGGGGACCGTTTAGGAGGTCGCCAAGAAGCTGGATACTACTAATGAGACCGTCAATGCAATGCAAGATCAAATGACGGATATTCAGCGCAATATTCAGGCATTGACTCTAGCTGTTGAGAATTTGACTCAACAACAACAACAACAACCTGAAGAAGAAGATGCTGAGCTTCAAGATGAAGCGCGTGGTGTTGGTCGTGGTGTTGGACGTGGTAACCGTGGTCGTGGCTTTGTTGAACTCGGAGCTCGCCGTGTCCCTCCACAACAACAAGACGATGGTTTGGGTAAGCCCAAATTCTCTATACCCAAGTTTGAAGGAGGTGCTGATGTTGAAGAATACCTCACTTGGGAGCTGAAAATAGAGAAGTTATGGCGCTTACATGACTATACTGAAGACAGGAAGGTTAAGCTTGCTTCCTCAGAATTTGATGGTTATGCATTGCGTTGGTGGGATGGAGTTACACGTGCTCGTCGGGAAGATAACGAGTTGCCGTCTTTCATGGCGCGAGATGAAGGCTATTATGCAAGCTGTTTTGTTCCCACTAATTATTTGCGATCTATATTTGATAAGTTGACCCTCTTGAGACAAGGTGTGAAGGATGTTGATACTTATTTCATGGAGATGGAGATGCTTATGCAGCGTGGCCGTGTCCGTGAGTCACTTCAGATGACAATGCAGCGTTTTCTACATGGTTTGAAGTATGATATCAAAGGCATTGTTCGACATCACAATTACACCACTATGAATGAGTTGTTACATCATGCAAGAGAAGCTGAAGCACAGTTGGCTGAAGAGGCGCAAATCAAAGGTCGTGCTACGGGAGCTGGGCGTTACACGCCTAGGGCGCCCCCATCTACGGCGCCATCTTCGCGCTCCGCACCGTTTCCTACTTCATCTAGCAAGCCGGTCTCCAATGTGTCCAACACAAAGAAGTCCGAACCTGCTGCAAGTGCAAGTGGTTCTAGCATGTCTACTGCGCGCAACCGTGATATGGCTTGTCATACATGTGGTGGCAAGGGTCACTTCAAGAGAGATTGTCCTAACCGCAAGGTCATGTTTATCAATGAGGACAATGAATATGAGACTGGAGATGATGCTGATCCATATGCTCCAGAAGATGATGACTATGACAGTGATGGTGTAGATGCTTATCCGTCTGAAGCTCGCACTATTGTTGTGTCTCAACGTGCTCTTAATGTGTGCATCTACTCAGCGCTACAATTTGTTCCAAACAAAGGCTTTAGTTGGTCCTGACAAGGCTTGCAAGGTCATTATTGATGGCAGGAGTTGCCGCAATTTAGCAAGCAAGGAGTTGTGTACCAAGCTAAAGTTGAAGTATCTACCGCACCCGCATCCATATTACATTCAGTGGTTGAGCGACAATGGTGAGATGAAGGTAAACCACATGGTGCTTGTTGATTTTGAGATTGGACCGTATAAGGATTCCATTGATTTTGATGTGGTTCCTATGACGGTGTGTCACCTATTATTGGGTCGGCCATGGCTCTATGACCGTTCTTGCAACACAATGGCCGTGCCAATACATATCACTTGGACTTCAAGGGCAAGAAAATCAACTTACAGCCTACCACACAGAAATTGTCAATGAATCTCGCCGAAAGTTGAAGTAAATTTGGAGGATGCTCCAGTAGATAGGCGAGAGAATTGTAATGCCGTGAGTGATATAACGAAAAGTGAGAGAGTGAATTCCTTAGTCCTATTAGCCACCAAGGAGGACATGAGAGAATTTAGTGAGGATCCTACAGCCATGCCTCTTGTGCTCATGTACAAGGGTGATGTTTTGGTTTCTAACGACATGACCCCTATTTCTCTTGGTGTTTCTAGTGTTTTGCAGGAATTCAGCGATGTGTTTCCGGAGGAGGTGCCAGCGGGATTGCCACCATTGCGTGGTATTGAGCATCAAATTGACTTGATCCCCGGAGCTTCGCTGCCCAATAGGGCACCATACAGGACGAACCCCGAAGAGACAAAGGAGATATAGAAGCAAGTACAAGCGCTACTTGACAAAGGTTATATCCGCATAAGCCTTAGTCCTTGTGTTGTTCCTGTTATTCTAGTTCCTAAGAAAGATGGTACATGGCGCATGTGTAGATTGTAGAGCGATAAACAACATTACTATTCGATATCGTCATCCTATTCCCGTTTAGAGGATATGCTAGATGAATTGAGTGGTGCTGCTGTTTTCTCTAAGATTGATTTGCGTAGTGGTTATCATCAAATTAGGATGAAAGAGGGGGATGAATGGAAAACTGCCTTTAAAACAAAATTTGGTTTATATGAGTGGTTAGTAATGCCTTTTGGTTTAACTAATGCACCTAGCACTTTCATGAGACCGATGAACCATGTTTTGCGTGATTTTATTGGCAAGTTTGTGGTTGTGTACTTTGATGACATATTAATCTACAGCCGCAATGAATCTGACCATACTATGCATATTCGACATGTTTTGCAAGTGTTGCGTGATAATCAACTTTATGGTAATCTTGAGAAGTGCACATTTTGCAAAGATAAGGTCATATTTCTGGGTTATGTTGTCTCTAAGCATGGAGTAGAGGTAGATTCATCTAAAATTGAAGCAATTCAAAATTGGCCTACTCCCATGAATGTGAGTCAAATAAGAAGTTTCCATGGTCTAGCTGGGTTTTATAGAAGATTTGTGCCCAATTTTAGTACTATTGCTGCACCTTTGAATGAATTGACTAAAAAGGGTGTTGCATTTGAGTGGGGCGCAGCCCAAGATCATGCTTTTGATGAACTAAACGATTGTTAACTTCTGCACCGTTGCTTGCACTTCCTGATTTCAATAAGCAATTTGAGATTGAATGTGATGCTAGTGGTATTGGAATTGGTGGTGTGTTGATGCAAGAGGGTCGCCCAATTGCATATTTTTCTGAGAAACTTTCTAGTGCTAAGTTGAACTATCCTATATATGATAAAGAATTGTATGCTTTAATTAGAGTTCTTGAGGTTTGGCAACATTATTTGTGGCCAAAAGAATTTATCATACATTCTGATCATGAAGTTTTAAAATATCTGAAAGCTCAATCTAACTTGCATAGGCGTCTTGCTAAATGGGTTGAGTTCATTGAGTCTTTTTCATACATTATTAAGCATAAGAAGGGAAAAGATAATATTGTTGTTGATGCTCTATCTAGGAAGAACATGCTAGTAACTCAACTTGAGGTTAAAATTCCTGGATTAGAGATACTATGTGATTTGTATGCTACTGATCATGATTTTGCTGAACCATATCGCTTGTGTGCTATTGGTAAAGCTTGGGAGAAATATCACATACATGATGGGTTCTTGTTTAGAGCTAACAAACTATGTGTTCCAATCGTCTGTGCTTGCTCTTATTGCAGGAATCACATGCTGGTGGTTTGATGGGTCACTTTGGGCGTGAGAAGATGCTACTCATGCTAGCTGACCACTTTTATTGGCCAAAGATGAGGCGGGACGTGGACAGGTATGTGAAGAGATGCATTACTTGCAACAAGTCCAAGTGCAAGCTGAAGCCTCACGGTTTGTATACTCCTTTACCGGCACCTACTACACCTTGGGAGGATATTAGTATGGATTTTGTATTGGGTTTGCCGCGTACTAAGAGAGGCCATGATTCTATATTTGTGGTAGTGGATAGATTCTCTAAGATGTCACACTTTATTGCCTGCCACAAGAGCGACGATGCGTCGCATATTGCTAACCTGTTTTTCAGGGAGACAGTACGTCTACATGGAGTCCCGAAGACTATTGTCTCTGATCGTGACGTGAAGTTCATGAGCTACTTCTGGAAGACGCTTTGGAGAAAGTTGGGGACGAAGCTACTTTTCAGCACTACTTGTCATCCCCAAACTGATGGTCAAACTGAGGTGGTGAATAGAACATTGTCACAACTGTTGAGATCCATGATAAAGAAGAACTTGAAGGAGTGGGAAGATTGTTTGCCGCATGTGGAGGGCGGTACATTCTACCACAGAGCTGTGTCCTTTTGAGGTGGTATATGGTTTCAAACCCATTACTCCACTTGATTTGTTACCTCTACCCATACATGAGAGAGTCAATATGGAGGCATCGAAGAGGGCAGATTTTGTGCGAAAGATTCATGTGAAGACTAAAGAGTTGATAGAGAAGAAAGGCAAGAGCAATGCTGCAAGGATGAACAAGAAGCGCAAGGAAGTGTTGTTCAAGCCTGGTGATATGGTCTGGGTACATTTTCGCAAGGATAGGTTCCCGAAGCTACGGAAGTCCAAGTTGCTTCCTCGTGGTGCTGGTCCATACAAAGTGCTTGCCAAGATCAATGATAATGCATACTCTATAGATCTTCCAATTGATGAGTTTGGTGTCAGCAATTCTTTCAATGTGGCTGATTTGACACCATATGACGGAGAAGACCTTGGAGCGTCGAGGTCGACGCCTTTTGAAGGGGGGAGATGATGAGGACATCCCTACTACTACACTACTACCTCCGTCATTGCAAGATGAAGACGATGATGCTGTGAAGCTCAAGTCCAATGAAGTCAGGATTGGACCTATCACAAGGGCTCGTGCGAAGCTACTCAAGCAACAGGTGAACTTGTTCCTAAGTGATACTTTGATCGATGAGAACTTTATACTTCCTAAGTCCTATTACTTATGTATGATCAGGTATGAAGAACGAGCAAGCATCGCACGAGGAGGAGAGGAGCAGCTGGACGTGAAGCTGGGCAAGAAGCTAGACGTGAAGCTGGACATGAAGCTGGACATGGAGCTGGACATGAAGACATCCCATGGACGCGCGAGGGAGGAGCGGGAGGCATGCGCGAGGGAAGATGAAGTCCAGGCCGGCGCCAGGCCTGGTCTGACCGGCCGCCACGCCGGCGCGCCCGGTCCCAGGGCCGGCCAACCGGGCTCCACGCCGGGTCCGCCCGGTTCCAGGCCCGGTCCAACCGGAAGACCCGCCGGATCAGCCCGGCGCCGACCGGACCCTCAGCCGGTGCACACCGGGCCACTTCCAGGGTTTCTGGACCCTTATTCCGGTCACCACCCGGTGCCAGGACCGGTTGAAACCGACCGGCCCGGTCCAAGGCTCGATCAAGACGCTGACCGGACAGCCGGTCCTGCACCCGGTCGACCGGCCCACTGACCGGCCGACTCCGAGTCTGTCTCGACCAGATCCGATCTGGGTTGGTTTTCTATGTACCTTTTCGACACCTGGTCTTCCTGAACCCCTATATAAGTGCCCAGGACGCCCCCAAATTAGGTTTAGACCACGTTTAAGATAAACCCTAGTTCATAGTTGATTGATTTGCAACTCTATCGAATTTCTACACCATATTGCATTGATTTGGTGTGAATCCCCTGAAAGTCTTGTGTGATCTGTTGTTCCATTGGGAATTAGACGGTTGCAACTTACCGCTTCGTGGTCGGCCACGTGCGCAAGTGTGTGGAGTTGCGAATATCTTGCAGGGTTGAGAGCTGTTGCATTGGCGACAGGGACCAATCGAGAGACTTCGTTGCGTCATACAAGTTATCATCCACTTCATCATCGTGTTATCTCCGCTGTGTTCATCCCGTGATCATCATCACCACCGTTGCTTACTGAGAAGATTGGGCCATCCCTTATCATTGGTCCTTCGTCATCATCTTGAAGTCGAAATTACTTGATATTGGGTGCGCGTCCAGCGCTCCCGATGGGAGTAGCCCCCGAGTCTAGGGACGGATGCTTGCAACCGTACGTAGACTCAAGTTGTACTACTCGAAGATTCTGATGCCGATGCTTTCTGAATTTCCTTCATCATCCAATATCTTTTTATATATCGGGTCTTCAAAAACTGCGGGTGCAGTCATATAATATGATAGTCCGTAAGGGATAAAAGTAACGAGCCTAGCCTTACTCGATAAATCGATGCTAGTTAACTGCCGATGGCAAAACAACGTCACCCTACTCAGGATCAAGTCCCCGGGCTCGATCCTGGATTGTCTGGAACCTTCGGGTCCGTTTTTCCTTTGGCTTCAGAAGTTTCTATCGGGTGCGCGTTCAGCGCTCCCGATGGGAGTAGCCCCCGAGTCTAGGGACGGATGCTTGCAACCGTGCGTAGACTCAAGTTGAGCAGTCGAACATAATAGATTCCTTCGGATGCTTTACTAATGAGGAGCCGATAATTTTGATGACATCATCAGTGAGGCTGTAACTGCAGCTGCGGGTTTGACGGGACGTGGCCTGACAGGCCCACCCCTGCCCTGAATAGTCTGTTTTGGAAATGACGGATCATTACGCTTTATCCGATTTCCGCGTGTAGTTGAGGTAACTTGTCCTTTGGTTTGGTTACAATCTGACACGTGGTGAACTAGATCTTCGTCCAATATTTACGGCATAGATCCATCGGACCAGATTTTTAATATCTTTCCTCTATAAAAAAGAGACGTAGGTTTTATCCTTCTCTATTACCATCGCTTTCTTCTTCCTCTGTTCTTGCAACTTGCAACTACTACGACGTCACCGCCGCCAAATTCAATCTTCCTCTATTTTGAAGAAACTTCAAAATGGTTAAGAAGAAGGGCGCCGCCACCGCTCCTAGCATGGCCACAGGCAACCCCAAAGCCACCGCGGCCGCAACGAAAGAAGGCCGCACCAGAATCCTCCTCCGCCGTTGCCAAGGACGCTCCAGGCGATTGGCCTGCTTCGACGATGACGAAGCGCGACGAGAAAAGGCTCGAAGCCTCGGCCTGATCTCCGATAAAGAGGGAGACGTCATCCTACCAGGTTCAGATTCACGCCCCAATCCTCCTGCTGGTTTTACTGTAATGTTTGCCGCATTCTTGCATTGTGGATTATCTTTGCCCGCACACGAATTTCTTCGGTGTCTTCCGCTTTCATATGGGATTCAACTTTGGCAGTTGACCCCAAACTCCATTCTCCATCTTGCAATCTTTATTACCATCTGTGAGGCTTTTCTCGGTATCAATCCTCATTGGGGTTTACGGAAGAAGATTTTCTTTGTTAAACGCTATAGTAGCAGCAACGGACCCTTCGTCACCGGCGGAGTTGGTTTTGTTGTCCAAAAGGAATCAAACTACTTCAACTTCCCAATGAGGGAATCAGTACAGGGTTGGAGGCTGAAGTGGTTCTACCTCAGAGATCCATCGACAGCTGGTTGTGACACTCGCCTGCCGAAGTTTGTTGATGTCCTCGAGGCTGTACCGAAGAAATCTTGGAAGAATATACTGACAGCCGAAGAAAAGGTAGTAGCCGACAAACTGTTTGAAAGAATTTTGGAGATGAAGGAATCTGATGGTCAAACAATGATTGGTACTGAGATTGTTGTTGTATTCTTGAAACGTCGCATCCAACCAGTTATGTCTAGAGCTCATCAAATGTGGCTGTATTCGGGTCCCAAAGACAAGACTCGAATTAATGCCGCAGAATTGTCAGAAAAAGGGTTGTTGGACGAAGTCAGACGTTTGACTCATTTTAGCCAGGAAGACTCAATTCCTCTACTGGCCCTTCATGGTCCGTATGATCTTGCTCATCAACCATCCGAGGTAATTTTTAGTTTTCTTCTGCTTACGCCAATACTTGCATCCGATATATCTTGCCTCATCTTATCGAGTCTTTGCTTTCTTTCATCACATCCCTTTGACTGCTGACTACTTCCCGACCATGTCCGGAACCGAAGAGAACCCCGAAGACGGTGACTCTAGTGCCAACGTAGAATTTTGCACAAAAGTAGCTGAAGATAGTGAAGCTTCTGAAGAAGAGGATAATAATCCTAGGGCTCCCTCTGCCGAACATAAAATCCTTGATGATGATTTAGCCGATACAGCGGAGTCTAGTCAACATGACAATGATGCTGATCACGTTCCCTTTGCTCATGCAGCTCCGGAGAAGTCGAGCGTCCAACCGCAAAAGAGGCCACCCGGCGGCTTCACGGACGAAGATGATTTGCTTCTTGACTTGTAAGTTCCTTTTTGTTTCTTTTGAAGTCGATTCATATTCCCATTGACATAGTTATCTGTTTGTTTACAGCGAGGAGGGCTTTATTGAGCCTCCTTCGAAGAAGGCGAAGGCCAGTTCCAGCGGACCATCTCCTGCCGCATCCGAAGCTCCAATTTTACCGAAGGATGCACCATCTCCCTCTTCTCTCTCGAAGGGAAAAGAACTTCCTCCGGTAGCTACCACTCCACCCTCATCTTGCGGAGGGCAGGTGAATAGTGCAACTCCTTTTATTTTCATTTATTCTTGATTATAATTCTCTCCCTTCCAGCCCCCGAGTCTATATTCGACTGTTTGCAGTTGATTGTAGACTCAAAGGGAATTTTGATTCGATTAATGATGTACTTGTCTTGATGCTGTGCTTCAGAGTATCCAAGCTGCCGTGACAATTCTAAAAGACTTCGCCTCCCAATTTTCCTTGCTTCGAGCTGAAAATGCTTGGCTCCAGGAAGATGCCCAGTCGAAATCTGCCAAGCTTGACCAGGCAATTACAATTGTAGCCACTGCCCGGCAAGAGGTGGATGCTTTGAAGAAAGAGCTTGATCAGCTGAAGAAGAAGCAGAAGAAGGAGGAGAAGGATAAGGCAGAGGCCCAAGTCCAGAACAAGGAGACGGAGGATCTGCTGCACAAGTCCACCATGGCCCTGCTGGGTAATTTTATTGCAGTGTCTTCAAGCTCGTTCTTATTTAGTTTTATCGACTTCTTACTTCTGCTTGTACTTTTTTGCAGGAGCTGCCGATATTCCTGCCAATTCTGTAGGCAAGCCTCCAGCCGATGCTATTTCCATGGCGATCAAGTCTGGCGACCTTATCCGACCTCTTCTTCAGAAGAACAAGGCGGTCTTGTCGAGATTCCACGCTATGATCTTCCCGAAGGCAGATCAGATGAAAACTCTAGAGTAGCTGGCGAACACCTTCTTCGTCGACACCAAGGGCATCATCGAGATATTCAAACGTACCTCGCGTACCTACGGCGCTCTTCTTGCCTTCCAACTTCTGATGGGGTACGACTTCAAAGCTGATATGGAGTTGCTAACGACGGAGCTGCCGAAGGATCAGGATGGGCTAGCTATCGATCTCAGCCCTTTTAGTTTGTCGGCGCGCAGATGTGCGCGACAACTTCTTGATCTGGTGGAGGCTAACAAACCAGCCGCTGGAGGATCTGCCCCAAGCTTGTCTACGCAAACCCAGACTCCTTAAATTTTTTCTGTCAAATTGTAATTTGACAATTTGCTTCAAACAATGGCTTTTCTAAAGCCCCATTTTGTAATGAACTCAGAGCTGGCAATGTTGCCAGTTCTGCCCTTGCAAATGCGATGCCTTTATTCTTGACTGCGCGCTCCCGATGGGAGTGATTTTGAAACTAATGACACCACACATATTTTTGATACACACTTGATGGTGTGCTTTGCAGGTGACTCCTGTGTCTCCTTCTGTCGAAGATTCTTCGGCTGTTGGACCTAATATCGGCCTTCTTCAACGCATGAGGACCCGGATTTCTCGAATGGAGAAAGATCTGCTGGGTATTCATGAAATAGCAGCTGTAATAAAGAAGAAAGGCGAACTGGCCGTGGAAGCAGAGCGATACGCTCTGGGTGAGCTACAGAAGGCCACCGAGAGCCTCAATTGTGAGTACCCGACAATCTTTTGACTCCCTCGATTTTTAGGGTATTTTTCTCCTTTGGTTCATGAACTTTGCATTATCATTCTTGTCAGTCATTGCTCTAAACTTGTCCGAAGAAAACAAGCGAGTCCATGAGTGCATTGAGGCTCTGACGAGTTTGTCTCAATTCAACGAGGTCTTTTGGACAGATAAACGGAAAGCTGCTAGCATTGTAAAGTTCCAAGATCGAGTGCAACAAGTGCATCGATTTTTTGACAAGTGCTATGCAGGCCTGAGGATGATTTGGAAAACCATGTTCCCTCTCAACTCGGTTCCTCCAACATTGCTGACTTTGATGTCGAAGTTTAGTAATGCCGAGAAGGTTCGTACTTTGGTTCGCAGTCAGCTTCTTGCTGGAGCAGAAACTGCTTTTGCCTTTGTGTTAACTCAGCATCCTTCATTGGATCTGGAATCAATTGCTAAAGCTGATGTTGATATCAACCAGTACTTTCCTGCTGCCAGAGACCCTGCTTCCATCGTAGTTGCCAGACTAGAGATTAGCTCAGAGGCAGATTGTGCAGCCGAAGTGTCTCAGTAGCATTTCTAATGCTCTTGATCTTTTTGTTGTAAATCAAACAATCGCTGTAAATTGCTTTGATAACTTCGTTGATGATATCCGCATGTTCGGGTACCTTGGGTGTAAGTTTATTCGCGTGTACGATGTAACTTATTTACCCAATCCTGAATTTTCCCTTTCGTGTTCATATTGCTGCTTTAAGAGATGAGCTGATCAAAGATTTTTTCCTTTGTATCAATCTCAAAAAGTCTTTGTAGAGATGAACCAATTTTTGAAGACGACGCATTTGTCACTTTTGACAAAGTATCGTGACTTCGAAGGACTATCTCCAGACGCCGGTGGCGATATTTGATATATTTATCGACTAAGCGGCAAGTGTTGGCGCGCTAGTCTTTCTGGCATCGGTATTATGATGCTTTGTAAAAAATATTGGTAGCAAATTATTTGAGTGATCAGCTCATGTTGCGGGTCCAAGGAACCCGTAGTAATCGCAATTTTGCTATAACCAAAAATGTATATTTTGTTACCGGCAGCCCCCGAGTAAATCGAGGAAACTATGCTCGCTATCGACCCCGTTGCTCTTTAGTACTCTTTGTTCGATGTACCGGCATGGGCCTGCCATGACTTATATTGTCTTTGCCATTTGCAGCGCTCGCATGTTCCCTGAGGCTGTGGCGAAAAGACAATGTGTATTTTTTATTGTATTTTTTCGAGGACCCTTTGGTTATCATCAATTGCAGCACTCGCATGTTCCCTGAGGCTTAGATGATAACCTTTGAGTATAACCAGCATAGGCGTCTCCCGATCTTTTTTATCGAGTTCGCTTACTGTGCTCATATATTCTGAAGTCGACGTTCGCGGTATTATGCGAAGAATCTTGGAAAATTTTGTCGGGTGTCCCGAATCAATCGAGTGCTTATATAAACGAAACTTGAACTTTATTAATAAGTCTGCGACGATAAGATAAGCTAAATTGCTATGGCTTAGGAAAGCCTTTTTGAAAATAAACTTCTAAATGAAGATGTATGCCACCACTCGTCTTCTTATGTAAGAGGAGGGTTCTTCTTGTCCTGACCAACGTCTGCTGAAGTGCCGATGGCTTCCGGGGTGGTGCCGATAGTTTCTGTAGAAGCATTGGCAGTTATTGCCAAAGGGTTAGTGCCTTCTGCTGAGGATCTAACGTCTGCTGTCGAAGCTTTGAAAGTTGGTACTGTCGTTGCAGGGTCATCGGGTTGTTTCTTCGGCTTCTTGCTGCTGTCTTCCTCCTTAAGCTTAGATTCCTTGCCTTGAAGAACTAACTGCTTGGGAGCAAAGTCTATAGCTTTGCCTTCTTGCTTTATCCCAAACTTAGCGGCAATCTTCTGGAACTCTCGATCACAATTATCCGAACGAGAAAAGCTTCCGTGAACCGTGATATTGGTCCCGTTGTTGCTTGGCATTTTGAGCTTCAAGTACGCGTAGTGTGGTACAGCCATAAATTTGGCATAAGCTGGCCTTCCAAGGATAGTGTGGTACTGTGATTCCCAATTCACTACCTCGAACTCGATCTTTTCCTTCCTGAAATTGTCGGGTTTCCCGAAGACTACATTCAAGGAGATCCTGCCAAGAGGGTATGCTGGCAAAGTTGGAACAATGCCATGAAAACATGTATCAGATTCCTGCAACATATCAACTGTGATGCCCATATTCTTGACTGTGCTTGCGAATATCAAGTTCAATCCGCTACCACCGTCCATGAACACTTTACTCATGCTGAATCCTCCAATTTGAGCTTCGACTACCAAAGCAACATGGCCTGGCCTTGGGATAGACATCGGGTGATCGGCTCTACTGAACAAGATGTTCTGTGTAGACCAGTCGATGTATTCTGGAACGTTAGCCATGGTGCCTTCTGCAAGATTAATTTCTTGCGTAAGCTTTTTCATCTCTCTTCTTGAGACACCAGTTTTGTGAATCATGCTCATTTGCCCTCGAGGTGGCGGGAAAGCTTCGTTGGAGGCACGAGTTTGAACTTGCTGAACTTGGTGCTGAGGTGGCGGCGGTGGGCTTGGGAGCTGCGCCAGCCCCTTATTCGATTCATAAAACTTCTGAAGATCAAGAAACTGTCGGCAGTCCCTGAGCAGATGGCTCGATTTTTTGGTGTTGTCCTTCAGATCGATGTAAGCGTGTATGTAGCAAAGAGCGTTTAATTGCTCGGCAAACGGTAATTCCGGGACTCGTGGTGGCCGCTCCCTGTAATTACCTCGATTTCCTCCAGAACCGCTGTGGTTGCCATCCCGACGATCGTCGCGTCTGTTGTTGCGTTGATCATCGTACCGATCGTCATGTCGATCGGAGTATCCAGCAGCTACAATGTTGGTGTCGCCAAAGGTTTCATACCCACGGTCTCTTCTCTTTTTGCGGCGATCACGACGATGACCCGACTCGTGCTTCTGGTCGTCTTCTTCGTCGTCACTGCGCGGACGTGGCTTCCGCACATGATCTTCTCCATCAGCCCAACTGTTGGCAATTTCCATGAGCCTGGTGATAGTTTTCGGCTTCTTTCGGCAGAGTTCCTAGATATAAGATTTTCGTCGGATGCCATCACTGAAGGCGTCAATCGCCCTGTCGACGGAGACATCTTCGGTAGCGTTCAGAAGTTTAGTAAAACGTCCAATGTATGCGCGGATTGATTCTTTTGGCCTCTGGTGGCACTGTCGTATTCTTCGATTCCAACGGGCCTTTTGTACGTAGCCTGAAAGTTCTTGACAAAAGCATCGACTAGGTCATCCCAGGATTTAATGGATCCCTTCGGCAGGCCTCTCAGCCATGCTCGTGCCGAGTCTTTTAGGTAAAGCTATAGACATTGCATTGCCGCTACTTGGTTCCCTTTGTGTAAGATCACGGTTTGCAGATAATCGTCTATCCAAGACCTCGGCTCCTGTTGTCCATCATATTTGGCGGCATCAGTAGGAGTAGGTTTGAACTTTTTCGGTGGCATCGCCTCTCGTATCCTGCGGCTCAGACAGTCGGCACCTCGGAGCTCACCATCATACTCTTGGGTTTCCTCGGAATCATCGCTGTCGTAGCCTTCTTTTGCAGCACGCCGATGACGAGCTTTGTCGATTCAACTCTGTGTAATATCGTCGCGGGCATCTTTTGATCGATGCTTAGATCCTCTACCTTGATGCTTAGTTTTTTTTTCTTTTCTGGGGGCGAGCTTGTCTCCGAGTATTGCGAGACTTTCCAGTGCGCCCCGATGAGCTTGCGCCATTGGATCATTGGGCCTCGGCTGATGGTTGATCAGGTAAGCAACGAGGTTTGCCGTTGCCCCTTCGACAGTCTTTGGCCTGATCATGCCTGCGGTGTCCATAGTCATGAAATAATTGGAGAGATTCGAGGTAATCTCCCTTGCATCGGCTTCTGAGAGACGAGGAATTCGTGGTCGAAATCTCCATTGACTTTGGTTGCTTCGAGACGTGCTCCCATGCGAAGGTAGCCCCCATCGACGCTCGCTTGATTGATCGGCTGCCTGCCGGCGCCGGTCGAGGTTGGCTTGCTCATTTGCTAACCGAGCTCGATTCTTGTCTAAAATAACGTGATACCCGTTGAGGGTTCCTGCCGAAGCTCCAACGGGAATCGGAGTGCTATTGGCTATGGCGTTGCGAGCAATCTCCTACTCTTCCCCGGTGATAGTGTAAGCGCTATCGTCGTTGCTGGCGCTTGCCTCGACGTTGCGACGCCCACCACGATTGACGCGCGGGGTGCGTTCGCCTTCAGAGAGTTCGCCTCCCGTAACAGGATTGATGATAGCATAAATTTGGTGATGGGCCGCCTTCCAGGTGGTTGCCCTGGTGATACTGCTGATACTTTCTTCATCAGAGGAGTATACCTGGCGCTGCAGACGAAAGGTGTATCTTCCGAGCCCAGCCCGTGCCTAGTGTCGCAGTTGAGGCAGTAGTACGATGTTAGATCTGATGATCCAGAATCGTTGGATCCGACGGACATAGATTGCATGGAACGGTGTGGTGTTGTTGATGGCGAAGACATTGGAGTCAGCGTTGATAACGCAGCCGATAGATTGACCGTGAACGGAGATGAAGCAGTTGACGCAGCGGTCGATGAAGTCGCGGTTCTTGTTGCACTGGGGGCGAACGGATCAGGAAGCCGAAGGATGCCTCTAGAGTTGACGCAGTAATGAACGCTCCCGATCGTCATGTCCAACCCGCCGCGCAGGCCTGTGAAGGCTGAACGCGACGCGTCGCTGTGCGGAGTAAACTCGAAAGACCCGAAACAAATCGAGTTCCCCGAGCTTGGCGATGGAGGAGCCGACGATGATGTCAGCGATGCCGATAAAGATGTAGCCGACGTGATCGAAGCAGCCGATGAAGTACCTTGTACCAGCAGGTTTCCCACAGACGGTGCCAATTGTCGAGGGTGCTCCCCGGCAATGCCCACCATGATGGGCTTAGGGTTGATGGAATCCTGCAGGCTAGCACGAGACATCGGATACCAAACAAACGAGGAGAGAGATTTACCCAGGTTCGGGGCCCTCGACGAGGTAAAACCCTTACTTCCTGCTTGTCTGATCTTGATGATCGAATATGTTGGGTTACAATGAGGTAGCCGATAGGCTGTTGTTAGTCGACCCGCCGAGAGGCAAGGATTCTAGGTTTTCTAGCTCTAACTTGTGGTGGTTCTACGTAATGATTGTGTCTTCGGCAGGCTCTCTCCTGGCCCTTATATTGCAGGCCAGATCCCGAGAGTCCTGTCCGAATTCGACTAAGTTACAAAGAGATCTACTATATCCTTTCCTTTAACTATGCCTTCTTGCCTTGTTCATCAAGAATCCATCTTCGGATAAGTCTCCTTTGCTGGAACCGACGTTTAGGCCCAGCTTGATTATTGGATGATCTTCATGGGCCCCTAGCTGGGCCGGAGGAGGTAGACCAATGTTGGGTACCCGAAGGGTAATGCCCACATCACTCACCTTCTGTCGCCCCTAAGGGCTTGACTCAATCTTTATATTACCGGCTTAGTTTGCGCCGATATCACCAGTTCCGGCATACTCCTTCGGTATACCGGATCGCACAACCCAGGAGACCTTTAAACCGGTCACCCTTATCTTTGACAAGTATTGACCATGTCCGGATTACCTGTGTAAACAAGGTTTCTGGTCACCTTACTTAGGCAAGTTTGCCGTACTCTTGACCTACCGTGGGCACTTTGAGGTTAAGAAGTGGCAGCCGTAGATTCTGCGGCCGCTGTGCTTTCCCTCAAACACGACGAGTCTGCGCATAAATCTGTTACACAAACATCTTCTTTTATTGCCATAAACCATAGGTACACTGTTTCACTCTGGGTCACGGATCAACCGTGGAACTGCGTCTTACTGAGAATTTGATAGAAGGAAATCTCAAAACATACGTTCATTAGATCAAAGAAACAAATTGTATCGAGACGAAATAAAAGTAAATTACAATATCCATCGTGTCCGACATCGTTGCATATTTGAGTCTCCACCAGGAACCGAGAAAGTCTTCGTCTGCGCGCACCAGGGATGTTTTGGAAAGGATGATGAGATACGGATTTAAGGCAAGGCAGGGCATAACCAGGAAGCGGTGGGCCAGACCAGTCATTGAGACATGTGTGAGCAGACAACAGGATGTGGTTGACCATTCCCTAAAATGGGAATCGCAATTAACAGCTCTCACAACCTGCATACTAGTATGCGCCTCCCTTAATCTACCGCGGCATTAAATGGTGCCGAGCTTGTCGGACACCAACCACGGCGTAAATATCCGCCGGTATGCCATCAACCATGACGATAATTTGTTCGCCGGCTTTGCTGAATGCCGGAAATGCCCATCCGCCGGCCAAAATACTTTTCCAGCCGAATGCGGCTTGTGCCGTCCAAAAAATGCTCAGGATAAGGGTGTGCTTTTTTCTAGTGAGAAAAGGCAAATCAACCACAAAATATATGGTTAGATTTTTTCACAAGCTGAGCTTTAGATTTATTTTCTCAGCATTAAAAAATATTATAGCTCAATCGGATGACCTTCTGAACATATGAAATATCAGGGATAAGCAACGGCTGAACCACTCTCTTGACTTCACAGTCAATTTCTTTTAGAAATTAGAATACGTCAATTTCTTAGTCAATTAGCCATTCCCGCTCGAGAATCAACAAAAAGAAGAAGAATGGCCAGATTTCAGTTCCGTGGACACGGTAAGAATTTTCCACACGCTGAACTTCGTATATTTTTTTTTCTCAGCATCAAGAAAATATAATAGCTCAATCAGATGACGTTCAGAAAATACCAACTATCGGGAATAAGCAATGACTGAACGACTATCTTGACTTCACAGTCAATTTTTTTAGAATGCATCAATTTCTTAGTCAATTAGCCATTCCCGCAGAAGAATCAACAAAAAATGTAGGGTGGTGAGATTTCATTTCCATGTACTCCCTCCGTCCCACTAAAAGTGTTTCAACTTTGTCAAAATTTAGATATATCTAGACACTATCTAGTAGTTAGGTACATCTAAATTTTGATAAAGTTGAGACACTTTTGGTGGAACGAAGAGAGTACAACAGACCCACGTCACGTGTACTTAGATGCTCAAATCAATCGATCAGATGTCTCTACAAACAGAAACAAGATCTTGTGGGTGGCCCCAAACGAATTACCTATGGAATCCGAGTTTGGTCGACATGGTCAGCGTAGTGCAGCGGGCGGTATGGTGCTGTACATACGGAGCTGCTGATGTCTGGTGGTGTGCTTACATTGAGGTGCCGTCCGATACATCTTGGAGTTTGGTCAGTGTTATTCAGAAACATGAAAAGAAGCAGTCCGATACGTCGGAAGAAGCAGCCCTTGAGCTGCGACATGTCTCAAGCTCGCTGTAATTGTCGGATACTCGGATGCAACAACCTGCTATCACAGCAAGTCCAGCAAGAGATGTAGGCAGGCAGGTCTCTGTCAACTATGTTTTCACGGGCTAAGGTTAAGAAAAACAACACTGACATTGTCCCCGTACGTAACAGTGCAGAAGGCGGCTTGTTCATCGGTCCACAAATATTCCGCAACGTGCAAGATACATATACCTTTGCCAACTGATCTAATTTGTTCTGACTTCTGACATTAGCTTCATAGTATGGTAGATGCAAGGTGTTCAGAAGTATCAGTGAACGTCAGTCTCTGGGCATGAGGCATATTAATTGCAAATTTTTGTATGTTATGTATCTTTTTTTTCCAACCGGGTTTCCACCCCTTTCCATTGCATTTAACGGAAAAAACAAGTTCGAGTTATTTTACAAAAGAGATGGGGTAGGGAGAAGGGAAGCGAGCTGGGGCAGTGCCAGAAAACCCACTGTGAATACTCGCCATCGAATATCCACTATGGGATGAAAACTTGACAACACCTATATAGAGTTTTTACATAACAGGGTTCAACAAACAACTAGGGGAGCAACAGTTCTGAAGGGATCAGGAAACAGAAAACTGATCGCAGAAGACATCAGCAGCTTCAGACGCATGTGATCATCAGCATCGGCGTCTGGTACGGAGTAACTGTTGACCGCCTGGTGTAGATGGACGAAGCAGCTTGCACCATCTTCTCCGCGCCGCCAATCAAGCTCTTTTTGTCATCCGCCTTTTGTAGACCTGCCCAGTACACAATCAAAGCCACAGGAAAATATGTAATTTCACTTGGCGACCTCAGGACATGTTTTTGAAAAGTGATCTTGTTCCTCACATTCCAAATAGCCCAGCAAACAGCTACGATGATAACAACATAGAATTTCTCTAAGCCAGGAGCATAAGAATGAAACCAGACCATAGCTTGCCAAAAGGAGGCAGGGATACATCTTGCCCCCATGGCCGAAGCCAAAACACCCCAGATCACTCTCGAAGTGTTACAAGTAAAGAAAAGATAATCATTCGATTCAACTTGCCTGCAAAAGGAACAAATTGGTGCTCCAGGCCACTTCCTTTTTTTTCATATTCTCCCGAGTAAGAATAGCATCTTGACATAATTGCCACATGAAGATCTTAATTTTCAATGGAATCTTGGATTTCCATATCCAATTGTTATGAGATCTAGCCAGGTTCGTTTCCAGCAAGGCGTAAACAGATCTAGTGGAAAAAATAGCATTCTTGTTCAAGGACCAAGCAATTCTATCATTTTCATCACGAAAGGGAGCCGAAAGAAGAGTGTTTAAGACATATTGCCAATGATCAAGTAACTCACCTCTCAAGCTTCTGGGGAAAGGAACATCGAAGTTTGCATCTCTGCAACTTTTCACAATATAGTCATGCACCTGACAGAGGTTAAAAAGAACAGGGAATTTATCACGAAAAGGTTGCTCGCCCATAACTGGATCTTTCCATAGCCTGGTAATATTCCCATTGTTCAAAACCACTTTCCTCCCAGCAAAGTAAGTTTCTTTGACTTTTAAAATTGCTTTCCAACAAGGGGAATCATTAAACCTTGGGGTGACCGTAGCCACAGTTTTATTTCTTAAATACTTTGCTTTAATGATTTTCTGCCACAAGCCATCTAGGGTATCAAGTTTCCACCACCACTTGCATAGAAGGCTTATGTTTTGTTTCCTTAGATCTTTAACCCCTAGACCACCTTTCTTTTTCGATCGACAAACGCTGGTCCATTTGACCATATAATATCCTTTATTCTGCTTCTTTCCATGCCAGAAAAAGCGATGTCTATGTTTGTCAAGATTTTCAATGTAGGTTTTATTTAAAAGGAACATAGTCATGATATATGAAGGAAGATTAGATAAAAAGGAATCAACCAAAGTTAACCTTCCTCCAGAAGAGGAGGATCCACCAATCCAGGCATCAAGTCTTTTTATAAATTTGCTGTCGACAAAGTTTAAATCCGAATTTTTCAAACATCTGAAAGAAACAGGGACACCTAGATATTTCATAGGAAAGTTCCCGATCTGGCAGCCAAACATGTTGGCATAGAAGCTAGCGATATCATTGTCTCCTCCGATAAGGAAAATTTCGCTTTTTGGAAATTTATTTTGAGCCCTGACATTAACTGAAAAAGATAGAGCAAAAGTTTCAGATTAATAGCTTTATCAGGATCATGCGAAAGACAAAGGACCGTATCGTCAGCATATTGCATGATGGCCACTCCTTTATCAATAAGGTCAGGTGCCAAACCGATCAGGAGGCCATTGTTTTGTGCCTCAAGCACCATTTTAGTAAGGCATTGTGCAGCGGAATTGAAAAGGAAAGGGGATAGGGGTCACCTTGACGAACCCCTTTCGAGCTTTGGAAATATGGTCCAACCACATTATTAATTTTTACCGAGACCGTGCCGTTCTGCAGAATTTTTTCAACTTTGTTACACCAGAAGTCTCCAAAGCCCATAGCTCGTTGACTATCGAGGAGGAATTCCCAATTAATTTTGTCGAACGCTTTTTCGAAATCAAGTTTTAAGACGACATCAGTATGTTTTTTCACATGGGCATGATGCATTAGCTCATGGAGCGACATAATCCCATCTACTATGGTTATATTTTTCATAAAAGCATTTTGGTGTAAGCTAATAATCCCAGTATGTTATGTATCTTTCTATTATCTTTTAAATAAGTTGTGTATATTGTACGTAAAAGTTACTGACCTAGAAAATGCACTGATCACATGATAATATATGTACTCGGGTGCGCGGGTAGAGTATTTGGTAGTAATTGCTCACGTATAATGCCGTGTTGGAAAGTATAATGTCGTGCGAATGCACGCGTTGCTTGGAAAGTCAACTCATCGTGTTGTATTAAATCCAATACCAAACCCATAGCAGGTCCCTAATATAAGGTCATGTGTAGAATAATGGGTATATTTTGGGTCTGCTCAAACCAAGGTTGTGAAGTCCATAAATATTATTTTCGTGGTGCTGCTTTGCTTGTTTCTGAAGGCAACCACCAAGGGTGCCACTTCTCCTTGTTTATAGTGCGTCTATAAAAGAGGATGGTGTGCCGTAGCTAATGGCAGAAACAAGCTTGTGCACCTAGCTAGCTTGCATTATGACCACACCCTCGCACTCGAACCTTCCCCAGCTGCTGCCAATGCTCTTCATCCTCCTCCTTGCAGCAGCAGCTGGGTCTGACTTCATCCTGTCCCAAGCTGCCGCTGCTGAGATTGCGCTTGAGGGTTGCCCGGATAAGTGCGGCGACGTGAGCATCCCCTACCCCTTCGGCATGGGGAAGGCTGGCTGTTTCCTCCCAGGCTTCGAGGTCACCTGCAACGCCTCCTTCCAGCCGCCTCGCGCCTTCCTCGCCTACACACCAGGAGATGGAAAAGCAACACTCCAGATTAAGCAGAGCGTAGCCTACTCGGGCGCGGACAACAGCACATCTCAGTTGTCGACCGAGCAGGCGCCGTTGGAGCTGATGGATGTATCAGTCGAGAAGGCCGAGGCACGAGTGTACTCCCCGGTCATGTCATACTGCCGCACCAGTCTTTCGGACCGCCTCATGAAAACCACCGGAGTACAGTTGGACAATAAGGGGCCGTTCCTCCTGTCGGTGACGCGCAATGTACTTGTTGGCGTGGGAGCCTGGCGAAGCGAAGTTGCTTTAGTTACCATGTTGTCCATCGCCAGTAACACTTCCGAAAGCTTCATTCTCTACTGCCTTTCAGATATCAATGGCATCCTGCGGTATGCCTCCAATGGATCGTGCGCTGGGCGCGGCTGCTGCCAGGCCGCCATGCCCCCGGACACGGTCCCACTAACCGTGTTCATGCTGGGGGTGAAGAAGCGTCAATTCGACCCCGAGTACCCGGGGGGTAACAGCCCGTGCTCGTATGGCATGCTGGTGGAGACTTCATGGTACAACTTCTCTACCACCGACTTATCTGGCTATGAGGGGCTGTCCAACAAACTCTCCAGGGGCGCCCCCCTGGTGATCGAGTTCGCCATCAGGAAAGGTACGTGTCCGGCAGCAGGCCAGCGGTCACCCAAAGACTACGCGTGCCTCAGCAGAAACAGCTACTGCGCCAACGCCACCAGCGGAGAAGGCTACGTTTGCAAGTGCGCCGAGCATTACGACGGCAACCCATATGTCCCCAACGGATGCCAAGGTAATTAAAGGACATATATACTTTATATACGTACATATATTTGTTGGTCGGAGCAGCCCCGATCGAGTACCTGGACGACCTCTTATATCTTTAACTTTCCTTTGTTTTGCCTTTGCCAGACATCGATGAGTGCAAGCTTCCCGAAAAATACCAATGCTCTAATGGTGGAACCTGCGAGAACAGGCTTAACGGCTATGACTGTCCATGCGGACCCGGAATGACCAACAAGGGAGGAAAATGCTCGGAGATATTTCCCACGGTAGCAAAGGCAGTTGTGGGTAAGCACTAGTTTGCTTGGATTACTTTTTATTCCTTCACTATATATGCATTATTTCCGTGTTATGTACTTTTCATAATACCTTATACTTTCACACAAGAAAAGAAAAGGAAGCAGCATACTCAAAATCACGAAATTAAATGAATTTGTTTATCTCATAGCCCAAAAGAAAAGACAATTTGTAAATATTACTTTGATCAAACCATGATTCATGCTGGTCTCCATGTAGGTGCGGTAGCTGGTCTCCTTGTTCTGGCCCTTCTATCATTCATTATCATTCTTCGCAAAGAGCGTCGGAAGACAAAAGAATTCTACCGTAAGAATGGTGGCCCAACATTAGAGAAGGCTAAAATGATAAAGATTTACAAAAAAGAGGATCTCAAGCATATTTTGATGAGCAGCAATGTAATTGGAAAAGGTGGTTTTGGTGAGGTTTTCAAGGGATTTGTTGACAAAGTAGAAGTTGCAGTAAAGAAACCAATAACCGGTAATTTGCTAGAGAGCGAGCAGTTTGCAAATGAAGTCATCATCCAGTCTCAAGTTATCCATAGGAACATCGTTAGGCTCTTAGGTTGTTGCCTAGAAGTGGACACCCCCATGCTAGTGTACGAGTTCATCTCCAAAGGTAGCATGGACGACATTCTTCATGGGGAGGGCAACAAGGAGCCTCTTAACTTGGACGTGCGTCTAAGGATTGCTGCAGAATCAGCACATGGTCTAGCTTATATGCATTCACAAGCACATATAAAAATTTTGCATGGTGATGTGAAGCCGGCAAACATACTCTTGGATGAGAACTTCGCGCCGAAGATCTCAGACTTTGGCATATCAAGGTTGATTGCGAGAGACAAGGAACATGCTGCAACAGTTATCGGTGACAGGACCTATATGGATCCAGTGTACTTACAAACAGGTCTGTTGACTGAAAAGAGTGATGTATACAGTTTTGGGGTTCTCATCCTAGAGCTTATTAGCAGGAAGAAGGCCACTTATTCTGACAACAACAGCTTGGTCAGCAGTTTCCTTGATGCTCACAAAAAGGGGGAGAAAGCCACTGAGCTATTTGACAAGGACATTGCTGCTACTGAAAATTTGGAAGTTCTTGATAATCTCACGGAGATTGCTGTGGAATGTCTTAACCTTGATGTCGACCAAAGGCCATCAATGACAGAAGTGGCCGAACGCCTTCTCATTCTAAACCGATCTCGTAAGTTGTAAGTTGATTATCAGCAAGATTGTGTTGAGTCCGTCCATGTGTACCACCATGTAAAACAAGGTAGACAACTATCACTGTACCAACATTTACTTTATTTGTTGATGTGAGCAGCAAGGTGTGCACCCTTGGTTGTAATGAAATTTGTATTGTGAGCATTTGTTTTTCTTTGAGAAAATGTATGAACAAGTTAATTAAAGTCTTTTGTTATTTGTGTTGTATGTGGTAGTGAGTTTCTATGATTTTTTTATATAATGTATGAATTTTAATTGAACTCATTTTTATCTAAGATATATACTACAGAAGGATCGAGAGGATCTAGAAGTTAAGCTACGTTAGAAAAAAGAAGGTACAGATGTTCTGTGCCAGGTGGGCTAAGAACACCATTAAAGATGAACAATATTTCACTACCATATGTATACCACCAGTCCAATCCAAGAGTGTTGGCGCGAACGCGACCGCAAAAAATAAACCATGGGTATTAGCCTTGCAGGTGGCTTAATGCTTCTTCATAAGCGACCTGACCAGGGCGAGCCACGTTGTCATAAGGAGATGCAAAAGGGGCATCATTGGAATGGATGGAGTCGCGCACGAAGAAGAATTCTATCAGTACGGCGACCCAAAGATTGAAGATGACGATGACGATAAAACACCATACGCTCCAAAAAGAAGCGGGCCCACGCTACCTAAGAAATGTATTCCGTTCAGAAGAAGTCATGATGTGGGGCTAAATTATTCAACATCAATCAAAATAGGCAAGAAGAAAAAGAGGATTGTCCAACAGTGAGAAACATGATGTGTGTGCATGTTTGATGAAACTATTATTATATGTATCATTTTTTTTATAAGTAGGAACATCTTTATGGTGTATCTAATGATGTAATAATACATATTTGTACACATTATTTCCATCTCTTGTTTTTGACAATGTTGCTGTAGGGAAGCCCCTACGATGTGAATTATTTCTATCTCTTTTGCCTATTTTCAAATAGAATGTTCAAAAAATTCAGATTTAACCTGGTCGGCACTCCCGGCGGCGTGGGTGTCGAGCGTTCATGTCCAGGAACGGCCTGAATAAAGGTGGCGGTCCTAGGGTTCTCTCGCATTAAGACAAAGATCTGCTTCATTGCATGTTCTTCTTGATCTGGCTGGAGTGTCAAGTTCCGAAAGGCTCCGCCGACGAGCTCAGTAGTGCACCTTATGCCTGGATATTGCTGGATCGGATGGGATTCGGCCGTGCGCACCCATGTTTTTTCCGACCGTTTGGTTTAGGGGGAGCAGCGCAAGCTCTGCTATTTGTTGTCATCATGTGACATGTTTTGGTACATGGTGAAGTTTGAGGCAGAGAATGTCATGGAGGCCAGGTTTTGCGGACTAGTAATGGTGGTTCGAGTCTTCACGATGATGAGAAGTTTGCTTAGTGTTTCGGGCTTCTTAGCATGCAAGTGGGGGCGACAACATAGGCGAAGTTCAAAGTTTTAACTTTCAGGGTGAAAATCCAAGGTCTAGTTCTAATTGGTTGTGCTTGGCAATAACCTTGTCTTCAACATTACTTTGAGAGTGGAGACTATCTTCTGGGTGAAAACCTAAGATCTTCGATCAGGCAATAACGACGCTTGTGCACTGTTTCTTTCTTCGAAACATCGGTTTTGGAGAACTTGGGCTTCAGGTGTTATCTTGGTGGTGTTTGTGCTGCTATTGCTATGACTGAAACACTATAGTGAGATTTTTCCTTTTTAGGGTATTGCGTCGTTGCAAAGCTGGTTGTAATTGGTATTTTTGCGATATTAATATATTCTTTTTCTCGAAAAAATTGTCTTGTCTAATAACTCCCTTGGTATGGCTGTGTAACTTATGAGGCAAATTTACAATCACTCACGTCCAAGCATATGTAAAATTCATATGTAAAAAACAGTTCAAAAAAGCATATGTAAAATAACATACTACTTTAGTTTCACCGTGTACCCTGTTTACGGTGAAGTGTTCGATTTCAAGGTTTGTACCCCTAAAAGTTTATAGCCGAACAAACCCCCTCCATTTCAGCGAGGAAAGCTAGCTGACTTCTTCTACCCAGCTTCGAAGCCAAATGTCGCGGGATATGCATGTTTTCTCTCAGCCTCCAACCGATGAGTTGCCAATGTTCATTTTCTCGACCAATGAGCCATGGAGGTCTTCCATTCTAGAAGCTGACTTTCTATCCGTATATAGGTACTTATTTCTTTATAGGACCTGACACTTCAAGGTTTCCTTTCCATCTTAATTAAACCGTAACAACAGGCGGTTAAATAGATTGACATAAATATGTTATTGCATGTTGTACACGAAGATATTCTTTAGTTTATGCTCTTTTCTAATGATGGGGTGTAGTGGTGGATAAAGCTATGGGTGACGTAAATAAGAAGCTAGAGCTATGGAGTCAGATTTTAGAATCAAAGGGGTTTTAAATTAGTAGGACCAAGACCAAACACTACGGGAACGCGCCACTGTGCCGACGGCCAGATCCTGTGCCGACGGCAAAACATCGGGGCCGTCGGCACAGGACCCGTTCCGGCCAGGCCCGCAGGCAAGCCGTCGGCACAGAAAAACCGTCGGCACAGGAAGGTCTGTGCCGACGGCAACCGTCGGCATAGTTTCGGCCGTCGGCACAGCCTCTCCGCCGTGACGGCGAGGTAACAGCGTCAGGCTTGTGCCGACGGCACATATTTCGGCCCTGTGCCGACGGCTTTGCTGTCGGCACAACTATTTTCCATTTTACCACATTAATCTTCAAAAAATCATAACTAAATCATTATAATTCAGAAAAATACAAATAATATATCAAAATTTTCAGAAAAATAAGTTCTATCTTGAAAAAATATCAAACTTGAAATATTGCAAATATCTTAAAAAACCTTCTTAAAAATGAGCTATCATGTTCGATGTTTTATGGATTAGTAGAGTCTATGTGTTTTGTTGCCAGTTCTTAACATCAGGGTGTGGATGATTTGCTACGGCTTGTTGATACTGTAATGAACCTATCATATGATGGATGGTTGTATGTCGTTGCCGTTTTGGATTTATATAAAGCCGAGTCTAGGCCTTCTCTGTTTAAAAATAGAGGGAAAGATAATTTGCTTGAAGAATGACCGTCGCGCGAATTGCAACAACCAAAAGTAGCTGCAACAATTTTGCGTAGTTCATAATCTTGATGGAGACACACACTGAATCCCAAGTTTCTTTCCCTCTATTTTTAAACAGAAGCTCTGTTTGATCATCTTCAAATAAATTAAGGGTGAGGTCATTCTTCAAACACACAAACCCATCAAATTAAGATTCACGCAGACGGTCATTCTTCAGACAAATCACTAGACAGCACACACACAACACTAGCACATGCTATGTTTGATCATCTTCATACGATCGGCCATTCACCCTTAATTTGTTAGTGACAGACAACTTAACTGAAAACATACATAATAGTCCTGTGTTTGATCATCTTCATATGTTGATCATCCATTCACCCCTGTTAGGGATTGGCAACTGAACTGAAAACATACACCATAGTCCTGTCCTGCATAAAGTTGGAAGAGCTCGAACATCCAAGACAAGCACAGGTCCATTTCAAAAAATTCAAAAACGATCCAAACCATGTGAAACCTTCGCGAGGTGTCATATTATATGTCATAGTTACAAGGGAAAATATTAAAGTTGGAAAATTACAAACATCACAAAAATTTCTTGTAGTTTATGTAGTACATAATCTAATGCTCATGAATTTTTGGAAAAATCATTTTTATGTTCAAAATATGATATAGATGTCATATTTGGATTCCTCTCATTTTTCTAATCGATTTAGACATATTATTTGTCAAATTCTGATTTACGGATTTAAAGATATTAATTATTCCATATTAAATAGAAAAGGAAAAAAAATCATTTTATTGTCCATTTGAATTCAAGATTAATATACTTATTCTTGTAGTTTATGTAGGTAATTGTTTGAAATTAAAAAATATAAAGATGTGCAACATCAAGCAATAGGGGTTAATAATATTGATATGGTATTATTATCAACAAGGTGTTATTTGTTTCACGGAAGCTAGTCTAAATGGAACCGAGATGTTAAGCGTGCTAGGGGTGGAGTAGTGTGAGGATGGGTGACTGACCGTGAAGTTTGACCATGAGTGGAATTTGACCTAATATTAAGTGTAGTTAGAGTTAAAATGGTGCATGTGAGAGATTAAAAAAATTGGGATAAAAAAATTTGAAAAAAAAAATTTGAAATTTTTTTTAAAAAAAAATTCGAGCTAGAATTACCAAACGGCCGTTATTTCTATGCCGACGGGCAGTCTGTGCCGACGGCAACTTTGTCTGTGCCGAGGCGTTATTGTGCCAACGGCAAGGTGCCGACGGCTGCCGTCGGCACAAGCCTATGCCAACGGCAAGGCAAGCTGTGCCGACGGTCGCCGGCCGTCGGCACCTTGACTGGTTCCCGTAGTGAAATACTTATGATGCAACTTTAGTTGTGTTAGGCATAAAGACGGAGATATATCGGTTTAAAAAACAAAGTGTCTAAAAGGAACACATTCCGATACACTTGGAATCAATGTTGTAAAGCAATGTTGATATCGATGATGATGTTTGTCACATAATCAAGGCAGGATGGATAAAGTCTCGACAAGCATCTGACGTCCTATATGGACAAGAAGGTCCCACAAAACTAAAAGGTAATTCCATAGGACGACAATTTGATCGGCAAAGACAACAGATCCAACAAATGAGTGTTGCGGAGATGCGAATGCTACAATAAATATGCGGCCATACAAGAAATGATTTTTTTATAAAGGGTGTTTTATTACTTAAAGTTTCTTACGTCGACATAGCTCAGATGCACACAGCCGAACCAATCCAAAAATTACAACTAGAAATAAAACGTAGCCTCTCAATAGATTACGCTATCATCCATGTTGGGAAAAAATATCCCTTGCCGTATCCTCCAACTATATAGATACCTCCGTAAACAGATCACGATGCTCCCGGCACTATAGAGACGATCATGAACGGAGTGTAGTTATGCACCGATAGATGACATGCATAAGACAATCATTTTCATCGTTAAAAACCCTATCATTTTGACATAGCCATAGCGACCAAATAACGGCAATTTCTCTCACCTAATAAGTAGTTTGAACCTAGGATCCACGTTGTTGAGCCAATTGACAATATATTTCCAACGCTCCGTGGTGGTATAAGGTAGAACATATTTGTATGGTTGACCATATAGATCTAGCAAATTTACACCGGAAGAATAAATGCTTTATAGTCTCGTCATGGTGATACAAGACACATGTTTTACTTCCTGCTAATTGCATTTTGCAATTTTATCTTTAGTGAGAATTATCCCTCGACAGATATATATACCAGATATATATACCACGCAAACACCTTCATTTTTAAGTGGGCTTTTCATCTTCCATTTTTTCTTATTATTATCAAGTGATACATCGGGTTGGATTAAATATTTGTACATAGAACCCCCCGAGAACTTACCACTCTCATTGCGATTCCACAGAAATTCATCGAATCCCTGCATCAAATGGACAAAATCCAGACGTTGCAACAAAGCATTGCAAGATTCTTGTCTATGATCAATGAAATTTCTTCTAAATGGCACATTTGATGGGGAAGATTCCATCACCCTCTTCTAAAATGACAAAATCCAGACGTTTTCTTGTTGGAGGCTCCGATGTAGCAACCCTCACTTGCCTTTCCCGACATGCTCCAGGGAAACCTTAGATCTGGTCTTCGAGATTGGACGATAGCTACGCTATATGGTGTCACATTCCCTCTCGGGGGCATCATTTTGGAGATGGTTTCCGAACAGAGGGATCCATCATCGCGAGGGTGTGCGGTGTGTGGCTTGCCATTGTTCGAGTTTTTGCTCGGTTTTTGTGAGACTCCGATCACGATAGTCTCGATCAATCACAGCAATTCGATACAATTATCCGCAGCATCACGCTGGGAAGGGAATCAGCGACGGAGTCGCGAGGAGGAAGAAGAGAGAGATTCACCCAAAAGGGGAAACTAGTTCTGATTACAATATTCTGCTTTCTCCTTGGATCGCACGACACTTAACTTGCTTGCCTGCTCCTCAGGCCGGGTTGCTTCCGTTGTCAGGCTTGGGCCTCAATATGGGCCTCACGCATGCGTTGGCGGTAGTCCGTCCTTCTCTTGATCCTTAGGGCCTCCGTCAGATAGTGTGTTGTGACACTACCCCCTCCTCGAGTACCAGCTTGCCCCCAAGCTGGTGCCTGCGGGAACTCGTTGACGATGGCGAAGACCGACTCCCAGGTCTGCAATGACGGCGGCATGCCAGACCACTGGACCTTTACTTGTGGCACCTCTTTGCTCCCACGTTTGATCATGCGCTCATCGATGATTTGTTGAGGTTGTACTGCAAAGGAATCATTAGTGTAGTAACAGGGTAACTTTGTACTTACAGTGTCTTGGGGTCGTATGGCTTTTTTTCAGTTGAGAGACATGGATCACAGGATGAATGCGAGATGAGTCAGGTAGTTTCAGCTTGTAGGAGACATTGCCAACTCTGCTCAGTATCTGATATGGCCCAAAGAATTTGAATCCCAGTTTCTGTGTTGAGCGCCTTGCCACTGACACTTGGATATAGGGATGCAGCTTCAAGTACACCCAGTCTCCCACCGCGAAGGATCTCTCCATCCTTTTCTTATCTGCATGTTGCTTCATGCGGCGCTGCGCTCGTTCTAAGTGCTGACGGATAACTGGCAGCATCTCAACCCGCTCGCGCAGCCATTCATCCAGCTCTGTATGCCCATTGGGTTCCGCTTGCTGGAATGCAAAGTGACGAGGTTTGCGTCCATACAGTACCTCAAATGGAGATCTCCCCGGCGCAGAATGAAAGGATGTGTTGTACTAGTAGGCAGCTAGGGAAAGCCATTTCGCCCATTGCTTCGGATTTGCATGTACGAGACATCTGAGATAGGTCTCCAAGCATTGATTTAACCGCTCAGTTTGTCCATCGGTTTGTGGGTGGTAAGATGAACTCATGTTCATAGTTGTGTCAGTCAGTCTGAACAGATTTTGCCAAAAGCTGCTGATGAAAACCTTGTCTCTGTCAGAGATGATTACCTTGGGAATGCTATGGAAGCAATAGACATTGTCGACGAATGCCTGAGCTACAGTTGCCGCAGTGAATGGGTGCTTCAGAGGTATAAAGTGACCAAACTTTGTGAATTTGTCCACCGCAACTAGAATCGTATCATACTTGCCAGAGATGGGTAATCCTTCAATAAAATCGAGGCCAACAGTATGCCAGGCTTCAGGAGGAATTGGCAATGGCTGTAGTTTACCTGGTAGTTTAGTGTGTTCACTCTTAGCTTGCTGGCAGACAGTGCAATGTTGTACATACTTGGTGATGTCCTGCTTCATGTGTGGCCACGCGAACATTTGCTTCACTTTGTGGTATGTGACCAAGCCCCCTGAGTGGCCACCCAAACCACTATTGTGCAAGGCTGTAAGCACTGCCTGCTGAGCTTCTTTATGATTCCCTAGCCATATCTTACCCTGGTGTCTAATGACTCCATCCACCAGTGCAAAGCCCTGCGCGTTTGAGCCCTGGAGACATAATTCAGCGTATAGCTTCTTTGTTTGCTCATCTTTCTCGTATCCTTCTATCACAATTTCCATCCAGCGTGGCCTTGCTGCTGAAATTGCACATACTGTATTTGGGCGCCTGGACAGAGCATCAGCTGCAATGTTGTGTTTCCCTTGTTTGTACACTACCTGTACTGCAGCCCCAATAGCCTGAAAAAAGCTTTCTGTTGGATCTTTGTGTTGAATTTATGTTCCCCCAAATGAACAAGGCTCCGTTGATCAGTATGAATCACGAAGGGCGCATGCTGCAAGTAAGATTTCCACTTGTCAACAGTCAGCAGGATGGCAAGGCACTCCTTGTCGTAGATGGACAGAGCCTGGTTTTTTGGTCCGAGGGCTTAGCTCAGGAACGCCAGAGGGTGTCCACGCTGCATCAGCACCGCTCCGATACCAGTTGCACATGCATCAGTCTCCAACACGAACTCGTGTTCAAAATTGGGCAGCGCGAGCACGGGCGCTTGCACCAACGCTTGTTTCAGCGAGCGAAAAGCATCTTCAATTGGTGGTGACCACACGAAGGGTGTGTCCTTCTTCAGTAACGCTGTCAGCGGTCGACAGATAATCCCGAATTGGCGGATAAATTTACGGTAGTATCCCGCCAATCCTAGGAATCCGCGGAGCTGCTTCACATTGCGTGGTTGAGGCCAGTGGTGCACTGCTGATATTTTGGTGGGATCAGTCGCAACTCCTTCCGCGATGATTATATGCCCGAGGTACTCGAGGGATCGTTGCGCAAATGAGCATTTGCTCTTCTTCAAATACAACTTGTTCTGCTCAAGCAACTGGAATACCTCAGTTAGGTGCCCCTTATGGTCTTCCAATGTCTTGCTATAGATGAGCACATCGTCCACAAAGACCAATACGAAGCACCTAATTGCGTGAGCAAAAATCGTGTTCATCGCCGCTTGAAATGTTGCCAGCGCGGATGTCAATCCGAAGGCCATGACGCGAAATTCATAATGTCCTTCATGTGTTTTGAATGCCGTTTTGTTTTCATCTTTTTCACGCATTCGTATCTGGTGGTATCCCGAGCGAAGGTCCAATTTGGTGAAGAACTGCCCTCCCGCCAGCTCGTCCAAGAGTTCATCCATGATCGGCATTGGAAATCTGTCTTTGACCGTCACAGCATTCAATTGGCGGTAGTCGACGCAAAAGCGCCATGACCCGTCCTTTTTCTTCACCAACAACACCGGAGAAGCAAATGGACTCTGGCTCGGCTTGATTATGCCTTGGTGTATCATCTCTTTGATTTGTCGTTCGATCTCATCGTTTTGCTGAGGCGAGTATCGATATGGTTTGGCATTCACAGGTTGGACGCCGGGCATGAGCTCGATTCTGTGATCAAATGCTCTATGGGGAGGAAGACCTGTTGGGGTACCAAAGCATTGTTCGTGTTCAGATAGCAACTGCGCTATTTCATGAGGCAATGGCACCGCGTCATAGGACTCTCCAATGGGACACAAATGGATTACTTGCGCTACTGCATTTTGCTTAATCAGTTGTTGAATTTCTGCAGCCGAAATGGAACTGCATTCTTTCACTGTGTCTTTGATCCCTTTGAGTGTTACTCTTTTTCCTTGTACCTTGAAGCGAAGTGTTTTCTTTGGCCAATCTATCCACATCTTTCCACATTCATTTAACCAGTCCATCCCTAGAATGATGTCATAGCATGGAATGTTGAACACCCTGAAATTAGTGTTGAACTGGGCACATCTGCATTCCCATGGTGTATCAGGCACTGCTGTGGAAATCTGTGTTTTGCGACTGTCAGCCACCTACACTGTGACCGGTTCGACATCTATGGTTTTCAGCCCTAATTGTATCACTGTCTTGTCGTTGATGAAACTGCCACAACTTCCTGAATCAATCAGTATCAAGACCTGTTTTCCGTGCAGTGTTCCTTGCAACCGGATGCTCTTGCTGTGTGTGGTTCCTGCCAATGCACACTTTGAAATCTCTACTATATAAAAAGGAAGAACTGGTTCTGTTTCCTCCGATTAAAAGTTTCGTCCTACATATTTTCATCTGACTATTTTGCCCTCTTGCCAAATCGCATAATACATAGGATGGAACGGTACCGGTTCGTTTATGTCCCCGATTTGTTGCTCTCTTTTCTTTCCTTCTGCGCGAGCGACACCGCCTTCATCCGTCCAGATCAGATCGAATCCCATCAAAACAATCCTTCCACCTCGATCCCCCTCCGAAAATCCTAGCATAGCACCAGAAGCCCGCGACGATTTCCTCTCTGCCGTGCTTTACCGCCGCCAAGAGAAGCAACCCGCGTCGTCGTCGTCCAATCAGACACGCACTTGAGCAGATCGAACTGAATCGTCCCCGATTTCGTTAAAACTTTGATTCTGGTCTTCAAGGCCCTCTCTCTTCCCCAGATCGCCGCCGTCGACCTGCCTGTCCGGAATCCAGTGCTTGCTCCGCAGCTCCAGCACGGGACGGGACCGAATGGCCGGATCCAGTTCTTCTCCCGACAACGGTGTCAAGCAGCACGAGCTAAGTTCCCCCCAGCTCAGCAGGTCCGTCGGTTTCAGTGCTTGCTCTCCGCAGGTCCGCCGTCTCGCCATTCTGCCTAATGCAGGCTCTGGCCGGCCGTGCTCCAACCAAGCCACAGGCTCAACTCCAAATCGTTTAATAGTACTCCATCATTTACTGAGGTATGCCAATCGTGGTTTGCATACATACAAACTTGACTAACATACTATTGTGTAGACTGGCCACATGAAAATAATTTCAATAGGATTTCCAGTAGAGGACTTCCGTGTTGTTTAGATGTGTCTGCTAGCAGAAGCGATGTACCGTGAAACTACGAAGTTGTATTTCTGTGTCATGTTCATGTGAGACTTTGAGAGAATTGTGAGGAACTAAAATAAGTACCAAGAGTTTAGGTTCAGGTGAGATAAGTAAATCTGTGCTCAACATAGGTTAGCAGTGACACAATTTATATACTGAACAGTACTAATTAGGCTCAGTTTTGAACAGGAAAGCTATGAACAAAAGAAAATCTAACACTGTATATATGTGTGTGTGTGTGTGTGTTAGGGAAAATATATTCAGTGGTAGATGATAGGTACACAAGTTTATACATGTAAATGAGTTATTTTCCCTGTGTATACAAGCTGCTAGCATTTGCATTTGTTGCCTCTGAAAATCTGCAACTGTACATCTATTAATCTATACACTTGCTCATGGTGCAGTCATGTAAATCAGTGCCATGCTTAGTTGCATGTTTAATTAGGAGTAAAGAGATGAAATTGAACCATAAGTTCAGGTTTGGGGATGTTTTGTTTAGGGCATGACTGGCATTGCTTTTATCATGGCGCAGGTTAATACTTCGTCGAGCCGTTCCAAAAGTTTGTCGGTGTAGCTATCAGGATGAAGTTCAGAGTTGTTTGCCGGAAATTGTACGACTACGTGAGGTATGATCTCAAAGAGATCATGTTCCCGTCTTCTCTGCCAGATCCTCCGAGCACCAAGAGGCGTCCTAAGCTCACACTAAAAGATGGGATTCTATACTGTATATGTTTCAGTGTGTGTTTTTCTTGAGCCTTGATTTGATTCAGATATGTGAACAAGAAGTTCAGCAACCAGTGTAAGGCTATGATGGAAGCCGATTTCCTCTACAAGGAGGTGCCTTCAAGGATAGACTCTTCTTCACTCTGAAGGTAAGAATTTATTGCTGCCATGTGAGGATCTCCTCTGATTCATTTGTAGTCTGCAGTCTATTTTTAGCGCTCAGTTAAATCTCAAATGAATTGATACTCAGTATCCTTAGATTTTATTTCAGTAAAGCACTTAAGATAGAAGTATGCCTATTCGTAGCATATTTGAGGTAGTGTTGCTGCCAAGTATCTAATTTACCCTGGGTTCAGATAAGTTTTTCCCAAAGTGTAAATACCGTATCTCTGTTATATAGAATACATCTCATGTCTTGCAGGTTTTGGATGCTTTCCCAGAGTGAAATTTTTGTCAACACCCGGATTTTTAAGTCCAGATGCCTATTATGCCGTTCCTCGCAATCCCAGGAATATTGTTTTTGCGAGACATAATAGATTGATATCACAACACATCATTCATTACATACCATAATCGTCTTACAACACAGGATCACATGATCCAGTCTTAACACAACATAGGGGATCTAGAGATCCAAATACAAAACACATAGCGGAAGCGAAGTAGTAGTGGTCTTGGTCCATCTGTTCCACAGGCAACTGTTGACGTCAGGAGTAGTCCTAGTTATCGTAGACGTCCTGCTGTCCTTCTTCCGGGTTCTGGTACTCCTCTTCATAATCTGGCCATTTGAATAGCCAGGGACACAGCCATGAGTACTTTTAAAGTACTCGCAACTAATACTAATGTAAATACTATCTATAGGGGTTCTAAGCTCTAGTTTCATTTGCAGAAAGCCAGTTTTATTTCATAAGCACTTTAATAATCAAAACCTCTTCATTTGCCTAACTTAACTCAAGCGGGAACATTAGTGTCATTCCCACAACTTAGTTGTGATTCAAGTCAAAATCACCTTTCAATTCAAGTCACAAGTCACCATTCATATTTTTGGAAAAGTTCTGATGACGGAACAGTATGGCCTTTTCAACTGTCCATGATCATGACGCGGCTATCCGAATAGGTTTACACTGCAGAGGTTGTACACTTGTGCCACAACAATTGCAATAGTTCGTCAGGGGTAACTGGCCCTGATTTATCGTACGCAGTACGCGAACTACCAATCCTAACCTTTCATTTACATACCCTAGTATAGGCACCTCTCCCCATGAGCTTGGCCTCCCAGTGAAGACCATCCGTCAACCTGGGAACTGCACAGGGCTTGGGTAGGACATTCACCTCATTTCACGTCATTTCACTTTTGGTGGAGGCAGCCTTGGCATAACCCCTATGACGCTTGTTCAGAGGGAACCCATACTAAAATACATAAGTTTCCAGTTAAGCCTTACCCAGATTCAGGTATTGTGGGGATACTTAAGAATTGGAATGGTATCGCATCCGAACCCAACCATTTTGGTAAATTTCACCAAGTCATTCACAAGTCATATTCACCTTCAAAATCTTTCAATAGAATGACTCATCATTCCAAGGTTTTCAAAATCTTTGGTTTTCACAAGTTCCCATCTATAGTAGTCAATTTTAGTTTAGCACTAGCAACTAGTTGTGAGGGATGCTAATCAACTTGCATTGCTCTAGGCTAAGTTTGATGCTCTTGTACTACTCCATAACTAAACCAAGTGAATCATAAATCAAAAAGTAACCTTGATAAATCAAAACCAATAAAGCTTGTAGAGTAAAAACTTGGGATAGGACCAATAAGCATAAAGTAAAAAGTAATGGTGCCTTGCTCTTGTAGAGCTTTGCACTAATCTATCTTGCATTGGTAATAGCTTGCCTTGATTGGGGAGGTGATCAAAGTTTTCTTCTCCTTCCTCTTGGTAGAATACCTCTTCCTCTTGATAGTCTCCGGTACTAGCGTCTATAAACGAATACGAGGATACAATCACAAACAATACTTAAGTACTCTTAATTAGCCTTAATGGCTCACACAAATGATCTAGCATCACTACTTAACATTGCTACCCAAAATTATGCTAAGGTTTTCCTTACTTAGCATTAGAGAAATAATTTCCTCTTATTGAATTGTTGATTAGGGTTTCTCTTTAGTTTGGGAGAAATAATTTCCTCTCATTGAATCTTGTTTAAGATTTAATCTCCTCAAATAACCATGTATGATCACATGTTGACCAAGGTCAACACTTCACACCTATCATTTGAGAAAAAGGATTTAAATGAGATTCATCATCTCATGCCATTTAAATAACCATTGTGATTTAAATTCCACAAGTGAGCAAGTATGAGCCCATGCCATAGAGGTCATCACATTACTTCATAACACTTGGGAAAATGATTTAAATGAGGTGCTACACCTCATAGATTTAAATTCCTAATTTTTGAAATGATTTAAATGGGCTAGTTATTGACTACATAGCCAATATTTTGCTTCTAGCCCATGATCATGTACAGAACCCATATCATAATTTTGCATAGTAAATTAGAGTTGGTGAAATGTGAATTATGAGAGGTGGAATCACCTCAAAATTCAAAAGGGTTGATTTTTAATATTTATTTGAAAACTGAAAAGTATCTGACTTGTTATTTTTACCATTCAAATTCTACACAAGCTATGAGGGTGAATCCAGTGGGATTAGTTAGATAAATTCATAAGGATTCTGGAACAATTTGATTTACTAAATTTGGACTTGTAGATTTGAAACTATTCAAAATATAGCACAGACCAGTATTGAAAATTTACTGAATCATATTAATTTGAAAATGGCTAAGTGGGCTAGGCGGGAAGTAGATGGGCCGAAAGATTTAAAACGCAGAGGGGCCAGCCCAACTAACGCTGCGGGCCAGCTGACAGTGGGTCCCAGTGGTCAGCGACTCAAATAACCCGAAGCGGTACCTTGCAACTGGAGCCGTAGGATTAGATTGAGGATCGACGGCCGTGCGTCGTCGTCGTCGTCGGGGAGAAGGGCGTGCTGCCGCGGCGGAGGTAGGGGGTCGGCGGCGAGCTGGGGCTCCGGCGAGGGTCGGCGATGCTGCTGGACGACGTTGTCGACGATGGGGAGTCGACTGGTACCAGTGGCAACTCCGATGGTGGCCGAATTCGACGGGTTGATCTGCGGCGGACTCCGGCGATCGACGGAGCAATTGGAGTGATCTAGGGCGTAATCCAGGTGGAGAAGGGGTCTAGGAGCTCGAGGAGAAGGAGGGGAGCAGAAATGGTGTGGAGGAGGAAGTGCGGGAGAGGCTCTATTTATAATGGCGCGCGGGTGCTGTGGGTGCCGTGGAGGTCGTCGACGGCGAGGGCTGTTCAGGGCACGAAGGGGCAAGGCGATGGGGGCGCGTGCTTGCAGGCATCATGGCGGTCACGACGCGCTTGATGGGGCAACGAATGGGGGACGAGAGCGTGCTGGCATCGTTGCCGTCCTCGCAGTACGGGTGCGGCAGAGGTTGGATCATGGCGACGGCGACAGGTCCTCCGCGAGCTAGTGAGCGTGTCTACGGGGTAGAGGAGGTGGTGGCGACGCTTGATGCAGAGGTAGGCTTGGGGGTGGCGACGCACGGCGGCGTGCTCTGGCGCGTCCAGGACGGTGTCCGCGCGCTCACCGCGGATGGCATGTTCTAGGCGTGTCTGGGCGTGCGTCGTGTGGCCAATGTCGTGCTCGCGCGAGCAAGGGCCGTGCTGCGTGATGATCAGGGAGGTCAGGGGAAGGTACAGGGCAAGGTGAGCGTGTGAGAGAGAGGCCAGAGAGAAAGGAAGTGAGTGTGGCCGGCATGGCACGGCATGGTGAGGTTCTTGATCATTCCTCCACTTTACTCAGTGCCAAAGGCTTGGTCTGATGCAGAGGAGGTACCAGGGTTGTGATGATCACAAATGGAAAGTGGTGGAGGCTAAAATCTGATGGGTATTAGGGTGTGTGTCAAATGCCAAATGTTGCCTGCCAAGTGTTTGTGATAATGGCCGCAAGAGAATTTTGTTTGAATTTTGAAAAATCTTTTTGGTGCATCTCATTCATATAAATAAAGAAGTAGAATGGTGGTGGTGGTGGTCAATTTGGTGCAGGTTTGCAAGATTTCAAAATGGGGGTTGATCTTCTCTTTGTTTCAATGTCTCCACTTGGCATCTCTATTTTGGTCAACCTAGGCAGAGTCAACACTGGTGGTCAACAGCAAACTTGTTCACCTTGACATGGTCTTGGATGAGGTGGAAAGAGTTGACTAAGTTTAGTTTAGGAATCTTCCAAACCAGGGGTGCAAAGTGGGTAAGATGATAAAAATGTCACATATGACCATTATCATATGTGAGTGGGATTTGATTTTTCCTTTGCTTTGAATTGGGTTTCTTTGATTCAAAAGGGTGTGTTATTGATATATAAGTGTTTTACAAACAATAGCACAAGCAAATGTGGCCTTGGTTGAAGATTTGCAAAATTGGCTAAAGTGTATGTGAGTGAAAATGGAATTTTCTCACTATTTCATTTCTCTCTATTTGATTTGATTTTTCTTGACTTCAAAGTGATTCTTATTAGTTTAGGAACATTTCAAAACCATTGAAACCATTCCAAAAGGTCTAGCTCAAAGATTTGCAAAAATGGCCATAAACACATGTATGTGATATTCCAAATTTTCTTATTTTCCTCTTTTATTTATCTTGCTTTACTTGGGCATGGTTGAGGGTCAATTTAGGGTTAGATTAGGTTTAGAGATGGTTTCACACTATTTGGTCAAGTTATAAATGCATAGGTCAAGGTTTGGGTAAATTGGCTATGTGTCACATATGCCTCTATGCATATGTTGCATTTGATTTTTAATTTGACTTGGCTTGACCCAATTGATGTTGTTGAGTGCTGAAATGGTATAGAGGAGTGATCCAACCATTCACCACAAGTCTTAGGGTCAAGGTCCTCAAATTCATAAATTTGCTATTTACTCTCATATGCCTCTATGACATTTTTATTTTCTTTTTATTTTTTGGTTTCACCTTGGATTTGGTTTGATAAGTACTAGGTAAGGTTTATTAGGATTTTCCAATCCTCTAAACAAGGTAGAAAGGCCTAGGGTAAAGTTTTACAAAAATAGCCATAGGCACATAGGCCCTTTTCTTATTTAATTTCTTTTTATTTGGTTTTAACTTGGAGGGTGAAAAGAGGGGTGAGGTTTTAGGGTTTAAGATCATTTCAAAATACTTCAACACACAATCATGGCAATAGCACAAGAATTAAGCATGATCACTATGTATCAAACTTAATTTAATAAAAGTTTTTTTGTTGGTTCCAAAATTCGGAAAAAGGGAAATTCATTTTCTTTGTTTTGAAATTTTGGGATGTTACAAACCCTTCCCCCTTAAACAAATCTCGTCCCGAGATTTTATGAAAAGTTAGGTTCCTAAGAAAGATTGAGCAATTGGATTAACAGGAAAACATACTTGGCATGGCCTGGGATGCTTCCTGGGCTTCAGTGGCATTCATGTGGTAGAGACGGCCATTGGGGTTGTTCTGGTTCCTTCTGCCGCGCGCCGTTGTTGTGGCAGTGGTATTGGGGCAGTCTTGGCAAGCTTCTTGGGGCACTGTTGGAGTAATGTCCAATTCCACATTCATAGCAGTTATGGTTGACTTGTCCTTCGGGGTGACGGGGATGGCGTTGCTTCCAGTAGTGTTGGTGTTGTTGTTGTTACCATTGGGGTTGTTGTTGTGGTTGTGGTTGTGGTTGTTGGTGTTGCCTCCGGCTTCGGGGTCCTCCATTGTTGTTGGTGTAGTTTGGGCGATAACAGGGGCTTGTTGTATCTTGGGGTGAATCCTCCAGAGGAGTTGTTGCGGTACTTCTGGGTATGGTGGGGTCCATTCTGATTCATCATCCTTCTCTTGCGGTTCTCGTTGGCTTGATGCAGTTTTCCTTCCATTTGTATAGCAGAGTCCACAAGGGCTTCGAGGTCAGCGAACGGAATGTTCACTAACACAGTTTGCATTTCATCATGCAATGTCGAAATCTTTCCTCTTCTCGTTGGTGTCGGTCTCATCCCGGCGTACCTTGACAGAGTAAGAAACCTGTCGGTATTCCACCACGGACATCCTTCCTTGTTTGAGTTCCCGAACTCGTCTCTCATTTTCTTGATCATCCTTGGGGCACATGGTATTTGCTAAACTTCAGCTTGAAGTCTCCCAGGTCATCATCTGTCCCGCATTCATTGCACGGGCGCTTGTCCACCAGGCTCTGCATGTCCTGACAGTGGGTGGCACACTTTTCTGCGGCTTCAACCCAACTTCGAGGTTGTTCTCCATCGTCTGGAGCCGTCATCGCATCTAGGGCTCTTCACTTGCTGAACATGGGTGGGTTGGTGTTCTGAAATTCTTCAGCTTCGATCCAGGTGATCGTGGTTTCCATGGCCTTGATTGTTCTGAGCTATCCTGTGCAGCTGTTGGCTGTCAGCTCTCTCGCTTCTGGTCCGCCATCATCATCTGGAGCATCTGCATCATGGCGTCTTTGCTGTTGGTGGGGCCATCTGAACATTGAGATAGATGATAAGATAAGAGGGAAATTTCTAGGGTTGGTTTGGTTAAATTTTAAAAAGTTCATAACTTGAAAACTTGAGTAGTGTTGCGGGGGTATAAACCAACAACACTTTTTCATTCATACCAAGCATCACACATTACAAAGCTAACACACCGTTGGTTTGAAGAACCATTCATTCGTTCTACGATACAAGGGGATCCTGATACAACTCACATCTACGATAGTGCTTTAGTGATACTACTCTTCAGGGTGGATTCTTCATCTTCACGGGTAATGTGCTTGGCGAAAGGCGAGGGCGTTGTCCAACTCCTTGCGGGTCTTGTACAGCATGAAGTCGAGGTAGGCAACATAGTGGTTCATCTCCGGGTGTGGGGGCATAGTTATTGGTCTTCCCATGGGATCATGTCTTGGGTAGTAAATAAAGCGAGTGTTCTTGATCTTGTTCACATTCTGTCCACACAGACGGGCAATTGCTTCCTGCATGGCTCTAGCTATTCCATCCTTCCAAGTGTTTCCCGTTACCGAAAACCAGATGGTTTCCCAAATTGGGGCTCCAAGGCTTCCTCTCAGATCTGCAGTAACTTCCCACCGAGGTGGTCCTCCCGATGGATTGTTGAGGGGTAAAGAATCTCGGCGGGTAAATACTCAACCAGCTTGTTTCAGATCCTTCTCGAACATTAGGTTTCCTCCGTGGCCAAGCTGATAGGACCAGGTGTACTCCATCTGTGAAGAATTATGATGAGTAAGTTAGAGAGGTGGGTAGTGTGTCAAAATTTTATGTAGTGGTATAGGAAGAATAGAGCATAACTTTCTTATTTGAAGAAGATCTCAAGGATAAGAGTGAGAATAAGTTTTCATAAGTATTCACTTCGTTTGTTTTGAAACTAAGTTTTTCAGACGTCCATTCTAACTAGGGTCTCCTAAGGTCAACAATGGCTCTGATACCAACTTGTCAACACCCGGATTTTTAAGTCCGATGCCTATTATGCCGTTCCTCGCAATCCCGAATATTGTTTTTGAGACATAATAGATTGATATCACAACACATCCTTCATTACATACCATAATCGTCTTACAACATAGGATCACATGATCCAGTTTTAACACATAGGGGATCTAGAGATCCAAATACAAAACACATAGCGGGCGAAGTAGTAGTGGTCTTGGTCCATCTGTTCCACGTGCAACTCGTTGACGTCAGAGAGTATAGTTATCGTAGACGTCCTGTCCTTCTTCCTTCCTGTTCCCTCTTCATAATCTGGCCATTTGAATAGCCAGGACACAGCCATGAGTACTTTTAAAGTACTCGCAAACTAATACTAATGTAAATACTATCAACTATAGCCAGGGGGTTCTAAGCTCTAGTTTCATTTGCAGAAAGCCTGTTTTATTTCATAAGCACTTTAATAATCAAAACCTCTTCATTTGCCTAACTTAACTCAAGCGGGAACATTAGTGTCATTCCCACAACTCAGTTGTGATTCAAGTCAAAATCACCTTTCAATTCAAGTCACAAGTCACCATTCATATTTTTGGAAAAGTTCTGATGACAGAACAGTATGGCCTTTCCAATCGTCCATGACCGCGGACGGATATCCGAATAGGTTTACACTCGCAGAGGTTGTACACTTGTGCCACAACAATTGCAATAGTTCGTCTGGATTTATCGTACGCAGTACGCGAACTACCAATCCTAACCTTTCATTTACATACCCTAGTATAGGCACCTCTCCTCATGAGCTTGGCCTCCCAAAGAAGACCATCCGTCAACCCGGGAACTGCACAGGCTTGGGTAGGACATTCACCTCATTTCACGTCATTTCACTTTTGGTGGAGGCAGCCTTGGCATAACCCCTATGACGCTTGTTCAGAGGGAACCCATACTAAAATACATAAGTTTCCAGCTAAGCCTACCCATTCAGGTATTGTGGGGATACTTAAGAATTGGAATGGTATCGCATCCGAACCCAACCATCAGTTTTTAAAATTTCACCAAGTCATTCACAAGTCATATTCACCTTCAAAATCTTTCAATAGAATGACTCATCATTCCAAGGTTTTCAAAATCTTTGGTTTTCACAAGTTCCCATCTATAGTAGTCAATTTTAGTTTAGCACTAGCAACTAGTTGTGAGGGATGCTAATCAACTTGCATTGCTCTAGGCTAAGTTTGATGCTCTTGTACTACTCCATAACTAAACCAAGTGAATCATAAATCAAAAAGTAACCTTGATAAATCAAAACCAATAAATCTTGTAGAGTAAAAACTTGGGATATGACCAATAAGCATAAAGTAAAAAGTAATGGTGCCTTGCTCTTGTAGAGCTTTGCACTAATCTATCTTTCATTGGTAATAGCTTGCCTTGATTGGGGAGGTGATCAAAGTTTTCTTCTCCTTCCTCTTGGTAGAATACCTCTTCCTCTTGATAGTCTACTAGCGTCTATAAACGAATACGAGGATACAATCACCAAACAATACTTAAGTACTCTTAATTAGCCTTAATGGCTCACACAAATGATCTAGCATCACTACTTAACATTGCTACCCAAAATTATGCTAAGGTTTTCCTTACTTAGCATTAGAGAAATAATTTCCTCTTATTGAATTGTTGATTAGGGTTTCTCTTTAGTTTGGGAGAAATAATTTCCTCTCATTGAATCTTTTTTAAGATTTAATCTCCTCAAATAACCATGTATGATCACATGTTGACCAAGGTCAACACTTCACACCTATCATTTGAGAAAAAGGATTTAAATGAGATTCATCATCTCATGCCATTTAAATAACCATTGTGATTTAAATTCCACAAGTGAGAAAGTATGAGCCCATGCCATAGAGGTCATCACATTACTTCATAACACTTGGGAAAATGATTTAAATGAGGTGCTAAACCTCATAGATTTAAATTCCTAATTTTTGAAATGATTTAAATGGGCTAGTTATTGACTACATAGCCAATATTTTGCTTCTAGCCCATGATCATGTACAGAACCCATATCATAATTTTGCATAGTAAATTAGAGTTGGTGAAATGTGAATTATGAGAGGTGGAATCACCTCAAAATTCAAAAGGGTTGATTTTTAATATTTATTTGAAAACTGAAAAGTATCTGACTTGTTATTTTTACCATTCAAATTCTACAAAAGCTATGAGGGTGAATCCAGTGGGATTAGTTAGATAAATTCATAAGGATTCTGGAACAATTTGATTTACTAAATTTGGACTTGTAGATTTGAAACTATTCAAAATATAGCATAGACCAGTATTGAAAATTTACTGAATCATATTAATTTGAAAATGGCTAAGTGGGCTAGGCGGGAAGTAGATGGGCCGAAAGATTTAAAACGCAGAGGGGCCAGCCCAACTAACGCTGCGGGCCAGCTGACAGTGGGTCCCAGTGGTCAGCGACTCAAATAACCCGAAGCGGTACCTTGCAACTGGAGCCGTAGGATTAGATTGAGGATCGACGGCCGTGCGTCATCGTCGTCGTCGGGGAGAAGGGCGTGCTGCCGCGGCGGAGGTAGGGGGTCGGCGGCGAGCTGGGGCTCCGGCGAGGGTCGGCGATGCTGCTAGACGACGTTGTCGATGATGGGGAGTCGACTGGTACCAGTGGCAACTCCGATGGTGGCCGAATTCGACGGGTTGATCTGCGGCGGACTCCGGCGATCGACGGAGCAATTGGAGTGATCTAGGGCGTAATCCAGGTGGAGAAGGGGTCTAGGAGCTCGAGGAGAAGGAGGGGAGCAGAAATGGTGTGGAGGAGGAAGTGCGGGAGAGGCTCTATTTATAATGGCGCGCGGGTGCTGTGGGTGCCGTGGAGGTCGTCGACGGCGAGGGCTGTTCAGGGCACGAAGGGGCAAGGCGATGGGGGCGCGTGCTTGCAGGCATCATGGCGGTCACGACGCGCTTGATGGGGCAACGAATGGGGGACGAGAGCGTGCTGGCATCGTTGCCGTCCTCGCAGTATGGGTGCGGCAGAGGTTGGATCATGGCGACGGCGACAGGTCCTCCGCGAGCTAGTGAGCGTGTCTACGGGGTAGAGGAGGTGGTGGCGACGCTTGATGCAGAGGTAGGCTTGCAGGGGTGGACTGAGGCGACGTAACGGCGTGCGCTCTGGCGCGTCCAGGACGGTGTCCGTGCGCGCTCACCGCGTGACTGGCATGTTCTGGGCGTGTCTGGGCGTGCGTCGTGTGGCCAATGCCGTGCTCGCGCGAGCAAGGGCCGTGCTGCGTGATGATCAGGGAGGTCAGGGGAAGGTACAGGGCAAGGTGAGCGTGTGAGAGAGAGGCCAGAGAGAAAGGAAGTGAGTGTGGCCGGCATGGCACGGCATGGTGAGGTTCTTGATCATTCCTCCACTTTACTCAGTGCCAAAGGCTTGGTCTGATGCAGAGGAGGTACCAGGGTTGTGATGATCACAAATGGAAAGTGGTGGAGGCTAAAATCTTATGGGTATTAGGGTGTGTGTCAAATGCCAAATGTTGCCTGCCAAGTGTTTGTGATAATGGCCGCAAGAGAATTTTGTTTGAATTTTGAAAAATCTTTTTGGTGCATCTCATTCATATAAATAAAGAAGTAGAATGGTGGTGGTGGTGGTCAATTTGGTGCAGGTTTGCAAGATTTCAAAATGGGGGTTGATCTTCTCTTTGTTTCAATGTCTCCACTTGGCATCTCTATTTTGGTCAACCTAGGCAGAGTCAACACTGGTGGTCAACAGCAAACTTGTTCACCTTGACATGGTCTTGGATGAGGTGGAAAGAGTTGACTAAGTTTAGTTTAGGAATCTTCCAAACCAGGGGTGCAAAGTGGGTAAGATGATAAAAATGTCACATATGACCATTATCATATGTGAGTGGGATTTGATTTTTCCTTTGCTTTGAATTGGGTTTCTTTGATTCAAAAGGGTGTGTTATTGATATATAAGTGTTTTACAAACAATAGCACAAGCAAATGTGGCCTTGGTTGAAGATTTGCAAAATTGGCTAAAGTGTATGTGAGTGAAAATGGAATTTTCTCACTATTTCATTTCTCTCTATTTGATTTGATTTTTCTTGACTTCAAAGTGATTCTTATTAGTTTAGGAACATTTCAAAACCATTGAAACCATTCCAAAAGGTCTAGCTCAAAGATTTGCAAAAATGGCCATAAACACATGTATGTGATATTCCAAATTTTCTTATTTTCCTCTTTTATTTATCTTGCTTTACTTGGGCATGGTTGAGGGTCAATTTAGGGTTAGATTAGGTTTAGAGATGGTTTCACACCATTTGGTCAAGGTGTAAATGCATAGGTCAAGGTTTGGGTAAATTGGCTATGTGTCACATATGCCTCTATGCATATGTTGCATTTGATTTTTAATTTGACTTGGCTTGACCCAATTGATGTTGTTGAGTGCTGAAATGGTATAGAGGAGTGATCCAACCATTCACCACAAGTCTTAGGGTCAAGGTCCTCAAATTCATAAATTTGCTATTTACTCTCATATGCCTCTATGACATTTTTATTTTCTTTTTATTTTTTTTGGTTTCACCTTGGATTTGGTTTGATAAGTACTAGGTAAGGTTTATTAGGATTTTCCAATCCTCTAAACAAGGTAGAAAGGCCTAGGGTAAAGTTTTACAAAAATAGCCATAGGCACATAGGCCCTTTTCTTATTTAATTTCTTTTTATTTGGTTTTAACTTGGAGGGTGAAAAGAGGGGTGAGGTTTTAGGGTTTAAGATCATTTCAAAATACTTCAACACACAATCATGGCAATAGCACAAGAATTAAGCATGATCACTATGTATCAAACTTAATTTAATAAAAGTTTTTTGTTGGTTCCAAAATTTGGAAAAAAGGGAAATTCATTTTCTTTGTTTTGAAATTTTTGGGATGTTACAATTTTTTCCTGTGTAATTTTGTTGGGTACAAACATGATGACATATTTATATTATATAAGGCATGTGCCAGTCTCCCCTGTTTGTTAAAAACTTGCTGCCAGTCCAATGCATAATTTGTAGAGAAATCATAGAGTGTTTTCCCTTCTCTGGGTAAAAATTGCTTCCTATCCATTATGGAATTTGTGCAAAATCATAGAGTGTTTATTAGTTGCACAGTTTCCTTTCCTTCAAAATAGGATTTCTAAGCAAGCCAAAACTGATGTGCTTTTCAAGTCATAAGGATGCATCAAGCGAAGAAAAGGTTGTGACGGTATCCTGAAAAGCAACCAATAAAATGTGACTGTACAACTTTGATATTAGCCTTTTTCTTTTGCGGGTAACTTTGATATTAGCCATTGTTATGAACCGTTACACTTGTTGCCGAAGAACTATGGTTCGCTCGAAAAACACCAGCATGAGCCATGAAAAGATTGCGGTATTTCACTATGCTTGAAAATTAGACACCGCTCACCTGTATAAAATTCAATCATGTATAACAGTTCTACTAAGGATTTGAGGAAGCATGGTATCTGCTAACCTCTTTCACGTATTAGCTTGTGCAACTAGAAATGCATTTCGACTTGACAGCCATGATAGTTTGTGTTGTTTCTCATGCACATTTGATGCTAAGAGCTTTTTTACTTACATGTGTGCATGTGTATGAGTTGGCGATGCTGAACTAACCCCATGCTGCTCGCAGACTTCTCCGATCTGAAGCGCAAGGAGATACCTCAGCAAGATAATTATGGTCGTCCTCCTCATAGCCATGTGCATGGTCATGCTCACCCAGCCACCCTGCCAAGCAAGATAATTATGGCCGTCCTCCTCATAACCTTTTACTATCTCATAGCCACCCTGTCATCACTCTGTTACTTTTGTTATTAATTTCTTATTGTAATGTAGCTATAAATCTCTATCAAAATGCAAGGACTTGTGTCTGACTAATTTACATTGCAGGCACGGGAGTTCACGGAGTGCATGCCAATGAGGAGAGAGCTGAAGAAGGTGAAGATCCCAATGAGATAAAGAAGATGAACTAGCGCTCTCTCTAGATGCAGATGTCTTGCATTTGTGCCAACAACTGTTTGTGTTCAAACCTGAACAAAAACTCCTTCGTGTAGTGTTACGGGTGAGGTTTTAATTTGCTTTCCCTTGCCCAATCTTGTAGGAAGTTTGTTATCTTACATGCTATCACATGCTTTTCATAAGGCATGGACAGAGTTGCTAGCATTGGTTGCGTATTAGATGATTCTGTTGATGCATGGGATGAATTGTTATAAAACTTAATAGGTACCCAACATTTATATATATGTTTGTGAGAGCTGAGAACATTTGTGTCGAGAGTTTTCTAAGTCTCTACTTGTTATAGCCAGATTTTAGCCACATTGGGAGTTGGGCCGTGATTGAGATGGGCTTAGAGGATATGCATATAAAGTGTTTATGAATCGGCCTCGCGCGAGAGTTTGGGCTAGATTGCCCGTGTATTTGTACATTATGATAGATTACGTTTCAGTTAGAATTAAGAGATAGAGTTTGGATCGTACGCAGTTAGGTTTATTCCAAAAATAGAAAGTCCACGGACTATAAATATGTACCTAGGGTTATTGAGAGAAGGACGATCACGTTCACAACAAACACAATCTAGGTGCATCGCCACCCCTTGTTTCGAGGGTTTTCTTCCTAGCAAGATGCCCAGATCGATCTTGCGATCTGGGCAATATCAGTTTATTCGTTGCTTTATGTTGCTCGTACTGAAGCCTTGTTGATGGCGAGTAACACTGTTATCATGGATATGTTGAGGCTAACATCGATACTCTTTTGATATGTTTGCTTAGTTATGCTATCCCTACATATCTAGCTGCCTTGTACCTATCTTAGGTGTAAAGGTAGCAACTTGCTTGATCTTTATTTAGTAGATTTGATCTGTTATGGTTGTTCCTTGTTCTTCAAGGATTAGTTTGATATCCGCATGATTAGGCCTTGCAAACGGGTTGAATGATCAAAGAAGGCGTAAGGTATGGTTTGCCGATCCTAGAGAAGATGTTCCGAGAATCGACCCTATGTTGGTTTTTAGGCCTTTTCTAGGGCTAGTTTTCCGTTATCTTTCGCATCTGCCTGCTCAATTACGTGTAGGACGTTCCAGTTATGCGGTGAAAACCCTAGACCGTCGTAGGTCGGTTTAACTTGGTTTTGATAAAGCAGACCCCCATGTTATCGTAGATCCAATACGGATCATGGGACAATCGGCTCCTTGAGCCGATTCACAGGTAACCGAGAGCCGATCGAGGCTCGGATTTAATGTTTACGTGTCTGCCATGCAGAAAATAATCGAAGCAATCCATCACCTTCCCGATCGTATAGGTCGTGCCCTCGCAATGCCAGACGTGTGCCGGAGTTTTGCGGGCCGCTGCGAGGGACCAGGGCCCACCAGCAGTCCTGGGAGCCTCCCGCCTTCGTTGCTCGCCGCTGCCCGCCGGTGGTTTTGGCAGCAACACATTCTGCACGACGGTGGGACATTCTACGGCAACGGCGTCGACATCTGCAGCGTGATGGCGGAGACACCAATCACGTACGAAGAACTGCCTGAGGAGCACAAGAAGAAATATGATGAGATTAAAGTTGTCTTCGAAGCCGATCTCATCGGCTCTTTTGAGAGGACCCGTAAACATGGCATTAGGTGGTAAGGGTTCTCACCTGAAGGCGTTCTCGATGAAGTGGATCTGTCTATCCCTTCAAGAACGCACGTAGCTCGCCGAAGTTAATTACATGGTGGCTCATTCGCTACACCGTCATTCGAGAGCCTGGTAAACGCTTTCGAGCGCATCGCGTTCGCGTGGTTCAGAAATCATGAAGCATCACTCTCCGTCGTCGCCCTAGGAACTCACCAGGGGAGATACCGCTCCAAACCAGACCACGCTGCCATTCGCGCAGTCCAGAGCCGGTTCACGGGCATACGCTGCCTACAAGGTTGGAGGCGATCCTAGCGATTACCGCCCAAAAGAGCCTAAATAGATCCCACACGATACGTGTGCACATACGTGCCGGATTGCAATAACTGGCGCGCACAAACCAGATCGCAGCAGAGGAATTTCTGGAGCGGACGCCGATAAACGTGGCTAGCTAAATATGCCACCGGAACGAGTCATGAAAGCTCAGCCCCGCAGCCAATACCATGGAACATATCAGTACAATCTTAAGAGACCTTCGATCCCGCCAAAGAGGAGAATGGTCGGCTATTCCAAGCCGTACCCCAACGAATACGACTTGATTCCCACCGCCCAAGTATCGGCTCCCGAGTTCTCAAAGTTCAATGGATCGAAGGGTCTAGCTCAATTGAGCATGTGAGCCGATATTTGGCACATTGGGCATGATTTCAGCATCAGATCCATTACGTGTGAGGTTTTTGCGCAATCTCTCACAGACCAGCTTTTGGGTGGTACACCCTGCCATCAGCCCGGACGTGGAAGCAGCTGGAAGAGCAATTTCATATTCAATATCACTCGGCTACGAGGCTGGCATTGCCGATCCGGCGCAGTATGGCAGAAACGTGGAGAAACGGTGTCGAATATATCCAATGCTTAGAATCACAGAACCGATGTTATTCTTCGAATCGAGAAAGAAGCGCCGATCCGGCGGTATTGGCCTCGCCGCCGATCAAGGATCTGGCTTTCCAAGTGGAATACATTCACTAGCGCACATGGCCTGAAATTAACATTGTATGAGCAACCAGAATTGTACCAAGACAAGTTCAAACGCCCGATAGGCCCGAGAAAGGTTGGGGACTCGCAGAAGACCAGGAAGTAGCCGTGGCTGAATTCGGGGGCAGATCCCGTGTCCTACAAGTGGGTGAAACAACAAGGGCCTGCAAAAGGGTTCGACTTCGATGTAAGCAAAGCTGAGCAAATATTTGACTTACGCTTAAAAAACGGCCGACGTTACCCAAGGCCATAAAATTCCTACGGCAAGAGTTGAACGGAGACCGTACCGCAAGTGGCATCACTCGTTCACCCATATCACCAATGACCGCAAAGAGTTGCGGCAGATCCAAACGGCGATAGAACAAGGCCGTTTGATCTTTGGTCAGTTTGCCATGAAGGTGGACACGCAACCGTTTCCTGGCGTCAACATGGTGGAGCATAATCAATCCACAAGGCGTCAGCTAGATTTCTCACTCGGTGTTAACATGGCAGGGCCTGTATACCACCATAGCAGGGATAAAAAAGAAAGCGGTCACCCCCGTGGAAAGGAAAAGGAGGAGGCCGGCCCACGCGACCGGCCCCGATATGATGATAGACGGTACATCACCGAGGAACAAGTGAGAAACGTGCGGTATCAACGACCGCTCTCCGCGCATCTCTTAACAAATATGAGCCAGACGATCGACGCAGCGGTACGATATAGATGACAAGGTACCGTCCCTGATGTAGACAATGGAAAATATCGTCGGTGGTAGAGACGACGAAGGGTATGAGCGTCGCGCTAAGGGGAAGTCAAGAGAGCAGAAGACATGGACAGACACTGGGATTGTCCTTTTCACCGCTGGGATTCAGGTATGAGCCGATTGCCTACAATCGATAACTGCCCGGAATGTAGACGGCGGAAGGAGGACACGGTGAGGTTTCAGTGTTCAAACGTCTAGGGCCCCTCCCATCTCAGAACAGACGAGCTGAGTCAGCTCGAGAGGAAGATTTCGAGGAATCAGAAGATGAAGAAGAAGATAGATACCACCGGCCAAGGTGGTGTCCTGATGGACTCAGTCATTCCCAAAAGCATAGGGTTCAGCGGCTACGTAGCTTGGAGGAAGCCGGGGCGCAATACCTGCACACGCTGAGGAAGGCACGGCCCGATCTGGCCGTGAAAATTCAACAAACCTTGGACACGGAGATGCGTCCACAGAAGAAAGAATGGCGCCCTAAGCAAATAAAAACCGATGCGAAGGCATCGGCTGGCACAAATATGGTGTTCATTCTTCCGTCGAGTTTTGTGCTCCAAGAATCGAAATGTGGCAGTTGGACCGGCCCACGGCCGCTATCTTTGAGAAGCCACGAGAGAAGAGCTACAAACATTTAAAGGCCCTGTACCTAAGAGGTTATATCAACGGCAGCTCGTCAAGATGTTGGTTGACACGGGAGCGGCAGCCAACATAATGCCATACTCCATGCTACGGCGTTTGGGACGCTAACGCAGATCTGATCAAAACCAACGTCACACTAAGCGACTTCAACTAGCATCGAAACGCAAGGCGTTCTGAACGTGGATCTAACCGTGCCAAAACCATCCCTACATCATTCTTCATCGTCGACAAAAGCACCTACGCTGTCCCGCTAGGGAGGGATTGGATTCACGCCAATCGCTGCATTCCATCCACAATGCACCAATGCCTTATACAAGGGGATGGAGATGAAGGAGGTCGTTTATGCGGATGACTCAGTCGAGATCTCAATAGCTGGCATGAATATTTGGGACGCACGACCAAGAGCCGATTTCTGAGTCGGCCACGACCGTGAGCGCATCGGCTACAAAACGGAGTGAGGCTGGTCTTATCCACCGGCCTGACGAGTAACAAGAGCAAAGTCAATGGACGCACGTGGCAAGGCCTGCGATCGGCCCCAAAAAATAAAAAAGCAATGATCTCACCTCAAGCATGCCACGTAGTTGTAGTAGGGAGACTCCCTCCCGTAGTAGAGCACAAATAAGTTGTAAACCTTCATTGAGCAATACAAAGGGGCCGATTCCAGCAATCGGCCCAAATTATCCTCCCCATACGTTTTCTGTGTTCAGATCGATCAGACCGAAAGCTAGGGTATGGATTTACATCGGTGATGAGCTAGAAGAGATTGACATTGGTCCCTGGGGATAAGCCGCGACCAACATTTATCAGAAAAGCTAGATCCACATCTGAGGGGCCCGATGATAGCTCGTTGAAAGAATATCCGCATTGCTTGCTCGGGATTACAAGAGATGCCCGGTTAGACAGAGCATCATTGAGCATCGGCTCCTCTTAAGAAAGGATTTCGGCCGTTCCAACAATGAGCACGCCAAATGAAGGCCGAAATTTTAGAAGAAGTCAAGAAAGAGATCGAGAAAATGTTGAACGCCGGTTCATCAGCCATGCAGTACGCTGAGTGGATTTCCGTGATCGTGCCAGAAAAAGGACGGCCGATGGCGCGTCGCCATAGATTTTCGGGATCTCAATAGAGCCACTCCAAAGGATGAATATCCAATGCCAGTAGACATTGATCAATGCAGCCGCTGGACATAAGGTTTTAAGTTTCATGGATGGCTACAACCAAATATTTATGGCTCCAGAAGATATACACAAGACGCATTCAGAGTACCAGGTTCGGTGGGCTTGTTTGAATATGTAGTCATGACATTTGGACTGAAAAATGCCGGCGCGACATACCAAAGAGCCATGAATTACATCTTTCATGATCTGATCGGCAAGTTGGTGGAGATTTACATTGATGACGTAGTAGTTAAGTCTGTTTCAGAAAGGGCACTTGGATGATTCGGACGCATCCTCGACCGAACTAGAAAATTCGGCTAAGAATGAATCCAAAGAAGTGTGTTTGTGTAACGGCCGGTCAATTCTTGGGTTTTTGGTTCATGAACGCGAATTGAGATCGGCCTGAAAAGTCGGAGGTGCGAACAATGAAACCGCTTACCACGAAGAAGGAACTCCAAAGGTCTCATCGGCAAAATCAACTTCGTCAAGATTCATCTCCTCTGTCAGGACGAATCGAGCCGTTCATGGGATTGGTAAAAATTAAATCGATGAGGAGTTTCACAGCAGAGCAAAGAGCATTTGACGAGATTAAAGAGTATCTAACGAAGCCACCCGTGTTGGTTCCCCCAAAGACAGACCATTCTATATTTACTTGTCGGTAGCCGACACTTCCATCGCCTCAGTGGTGGTCCAACTTTATGATGGTCTGAGAGAGTTGCTTTCTACCTCAGCAGAAGGATGTTGGATGCAGAAACTAGGTACCCCGAGATCGAGAAGTTGTGCTCTCTATTTTTTACCTGCACCAAGCTTCGTTACATCTTGTGTCGGAAATTGTCATCATATGCAAACCGATGTCATCAAACATATGCGGCTCCGTGTTGAAGGGCCGACTTGAAGTGGATGTTTGCATTATCGGAATTTGATCTCCGGTATCCTGCAAAGCAGCAAGGGACGGCTGGCCGATCTTATTGCTGAACGAATCAACACTGATATAGCAGCACCATCTGCGTGCATGGGCCATGTTTTTCGACGGATCGGCTTGCGATGATGGTTGCGGCATCTTCTACTTGTATCGCCTTGGGCAACATATTCCTTCTCCATCAGGCTACCTACCCTTGCACCAACAATGTCGCGAGTATGAGGCAATACGCAAGGGAATGGAGTTGCTTTTGGAGGGCAGAAGTGGAACTTTTGGAGACTCAAAATGGTGATTTCCCACGGAAGAATACAAATGCGAGAGCGAGACGCTCTTCCCATTATGGATGCAATGCCGTGAGCTGATGGCACAATTTAGGTACATAAACTTCTTGGATCCCGAGGTCGCAAAACACCGAGGCCAATGATCTCGCACAGATTGCCTCAGCTACAAGGAGGTAGCAGGTGGAGCCGATGTTCGTATAGTTCCTAGAACAGATGATCGGAGAGCCGATATCTTCAATTATTTGAAAGATCCGGCTCGGGGGCACCTAAACGGATAAGGTACAAGGCCATGAAATATGTGCTTATAGGAGATGACATGTTCTACAGACTTTGGAAGGGTTACTTCTCAAATGTCTGGGACCAGCCGAGTCAAATCGGCTCTTACACGAGGTACACGAAGGCGCCCGTGGAACTCACCAATCGGCTCATAAGATGAAATGGTTGATCGATCGGGGTTTTATTGGCCCACCATGCTCGAGGATTGCTTTAAGTACTATAAGGGGTGTCAAGCGTGTCGATGTTCGGGAAAATTCAGATGGTACCCGCATCAGCAATGAACCCCATCATCAAGCCTTGGCCATTTCGAGGTTGGGGTATGGATATGATCGGCAAAATCAATCCTCCATCGAGCAAAGGCCATAATTGGATTTTGGCCATTACAGATTATTTCACTAAATGGGTGGAAGCCGTCCCCATGAAGTCAGTGGCATCACAAGATGTCATCAATTTCGTGAAGGAACATGTCATTCATAGATTCGGGATGGGAAATCACGGCTGGGTCGAGACGCGTTACGTTTCAGAATGATCTAACAACTGAAGAATATGCAACCCTGATGAGTGATAGTATTGAGGATCTAACAGAACTTAGACTTTGGTCGCTTGAGAAAATTAAAGAGAACAAAGCCAAGGTAGCGCAGATAATAAGAAGGTGAGACCAAAGGAGTTCCACGTTGGTGATCCGGTATGGGAAGCTGTATTGCCATTGGGGACTAAGGATGTATGGTAAATGGTCTCCAAATTGGCACGGCCAGGTCGACCAAGTTTTAAAGGGTAACACATATATGCTTGAGGAGCCGAGCGGTGTGAAGTTCCTGGGTCAATGGTCAAGATCTCAAGAAATATTTCAAGTATGTGGGATGACTGAGGAATATAAATGCATGAAATCGGCCCAAAAATATAAATATAAAGCATAGCCGATGCACGACTTCGACTTTAGAATAAAAAGCCGATGCACACCATCGACTCTAGAGGTACAAGTGTTACGAGCAGTTATCACATGGAGAGGCTCTATAAAAGGAATGCCTCGAAGGCGTGGAGGGCGTCAAAGACGGACAAGATCCACTCGGCGATCTCGGCCTTATCGTCTTCATCCTTGCTCGTCACTAGCTGCTTGTGCAGGTCACGCTGCATCGCCAGCTGAGCTTTGAGGCCTTCTCGCTTCTTCTTGGGAGCGGGCAATAAGAGCTTCCTTATTAGAAATAAGCTGTTTGGTTGGACCCTCTCTTCAAGGTCCTCCAATTCCTTTCGCAAGGTCTCAAGTTCGGCGTTGACAGAGGTGTTTGGCATCTAAGGCCGCTTTTTTCTCGTTGAGCCGCTGACATTTTTGTTCAATATCGTTTTCAACGGAAGTTGGGCGTGGCTCGATTCTCTGACGAGCTGACTTCACCCTTGACCTGTAGGCACAGAGTCACGACGCCGAGTTTCACCTGCAACGCCACCGGGAGGTGGGATTTCTTCAAGAACACTCTTCACTTCCTCGGGGTTTTCGACCAACGTCTCGATCGGGGAGGAAAGCAGGGCTTTGAGACGCTGGAATTGACGTTGGACGGCGCTGGTCGTGGTTCATCGCATGCCGTAAGGAGCTGGTTCGATGGATTCGTGGTCGAACGTTAGCAAGCTCGAGAGATCACAACCCCGACAAACATAAACAGCGCAGATGCAGCAAAAGGGAAGGGTGAGCCAAACGAAAAGAGTATACCTCTCCCGAGACCAGGGGACAGCCGATGATGAGGCAATCGGCTCTTGTAAGCTGGGGCTTGGCCAAATTGGCGACCTTATCAATAGCACCTATAGGGATTACTGGATCCAGGTTTGCGGAGGGCATCAATACTTCTTTGACTCCCCCACTAGAAGTGTCATCAGTCTGCAAAGGAGGTGGTTAGCCGATACGAGCAGTAATGGTTTGAAAGATGAGCCAGGGAGAGTATGGAGGGTAATTACATTTAAGGCCTCTTGGTTTGATGAAGGGGCTTGCGGTTCCTTTCGAACCCTCTTGGTACATCGGCTCTTTGTGCGTTGATCGCCCTGCCCCGCTCCGATTGGAGCTTGGGGGGCAACAGGTTCAGAACCGGTCTTTTCCCCGAAGCCGATGGTTGCAGATCCGCTGGCTCGCGTGGTGATTTTCCCAGAGGTGCCCGAGCTCGATTCCCCTCGACTGGATTGTGTTTCCTCGCTGGAGTTGTCTTCGGTGGCTTCGGTGGAGGCCTATAAAAGAAGAGTTAGTAAGCACAAGTGTGTTTGCAGAAGCCCATAAGGATAGATGAAATCAGGAAGTGCATGGATCAACGTACGTGCGAGCTCTCTTGGTCTGGAGAAGGGTTCCGGCGCGTCAAAGTTTTCTTGGCGGCTACTTTCTTCACTGCCGTTCTCGCCTTGATTGGGGCTCGGGGGGCAGCTGGAAGAGATTTTGCTTTTGGGAGCCGATTTTGGTGAATGTGGCTCTGCATCACGACCTTTTTCAAAGCGAGCTTTTGCAGAAAAGGACCACCGGAGCCGGTGGGAGGAATTCAAAGGGGGAGCCATCATCGTGTGTAGGTTCTGGACCATCTTGTTGCTGCAAGGAGACAGAGCGAGGTTATTAAAAATCATTGTAAGCCACTTCAAGAAAATTTGCGAGTGGTAGTACCTGTTCTGCGGGGATATCATATTCGGCATCGAGTTGTCTCAGAACGGTCCCAGCTCTCCTGAAGGCATGAGTTTTCCACATGGACCACTATGTCTCAAAACCATCGGTTGATGAGGTGAAAGAGAGGTTATTGGGGATTGGGATGGCTAGAGCATCAAAGAAAGAGTAACACTGACCGGTGAGTACATCGGGCAAATCTGCTCTGTCGTTAAGTGATGGAGGAAGAAGTGAGGAGACACCTGCCCAAGACCAAACCCGGGTTGTGACGACCGGCCGATAAGACTCATAACCAGGTTTGATTATCCTGTTTGATGTGCTCATGCCAACGGAAGGAAGCAGGGACGGATCATGGTGGAATACAATTGTCGGGTGCTGGTGTCATCGGCAAAGCTGTCTAGCCCGAAGGAGACTGGATTTTCAAAATTTTCAGATCGTAAGGGAAGAAGAGAGGATTGTCTAGGCCTTGGAAGAAAATCTGAACCACTTTGATGCTTCCTGGATCCACTACCTGGAAGGCTATACAAGGCTTGGCCGTAGCTAGTGCATCGGATCTCTTGTTAGCATCCGGAAAGGTGCGAGTGGCCAAAAGTGGGAAGTTTGGGATATGGTTCTGGAAATACAGCTGAGCCCATAGCTGAATAAACCACCAGGGACCTCCGTTTTGACTGTCCGTTGGGAAGATAATTTGACAGACATTAGTTGGAGGTATCGATAGACCTCTCCAAGGAACAGTTTGCCGATGCTAAGATGGGCCTCTGGCAAGTTCGTAGGCCAAGGGAAGATAATTCTTGGTCGGAGCGAGTGAAGGGCCACAGAATATAAAGTGTTCCAACCAGAATTCAGAAAAGCCGTGTGTTCTTTCTCTGTTACAGGCCTTTATTTTTCATGTGGCGTCGAAGGTAAGCACCCCAGTTTGTGCACTCTGTTTTGGAAGAGAGTTTGAAAGGAACCTTTGGTAGCATAAAAGCAGAGGGGCTGGGAGATGTGACGTCTAGGCCGGTGATCATTACCACATCCAGCAGAGTTGGTGTCATGGGGCTGTGGCCAAACATGAAGCAGTTCAGGGCATCAGACCAGAAGTAGCCAATGGTTTTTAGAAGATTTTCATGCTTCTCAAGGGGAGACAATGATAAGGACAGGGCATCGGCTATTCCTGTGGTTTCCCAGTTGGATTGGTGAGTTTTGGATACTCTACTGTACCAAGAAACCCAATCTTCAGGAGGGTTAGGCCAGGCTCGTAAGCAGTCGGCCCAAGAAGTTAGATCTAAGTTCTGGTTCACGAAGGGAATCCTATTGGCCTCGCAAGAAATCAGATGGGCAGGACTCTCGACAGACCGAGGGCCAAGACAAAGAGAGTTTGGAAGAGAAGGATGCGGCAACAGAATGTCTGATACCTAAAATTAATGGTGAAATAGGGCATTAATTCAGATGTTTGCTATGAATTCCAACACTATGCTCGGATGGCGAGGCGTTAAAGATTACCTTCAAGCCAGACTGCGTTGGTATTGGACGATTCCGCCATCCGATTTGCTGGCGGATATGAATCTGCGCGGTTGGGGATCTAGGGTTCGCGTCACCACGAGTTGAATTTGTTCGAGGAGCAATTGGGGATTTGAGTTTGGTCCTTTAAACGAGGGTCGCAGGTTACCGTTTGAAGTTGGCCTTACTGGCGTTTTATGGTAAGAGACTGATGCGTTGCCATCGGCTCTTTGTGCGTTGACCTACTTTGACAATCGGAAAAAGTGGACATGGAAGCGTTCTTCATTGATAAGGAGGGTTTTTTACAAAAAGAGCCGATTGCTCACAAAAGGGAGATCTACTACCTAATGTACTACTACTAGCCCTATTCTAGTAGTCCCTAGTCTAGGGGCCGGCGCCGTCGCTGCCGTTGCTGCCCTCGTCGCCGCGTCCTCGCCGCTGTCGCGCTGCTGGACGATGTCCTCGTCGCTGCCGTTGAAGCCGGGGGCTTCTTCCTCTTCGTCGTCGTCGTCGTCATCCTCCGACCCGCAAGCGCCCGGGTACTGCCTAGGAGGTGTCGTCCCTCGTCCTCCCGTCGGAGGAGATGTCTCGCCCAGGAGAAGGCGTCGTTCGCTCCCTTCCTCCAACTCCCCGTCAACGAGGAACCGGAGGTCGCTCTTGTCGGTCAAGGATTCGTCATCCTCCGACCTGACGGAGGAGTCCCAATCGCCTCGTCCCAATGCGGTGGGCGAGGGCCTCGTACGCCGCCATCGGGTCGTACTCCGGCGTCGGCTCACGGGAGGGGGAAGAAGGAAAGACCCGAAGAAGCAGGAGGAGTCCATGTTTGCAGAGGAGGGGAGTCTCGATTGCTAATGTGGAGCAAGAGGATGAGGAGGCGAACTGATCGGGTGCAGTTAAATAAAGGGGATGTAGTGGGAGATGATTCAATGCTGTGGCGGTTTCCGAGGGTGCGGTGCCAAACTGTCAAATCGTGCAGTGTGGAGGAGTTGAAGAGGCAAGGCATCATGATGGAAGGGCACTGTAGCGGTTCTGATCCGCAATGCGTAACCCAATGAAGGAAAACAGAGTGGTTTTGGAATTATTATTGCCAAAACCAGGGGGGCATGTGTTATAGCCAGATTTTAGCCACATTGGGAGTTGGGCCGTGATTGAGATGGGCTTAGAGGATATGCATATAAAGTGTTTATGAATCGGCCTCGCGCGAGAGTTTGGGCTAGATTGCCCGTGTATTTGTACATTATGATAGATTACGTTTCAGTTAGAATTAAGAGATAGAGTTTGGATCGTACGCAGTTAGGTTTATTCCAAAAATAGAAAGTCCACGGACTATAAATATGTACCTATGGTTATTGAGAGAAGGACGATCACGTTCACAACAAACACAATCTAGGCGCATCGCCACCCCTTGTTTCGAGGGTTTTCTTCCGGGTAAGCACCATGCTGCCCGATCGCATCTTGCGATCGGCAGTATCGCTTATTCTGCTTTGTGTTGCTCGTACTGAAGCCTTGTTGATGGCGAGTAACACTGTTATCATGGATATGTTGAGGCTAACATCGATACTCTTTTGATATGTTTGCTTAGTTATGCTATCCCTACATATCTAGCTGCCCTTGTACCTATCTTAGGTGTAAAGGTAGCAACTTGCTTGATCTTTATTTAGTAGATTTGATCTGTTATGGTTGTTCCTTGTTCTTCAAGGATTAGTTTGATATCCGCATGATTAGGTCTTGCAAACGGGTTGAATGATCCAGTAGCGTAAGGTATGGTTTGCCGATCCTAGAGAAGATGTTCCGAGAATCGACCCTATGTTGGTTTTTAGGCCTTTTCTAGGGCTAGTTTTCTGTTATCTTTCAGGCTCATTACGTGTAGGACGTTCCAGTTATGCGGTGAAAACCCTAGACTGTCGTAGGTCGGTTTAACTTGGTTTTGATAAAGCAGGACCCCCATGTTATCGTAGATCCAATACGGATCATGGGACAATCGGCTCCTTGAGCCGATTCACATGGTAACCTGAGAGCCGATCGAGGCTCGGATTTAATGTTTACGTGTCTGCCATGCAGGAAAATAATCGAAGCAATCCATCACCTTCCTGATCAGGTATAGGTCAGGTGGCACGCCCGCAACAGCCAGGACGTGTGCCGGAGTTTGCGGGCGTTGCCCGAGGGACCAGGGCCCACCAGCAGTCCTGGAGCCTCCCGGCTCTTCGTGTTGCTCGTCGCTGCCCGCCGGTGGGTTTTGGCAGGCAACACTACTCCACTACCTCCTTTCGCCAGAACTTAGGCGCTTCTCCCGCCGGCGTGCACTCAGAGGTAAATAAATAGGCACTCAGATGTGATGTTAGCTGTAATGTGAATTCTAATAAGTATTCTTTTTTCCTGAATATTTTATGATAATTTAGTGCCATTTTATCTGCAAAATTGCGTTTTCTGACAAATTGGGTTCCACTTCACCTGTAGAATGAGGAGGGTCATGGTCACTAGAGTTACTAGGAACATTCAGAATCTGGGAAAACATTATCCAGGTGGGGGTAGATAAATATATGGTATTGATCAACTCCACTGTCAACTTGTCAGTTTACAAGGATACATGAAACTCTTTACCCAGTGATGATAAGATGGCATCCACCCTAGATTGTGAGTTACTATTTTTTTGTAAGCATGTTAATGATCGGACCCTGCAAGTGCTTGGTCAGCCGTATGCAGAGTAAATGAATGTTCCTCCTCCTGGAAGGCATATGTAAGGCATTGAGCTTTTGTGAGATCTGAATTTTGAAGTGCAACATCAGTGAACTTGGTAGAAAATAGTTGAATGTGAAGAAGCAACACAACACCAAAAAAAAACTTAGTCGGTGTGTAATTATGTAGGACTACAACCAGGCTTTATTAGTTCCTCTGTTCTTGTGTCTGGCTGTGCATCTTTAGTTTGCAAGTTGGGTTGTGGGAGTTAGGAAGACATGAAGGTGAACCATGAAGAGCAAGAAAAATTATAGAGGTGAGTTGAGACTTCCTGAGTTGTCTCTGAATCAGAATTCTTGATAATTATTTCTGTTTGTTTAGAGTTCCAATTGGATGCCGGCTTTAGAACTTAGTGTATGGTGGATCCAAGACAACATAGTGGAAATAATCCAAGAAAAATCTGATACTGGAGTATACGTTTTCTTCCTATTAGATTTACGAGCTTACATTCAGACAACTTGTATTTATCTTTAAAGAATGTAAATTTCGTGCGTCTTTTACTGTGTGTTAGTAGAAATAAAAATTTAGAGAATTTATTTGTTTGCTAAAGTAGAATAAAATTTAGAGCATTCATTGATCAATATCTGTTGTTTCGCAATCAGGTGAAGAAGCTCTTTGACATGTGGAACTCATCGAGATGGTGCAGCACGGGCTGTGCTGCATCGCCTTCTGCACTGGCCCACGCGTGCGAGGTGCCTGAGGAGGCGACAACAACGGCGCTTGAAATAGCGGCCTCCATTTGCTTGTACTGGGCAGGAACGTGGCAAGCGAACTGCGATAGATCGAGGCAGACCTCTTCAGCGGGACTTTACAAAAGACAAAGAAACTCCAGAAGGGGTCAAAACAAACAAAAAAATGAATAAAAATGACATAGTGCAATACTTTTTTTTCACACATCCTCACTTCTGAGTCTAACCATGGTCCGACTATAGAAAGTTTAGCAGCCATTTGTCAGTAGAAATAGCAAAGTAGAGAGCATAAGTGGTGTTTCAAGTGGTACGCAAAATAGAATTATATTGTCGTAACAAAGATCATCAATCGTGTATTTGTGTATTCTAAGATACCCTTTACAAGTTCACGTGCCTTTCTTATAATATTACAAAGAGTAACATTAGTTAGATTCATGCATGAATGAAAGGTAAATTTTATTTTATTTGCATCCTTGTAATAAATACTCTCGAGCTCCTATGAGGATATATCCGTACCATCGGCTTGCGGACGGAGCTTTTTTTTACCCTAGCCATTATTTATAGACTTGTTAAGCCCCTTTTGTATATTTGACACAAAAGACTACGATCTAGAGTTGTCTCCGAATATTAATGAATATCAAAATATTATTTGGACTAATCAGAAAAGAAGTATATATTCCTCCAGTTATACATTTGTTTGCGGCATCCACGTTTTGTGAGACAATAATATATCCAAAAGAAGAGGTTGTTCAGTTGACAGGTATGACATCTCAGAACACATGTGTGAGACTTACCGCGGAAGAGTAACAAGAAAATCTATAACTTGAAACACCAAGATGCATAAAAATGATGTCTTGTTATTGCGTTCAGTATTATGATGATGTAGTACATTATGATATTCAAAATTTGCTTTAAATTTTCATAGTGAGTTATGAATTATATATGTGGATTGAGAAATAAAATTTGAGTAGCCATGGCAACGCACGGGCATTTGTACTAGTATACATAAAGGTTTCCTCTGAGCTGCTGCTAGAGCTTTTACTATCCTCACTATCGGAGCTGTTGATGTGTAGCAGCTCAATCAATTCTTCCACCATGTGAAGTGGCACAGACTTGCTACATTTGTGTCCAGGTTGATATTTATCTCCGCATCGGAAACATTCTCCACGTGCTCGTCTTTGCGACTTCAGAGACTGCAGTTTCTCATCCCAAGGTGGTTTCTGCACTTGCTTCTCTTCGATCTTCTTTTGTTCATCAGGTGTAGTACCCAGCATGCCCCTTCCAGGAAACCCTGTTTTGTTGTATGGTTTGTTCTCCCCTCTGTATCGATGAGAGTAGTGAGGTCTCATTTCTTCATTCAATTCTTCTTGTGTTTCGGCTAACTAAAGAGCAGCATCAACGTTCTTAGGATCATGCAGCTTGATTGCCCTCTGGATGTCCTTCCTCAATCCTTTCACAAATTTAGTGACAAAGAACGCCTCATCATAATGCTTGTTATGCACTAGGACCTTGTGCCTCAATTCCTCGAATTTCTTGTAATAGTTCTCAACAGTACCACTCTGTTTGTGTCTTTCCAGCTCAGCTAACTGTCTGTGGTGCTTGTCTTTACCAAACTTCATGTGAATAGCCACGCACAGCTCTTCCCATGTATCCACGTCGTGTTCTGCTTCGTAGGATTGTAACCACAATGCTACATTGCCCACGAAGTGCATGGAAGCAAACCTCGCACATGTAGCATGATCAACTTCATATAGTGCAAAACATTTCTCACAAACAGTCTTCCACCACTTGGGGTTCTCACCATCGAACCGGGGATAATTAGTTTTCAGCGGCCGGCTGTAGCTGTGATAGTTCGATGTGCGCCCAGTGTTGTATCCGCTCTCCTCAGAGCGATCACCCAATTCGAAGTTCACTGGTGTGTGTGGAAAATCCTTCCTCATCTGTCCTCGAGCTGGCAATGCTACTTTTAGAGATGTTGCTAACGGAATGGCCTGTGAATCATGCACTATATCTTTGCCTGGTGTGCGAGCTCCTGCCCCCAAACCACGTTCTGCCTCAAGACTAGTCAAACGATTACCAACATTTTCCAGGGACTGGTGTATACCTTTGATGGATTCATCGACTGTTGGCACCCACATGCTGAGGTTACGCAGTGTGTCGTTGATGGACTTCAAGGTTGCAGTCGTGTTAGCACACTGTTTCTGAAGCTCGTCCCCTTGCCTCTTCAAGGCCGAGAGGTCAGCCTGGGCCTTCTCCATGACCACCAGATCCGCCTGCGTCTAGATCGCTGCTCCAGGTGCGATCGTCCACCGTCGCCTGGAAGATACGCCGCCGATGTCGCACGGATCCACCGTAGAGCCGGGCTTACCGCTACCAAGGAGTTTGGTAGCAACCGCTCCCCGTCGTGGTATCTGCGACCGAACTGTCTAATACCGCCACACGCCGCCGAGGTCGCCGTTGATGTGTGCAACCACTCCGCCGCAGCGAGAGACAAGGCTCGGGTGGGAATCTACGGGAGAGCCCAACCACCGTCACCTTCCTCTCGATTCGCCTCTAGGAGAAGATCGCGAGATCCACTCCGTGTTGTGCTGCCTCCTTTTTTGTGTGTGGAATTTTCTGGTGGAACCCGGCCTCAGATCCGAGAATCAGATGGCTCTGATACCATATGCGAGACTCCGATCACGATAGTCTCGATCAATCACAGCAATTCGATACAATTATCCGCAGCGTCACGCTGGGAAGGGAATCAGCGACGGAGTCGCGAGGAGGAAGAAGAGAGAGATTCACCCAAAAGGGGAGACTAGTTCTGATTACAATATTCTGCTTTCTCCTTGGATCGCACGACACTTAACTCGCTTGCCTGCTCCTCAGGCCGGGTTGCTTCCGTTGTCAGGCTTGGGCCTCGATATGGGCCTCACGCACGCGTTGGCGGTAGTCCGTCCTTCTCTTCACCGAACACTGCTGTGAATCATCCACAAGGACCAGGTTCATTCGGGCCGTGGTTTTCATGTTGTCAAATCACGCAAACACGCATGGGCTTTAGTGGGCTGTAAGAAAGCCCAAAGAGATCTTAAACCCATCATCTCTAAACCCCCACCAGGTCCGGTCTTCATCTCGATCCCCATTTCTCCCTTCCAGAACCTTCCAGGCCTCCCCGCTAGGGTTCCGATGGCCGCCGCCATGGCACGCAAGCTGCTCTCCCCTTCCCCCACCGCCACCTTCTCCGCGTCTCGCCTGCTCCTCTCCCGCCACCTCTCCTCCCCCACTCCCTCCATCCTCCGCGGCGGCCGCCGCGCCCCGGCAGCGGCAATGGACCTGCTGCGCCCGGCGGCCGCCTCCTCCTCTTCCCTCCTCCTCCTCCGCCGCCTCGGTGGCGCCAGGGGCATGGCGCGGCGGCCCGGCGGCGACGGCTACTCCCCCGCGCACTCCGGCGGCGACCGGGCGCCCACGGAGATGGCGCCGCTCTTCCCCGGCTGCGACTACGAGCACTGGCTCATCGTCATGGACAAGCCCGGCGGGGAGGCCGCATCCAAGCAGCAGATGATCGACTGCTACATCCACACCCTCGCCAAGGTCCTCGGAAGGTACCCTGCTTGCACCCCTTAGATCAGAGTATCAGACCTTGTTTACTGCATCTTGGGCCATGCCTACCTGGTGGTTGATCTGATATTGTTCTGTCTTTGGATATGTCCCAGCGAGGAAGAGGCCAAGAAGAAGATCTACAACGTTTCGTGCGAGCGCTACTTCGGGTTTGGGTGCGAGATCGACGAGGAGACATCCAACAAGCTCGAAGGTTTACGATTTTTACATGCCATCTACTACATCTAAAGCCAGAGCTAACATGTTTCTCCTTCCGGTACTGGGATTCCGGTGTGTCTAAATACATATAACATATGTTTGATTCTGTTGCACTGCAGGGATTCCTGGTGTTCTCTTCGTGCTCCCTGATTCGTATGTTGACCCTGAGCACAAGGACTACGGAGGTAATTCTGGCTGTATTATATATTTAATAATCTGGAGTCACCTTCTGCTGCCTTTTGTGTTATGCTTCATCTTGCTTGTAGTTCCAGAACTCTGTATGGTTTCGCTGTTTTGCTAATGGATTCGGGGAGAGGCTCCCTGTTAGTCTAAAAAAATATTTATAAGTTTCTTCAGCTGTTGATCTTTGTTCTCTAGTCAATCTGGCTGAATCAATGAAGTCTAATGAACGATTTTTGCATTGGTTGCTAATGGAATAATGTTTTTGGTAGCAAAAAATTTTCATGACACATAATCCATCTTTAGTTATCATGAGACATATTGTGGTCATACACGTGGGTCAAGAAATTATCACGAAACAGACTCCCTCTTTAATTACAACTCTCGGTGCTCTAATCTGTCTTGGTGAGCCATGAAAGTCTTATGAACATGTGTATGACCACAAGTTACGACCGCTGGTGCTCTTTTCCATCTCGGGTGAGGAATGAAGCTTAACACACAGTATCTAGTGATATGAATCTTGTGTATGATGCAGTAATGCACAATAAAAAGTGGTTTGGGCATTGTTTACAATCCGATATTTGTAAGTATTGTCAACTGTTGACATTTGTTCTGTAGTCAGTCTGGTTGAATCAATGAATTCTAATGATCGGTTCTTGCTTTGGTTGCTAATGGTTTAGTAGCAAGTCTTTATATATTTTCTACCAATGAAATGTCGTAAAACATTGTTTAAGATGATGAGAGTGATATCTCTAGTGTTACGTATTCTGTATGGTGCTTTTACCATATCAAATGGAAGTTGGCATTTAAGTCGTATATACACTATTTCTGTTTGAGCTAATAATGTAAAACATTAACTAGATTTTCTCGTCTAAGGTGATTTTGTTCAAGGTGCATTTCTGTCATTTGCACCACACCACTATCTTTTTGCTGGACAACACCATGTCCCACTATTTTTTTGCCATGTAATTTGTGTTGTCCAACAGCCATCTGCTGAAGCTAGTGTTTTCACTCTGTCTTGGTTTGCATGCAACTGTACTGTTAATTAGTTCACATACCAGTCAGTTGTTCTAGACATTGTCATCGATGTAGCTCAAGTTGGCGTCCACCATGGTCAGCTACTCAAAAAGCATGCTGTCCACATAATGTTAACATGATACGGATGCCTTGCTCTATGTGCTTGTGAATGTTTCGGACAAATGTTTGCCTGTAGTGATATACCCTTTCGAGTATTAATTGACGGAAGTGTTGGAGCAGAGAAACTGACTCTATTCCTGATGTTTTTGTCGTCATGTGCAGCCGAGCTGTTTGTGAACGGGGAGATTGTGCAGAGATCTCCGGAGAGGCAGAGGCGGGTGGAGCCCGTGCCGCAGAGGGCGTCGGACAGGCCGAGGTACAACGACAGGACCCGCTACGCGCGGCGGAGGGAGAACCAGCAGCGATGATGATATCTAGCTGCAACTACGATGCTGGCTCGAGCTCCTCCTCCGCAGGCACATGCTGGTTTTCGTCTCCTAATCCTGATGAAAATGTAGCCTGCGCTTGTGCTGCTAGTCTGTTTCATAAACACTGCTATGTGCGATCTGGACCGTCAGTTCGGTAGTTTTCCCCTCAGCTTATTATGGTTTGGATGGATGATTTTTAGCAAGATCTGTGATGTATAGTTACGGTTTGAACTCTGAAGCGCCAAACTGGCATGTAGTTCCTTCATTCCTGGTGTGATATGACACCTCCCAAGAAGCTGTCGGCTGTGCCCACTTTGGTTCCTGTGTCACGTAGTTCTTTTTTGCCACGCCATTTCCCTTTTCCGCGACTAAAGAGAGGATATGTGTGTTACAGATTAACAATGATGCTATATGTTTCGCTTTCAAAGAGCCCTGACTGGACTTGCCTTCCTTTTCCCATATATCTAGGGGCTCTAGTGGAGATGCATGATCAAACAATATGATGCGGTAGACTATGTGGTTCATAAAACACCTCTGAATATTGAGCAAGGATATCCTCCATTGCTGGAGGTATTGCCTGAACTTTCATTGTGTGTTCAGCAATCTTCCCTGCAACTTGATCTGTTGTTGTTGACAGGTGAACTCAATCCAACCCCCACTTCTTCAGCCAGTTCATGCTCACCATGCTATCAGCCTCCCAACGGCAGAACTCTTATATCATGTGAGAAGGTGTGATCGTGAAGCCACCATGTCATATGACTGATCGTTCCTTCACACGTCATGGAATCTCCACTAGCTACCTTCACTTTCAAAGGAGAAATATAGGAGTTAGCTTGCAGTGTAACTTGTCCACCAAAGTCTGGTCCACAAAACTGTGGGAGCTGGCAGAGTCCAACATAAGTAGCATTACTTTGTCACCTACTAAAGGCCCTGGATTGTCTTAGGGTTGTGGATCATGACAATGCATTCAGTGATACATGACTGGCAGAAGATTCTTCACCTCCCTGAGCGACCAAAGTGTCCAGCACCTCATCAGATAAGATCCCAGTTGCCTCCATGGCTTTTACTTGAGCTCCAGCTGGAATAAGGTGCAAACATCTGTCTACACTTACTCATTGTCTCTCCTTTGCCTTCCATAGTTCCCCCTTCTCAAACTTCTGCTGATAGGGTGGTCATCTAGAGCTCTCTCCTCTTGGAAAGCTTGACCTTGACTTACTTCCCATAAAGTTTAGAGTGCCATTGTTTACCTGCTTCTCTAGCACAAGTGTTGCTCTACGCAGCACCGATACGGATACGGAAATACGACATTTTGAAAAAGTGCGGACACGAGGATACGTTTTACTAGCTTTCTAAATTAGAAATAAATTTACACCAATACATTGATACAACGGCATTTGGTATTGCCCCACAACCCCTGATTTCTCTAAAATAGTAACATGACTACAGAGTAGAACCTTAGGATTTGTAGCTTGCTCCTGGCTTGCTGGTTGCTGCCTGGCAAAATCGGCTGCTTGCTGCAGTCGCCAGTCAAGCTGCCGCTTGTCTGCTTACCACTGGTGGGGCGGCGAACTACTGCTTCCTGCTTACCACCGGCGAGGTGGTGAGCTGCTACTTCTTGGCTCCTGTGTTGAGGTGGAAAAGTTGTCAGGTCTCCGCTGGCTAGGTCGCCACCTGCTGCTGGGTGCAGATCTAGTGGTGCCGCCACAAGAGGGAGGCGGCGGCTGTGTCGGGGTCTCGAGGGAGGGTGGGAACTAGTGAGGGGAGGGTTACAGAAGAGGTTATGAATTTTTATCTGGGCTGGGCCGTATCGAACATGTGTCCAAACCGTATCGGAATAGATATCCGATTTATCACCAATTATTTTTAATTCGTTAATTTAGCGATACGTCAAAAACCGTAGGGATACTGTATCCGGGCCGTATCCGTATCGGATATGGTATCCGACACGGACACAGCCTCTCTGCCCCGTATCCGTGCAATACTGTGAGGTAAATGTACCTCAACAATAGCTCTCAACTCAGTCCCCGTATGAATTGTTGCACAAGCGTTATTCCTCCAACATGTGGATCATACAGCCTGATCTAGTACACCAATATGCCAAAAATATATTATATTCATCAACATAGCGGGGTTGCTTCCAGATTAAGCGGTTCCCTAGCCTTGTCCCTCTGAGCATTTCCTTCAAATTTCTGAATCACATCTGCACTAAATGTGGACCAATTGTGCCATGGAGTGACTAACTTATATGCATGATACCACTGTGCAGCACTGTCCCGCATCTACATAATAGCAGGGGACACCTTGAACCCTCCAGCTGTGTGATACAATTGAAAAAAATGTATTGCAAGTTTTGTCCCAAATTCTCACATTGGTTCCATCGAATTTTGTGATGTCTATTTTGGGCATCCAAGTGCGCCCACTCTCCTCTCCTCCCTGTTCTGAATTTGAACCGGGCGTCTCTCCAAAAGAGGGGAAGACCATGATTGTACAATCATGGGACCAAATCCACAAAATACGGCATCATAACACTTGGGCATGAATATTACATTGTTAATTAAACTCACGAAACAAACAAAATGGTCTCTTTGCTTTGAGAAACAACATACGCATAAGTACCAACGGTAACCTGATAAATGTACCATACTCATTTGAATATCAACTATTGGATATATAGTAATATATGATGTGTAATACAGTGAAGTGAAGTGTATTCATCTATCGGGATTTTGGGATCGTGCAATATACATGCAAATATATATTGTGTAATAAATAAGAATGAAAAAAATTTAATACCGTCTCAAATATATACTGTGTAATACAGTAGGCCGTATTCATCAATCTGTATTGTGCGAGCATGTAATCTACATCCAGTTGCTTCCAGAAATCAACAACTGAAGTGGAAAAATGAAATGTAAAAATTAATACTTGTCTCAAGTTCGGAACTCAAGCCAAGGCTGCAAGTTGATGCAGTGCTTGAGCTGACTAACGGAAGAGGGTAAAGAGAAGAATCAAATAATCTGTGCGCGAAGAAAAGAAAAATCAGTTGGTTTTCTTGGACGTGTCGTCCTCTGAGGAAGTGTTATTGTTGTTGTCGTCATTGCTGCTATCTTTACTGTCACTGTTATTGTCGAGGTCAGGAACTATTGCTGCCGCCGGTTCGACGTGGGCCAGCCGAGCTGCTCCGATCACCTGCTCCGGAAGCTCGTCGTACGTGTTCGCCTGCACGAACAAAGTATGATCGGACTATATTTTCTGTTTTTCAGTGGACTTAGGGTTCAGCATTAGCATTTGGGTCCCCTTACCTGTATTAGGAAAGCCATGTCAACAACTAATGTTGTGACAACACCAAACACCAGGCCCAAAACTCCATTGGCCACCGCAGAAGAACCGATGTCAACATCCACCTGCAGAAAAAAACCCGATAAAGATGCATCACATGTTAAAAATTGGAAATAATAACTTTCATGAGTACTCATTGTTCCGGAGGTCATCCTATTGCTATTAACACGAGTTTGAGAAAAAAAAAACACATGACTTACTTCCAAGTACCCTGGACCACGCACGTAGCTGCAATCGACGGCCTTCCCCAATATACAAGAGGAGCTTCCGACACTCTGCCGCACTATCCAAGAGCCCTGAAGACGTTTTTCTCATTTGTTGAGGCAAAGGCCGGGGAGTTGAAGAGTACAACATAATAGCCGCAGATTTTTCTGGAAACAGACCTTTGGAACTCCCGGCATAAGCTTCAGCCTGCTATTGCGGAATTCGTCATCTCCATCGAAGAAGCGTTGCAGCAACGATCCTTTTTCCAAGGTATTTGTGACGAAATACATCACTAGGCTGTAATGAATTGTTCCAGGAATCTGCGATAGGATAATTAACTTCACCAAACATGTAGGGTTTTGGAAAGAAGTTTTTGACAGAGGTCTTCACCGGCATGAAAATAATATTACCAAGAAAAATCTTTTAAGAATAGCTCACCTGTATGTTGACAACAAACGTGTGCATCCCTTTCTCGGCAGCAACCTACAAAGCCGGTAGCATGAGCAACGGAAGAATGAACAATGCCTCAATTTTATTCTCTTACAAACAAAGTTAACGAGATATTTTGGTACAAAAATGTAATGAAAAATAGAAGCTAGCGCTAAGAAATGGTCTGGTAAATTAGATCATGTTTACCTGGGCAACACAGCCTTTCTGCCTGCCAACATTATCCATGCGCTTGGTGTCCTTAAACCAGTCAACCGCCGCAAGCTCCATGAGATAACTTGGCGCAGGTATCTGTAACTTTAATGTGAGTGTGCTCTAGTTCTAATATGCTCCACAAATAAACTAGTAAGCATAAGCTGGGAGATTTAGACCTTCGATTTATCGGTAGGGAAGTTCTTGCTCCGGACTTTGAAGAGCGCGCTGTCAGGTACCATCCAGCAGCTGCGGCTCTGCTCATCTGGGTCACGGTGAAGGATGCCCGAAAAGCAGGACAGATCGATTTTCTCCGGTGGTTCTTCTATCGCCGTTAGAGAACACATAAGTAACATCTATCAAAGCATCAGAAGAAAACATAAATAGCATGATTTTTGTTTGGATCGAGGGAATCGAACCTGTACCCTTAGCATCACCGTCAGATTCTTCCTGTAGAAACATAAATTAATTTTGAAGAAAAAAGAAAGTACTACGAAGCAAATGAGATAACATGTAGTAAAGATTCGTGGAGGCAGTTGAAGTGATGATGAACTGGTTTGTTGATCGTGTGGGTACGTAAGTAACCTCGATGTCAGCTTGGGGATCTCGAAAGTCCTGGTCCTCATCGGACTCTTGGTCGACTGCCGACGTGGTCTCGTCATCCGTTTGCCCTGCATGTGCTGGTTCTATGTCATGATGCTTGTGGATTCTCGGCAATGACGGATCGACCATTTCTTCCATCACAGGAATGAGGAATCCCTGGGGGTTACATGGCATTCATCATCTGTTCGTGAAGAGTATCCGGCGGCAAAGTGAAAGTTAGAGGCATGAGTGTTAGAAATGAATCGGGGGACGGACTATGCTCGCAAATTTTGAAATCCCCCGAAATGATCACTACCATGGCGGGGACGGAGGAGGAGGTCGATGGATGGATGGATCGATGGATGGGGTTGGGGAAGGAGAGGAGGAGGAGGAGGAGGATGGTCTTGCGAACAGAGTGATTGATACCTAACGGCTTACGTGGGCCGTTGCAGGCGTGGGCTTTCGGGCAGAAGACTGGAGACCCAAATCTCTGTCTGGGCCGCAAAATTAGTCTGAAAAAAAAAAACTACGATGTAGTATATAAGCTGGCAGCTCAGGAGAGAGAGAGGGGATTGGATTGGATTTGGATTTCTTTGCTTGTATTCCTAGGGTTTGCTCCTCCTCCTCCTCTCGCTCGGTCCTCCTCCAGAAATCAATCCAATCCGAACCAAGATCCAAAGTAGGATATGATCCCCAACTCCGCCTTCGTCACCTTGCTCTGATCTGCCCCCACAGATCCACCGTTTCTAGATTGATCCGACATACTATGGTGCGCCGTCCCTCGCCGCCGTCGTCTTCCTCGTCGCCGATGCTCCAGAAGAACCTGCGCGCGCTCGGCCCCGGACTCAATCCCTTCGCACCAGCCGGCATGGGCAACTACTCCCGCTAAATCCTCCCCCGCCCTTCCCGACTCCTCGATTTCCCCCCTCTCAGATTCCTTCCCCTGATCGGCTCTTCCCCCCTCCCCTCGATCCCCGTTCGATCCGATCCGATTGCTCGTCTCCCCGTCTCGTTGGTTAAGGTTTGGATCTGTGTGGACAGAGTATATAGAGTATGGTGCAGTTCCGCAGCTCGCTCAGCATGGCCCGCGTGCGGACCGCCGGCGACGACGCCGACGACCGCGGATGGAACCAGCTACACGTCGCCGCGCGCAAGGGCAACCTCAAGGAGGTACGTACGTCTGCTGCTTGGCTTGGCTTGTCCCGTACTATTTTTTTTTCTCGTTGAAATTTCTTGCTGCAGAACTAGTACTAGTATGTTTAGGCGATGATGATATCACGGTTACAGATGACGGTTCCTGTAGGATACGCGAAATAGCACGCTTAATACAGGAAACAATTGCAGTTATAAGATTACGAGTCACGCACCTTGGGCATGTTACTCTTGGAATCACATCTCCAGCTAGATTCATCATTTACAAATCGGAAAATGTGGTTTTATTTATCCCCAGCCATTGTCACGAACAACTTAAGCGCGCGTGCAGTCTTTATTTTCATGGCAATCAAGCTCCCGGAATAACATATGTTCGCCCTTCTCCTTAGGTGAGACGTCTCCTGAAAGAAGGGATGGACGTCAATGCACCCGCATGGGGACCAAAGTCCCCTGGTGCTACTCCGCTGCACCTTGCCGCGCAGGGCGGGCATGTCAAAGTCATGGATGAGCTGCTGGAGCGCGGTGCTAATATCGATGCTCGCACAAAAGGAGCTTGTGGCTGTAAGATTACCTGTATCGTCTATTATAGTGTCTAAGTTTTTGCAGTCCATCTGGGCTCCTTGTTTCATTACTAGCTATGCGGGTGAGGTTTACTCGTAGCTGACCTGCGGAGCGTAATCTTGCTCTCTCTCTTAAAGTACGCTAATCATGTGCATGGCTTCATACATTGTATCTCGATTGGACCTTCTACCGTACAGCTTTCTGCTATGCAACTTTCTTTGTTACTTCTTTTTTATTTGTGTACCTCTACTGCAACTGTCCCTATGTTTCTGTTGGGTTTCATATCTAGCCTACCCCAACTTGCTTGGGAAAAGGCTTTGATGTTGTTGTTATTGTTGTACCTCTACTGAAACTGGGCCCCTGGAGTGTCATATTTTTTCTAGCATAATCATGGCTTTATTGTATTACTGTTTGAACTGAACCTTCTGCAATACAGTTTTGTTTCTGCTATGCAGCTTCTGTGGGTTACATCAACATGTTTATTATTTTTGTCTACTCAGCTAAATTTATTTTATACTTGGAGTACTAAAAGTCCTCCTTTATACAATTCAGGGACTCCTCTCCACATTGCTGCCAAGGAAAGGAACAAGAGGGTTGTCAGGTTCCTGATTGAGAATGGCGCATTCCTGCCCCCTGACCTGAACGACCACAGGTTCAACCCTCCCCTCCACTACTGCTCTGGGCTAGAGTGGGCCTACGAGATGAAGCGCATGCAGGATGAGAGCGACTCTAGTGGTGAGACTTCCTTCAGCTCGGAGAACTAGAGGAGATACTCAAGAGAGCCAGTGATTCATTATTTTAAGAGAGTTACTCCTGAAAAAATTACTTCCACCCTTTCATGTGGAACCTCAAAAGATATGTCTGCAACTAGTATTTCGCATTGGTGCATTGGTATTGTAATGTATACCACAGTAACATGGTGTGCGGTTATTTGTTGCTGCTTTGTAATTTGCTTTGTATTCTCATATGCTATGATGCCAGGCTGCAGTGTATTGGAACATCTGTATGAAATAAAAACATTGTTCGCAATGTACTTGTAAATCAAATGTTGTTGAACCTTCCATTATGTACTGTTGATGTTTTCCAAGACTATTGGTACTATTATTTTATTATCAGAATTGATTGTATTTTCTGGGAAGGTTAAGAAGCATCACTGGTTCTTATTAATCTAGCTGCAACTGAAGACACTTTATTTGCATTGTATGTATGCTTTTGTGGCTGAAAAATTGGGTGCCACAAAGGGTGGCATAACTTGGCAGAACACCCTTTGACAGATGGCCCATACGATGGAACAAATGCCCTTTGGCAAATTGTGGCCGGAAACCAAACATGCCTCTGTGGCTTTGTCCCATGTTGATACTAGGCAGAAAGCTACAGGATACAAAATTCATTCCAATGACTTTCTTACTAGCAGCAATGTGGACATATGGAGGTCTCACTTTATTTTATTGAGGTATTAGCACCCGAGGTACAAAAACTTGCCAAGCCGGAGCAAATTCATACAAAAACTTGCAAAAGTGAATGCTAGAGTACATAAACTTAATGCTAGAGTACATAAACTTGCTCAGAGAGAGCAAATAGGTATAAAACCAATCAGAAGATGACACATGGCTACAGAAATTTTGTGAAAAAAACCCTGCATATTTTTCTTTTGCACTTGTAACCATGGTGCTGCCTTACGTACATGTCCCACCTACGTAAATTGAGAGCAGAGAGCTAGCATATATTTAGTACGGACTGTGTCCAACCAAGAAAATAAGAGGTTAGAAGAGCAATAATTCCTACCGAGGGGCTTCCTATCCTATTGCACAGTTAGCTTCTTTAAAATAGGGGAGATTAATGTATGGTTATAGAGTACTCCGTCGAAAAATTCCTATAATTAAATGATGTCCTGGTTTACTATTAGAAATTGTTGTTGGGTATATTGGTAGGTGCAGGTACCCTTTGATTGAGAGTTCAAATCCCCACTCTGCATATATAGTTTTATTATTTCTCTAAGCCACTGACAGGTGGGACCCGCATGTAAGGCAGCGTCGTGGTTACAAGTTTCAAGAAAAAAACATGCAGGGGTCTTTTTTGCAAAATTTACAGCGCCACATGTCACCTTCTGATTGCTTTTGTACCTGTTTGCTCCATCCGTGCAAGTTTATGTACTGCATCATTCACTTTTACAAGTTATTGTATGAGTTTGCTCCCGCGTGACAAGTTGCTGTACCTCGGGTGCTAATACCTCTATTTTATTTCCTATTCAAGGAGACATGCACATACTAATAACAGCAAAACACCAGAATCAAATTTGCTCTCTTAACATTCTCGGGAATAACCATGGCCAGTATTTCCACCAGACATGCAGGAAACAAATATGAGTATCATTCCACAATATGACAAAGCATCAGGGAAAATCAACGACATAAATCCTTACAAGATATATAAACCATTGGAAATGCATAGCATAAGGTATTCATCATTATTACAAACCATAGTAAATAAACAAGTCCAGTGGCCATCACTCCACAATATTACAAGTCATCGGAATGGTAAGCAAGACAACTTTTAACGTGCTGAAGTTTTTGCCAGTTTGGATGATCTACCTGATTGCATGACTCGGTGAAGCCTCTCTCACAATCGACCATTGTAAAGATTTCAAGGGAACGGGGAAGTTCTGGAAGCGATTTAAGATTCAGGCATATCTCAATTGTTAAGCTCTTGAGCCACTTTAGGTCCTTCACATTGTCTGGAAAGTACTCCCAGCAGCTTCCCCAAATTGTTAACTCACGAAGATGAATGAAACACTCAAATAGTTCGGGAGCAGGTCCCAACTGATAACATTTGCCGAGAAGAAGTGTATTTATGTACTTTGGGCCACCGTTCTGCACACCCATCATCCAACTTGGGTACGTCAGACCCCGGTACTCATAGATTTCCAGACTTTTAAGACCCCTGGGTGGGCAAAGACCCTCAAGTACCTCTGCTTCAACTTCTGGTGGAGTCGTACCATCGTACCGGTGGTTCCACATCAGTTTCAATTCTGCCAGTCGTGTCTTAGCTGCTAGATTTGCTTCATGTGCTTCATTCTTGCTTTTAACATTACCAACATCTGCAATCGTCAGACAGCCCTGAAGCTTGTTCAGGTCCCTCAGCTGTTTTATCTTATACCCATGTTCAATACTTACTCTGAAACGTTCTAATGTCTTGAGTGATGTTAGCCTGCCAATGTTGGGAAATGCCATTCCACGAGAGTCCATGCTAATATGCCGCAAATTGGAGAGCTTGCTCACATCCATCTCAGGAGGAAATTTCAATTCACTGTAACCTTTCAAATTTAAAACCTGAAGATGGTAAAGTTTGGTTAACGTTATTGGTAAAATTAGCTCGCTGTTGGGGGGCAATCTTAAAGCAAGATGGCGCAGATGCTTTAAGTGATCAATAATTGATGGGATTTCAAACAATATTCTTCCCCTGGTTTTCGCATATGTGTATTTTACAGCCACTACCCGCAATTTCTGCAGCTTCTTGAACACATTCTGCAGGAATACTTCATTACCTGATTCATGAATAATGAGAGTGCGCAAGTTTTTCAGTTCAAAAATCTCCTCAGTAACCATTTCTCCATTCTTAACAAAAAGATAGCGAACATCACGAGGAACATGTCTTATCGGGCCATTCTCGATTCTGAAGCAATCATTCCCTCCCACCTTCTCTGCCAAATCATACATAAGATCATGAACAAAATACCACAACTTGCCTCCGTGGTATTTTGATTCTCCTGGTTGCATGAATGAGGTTGCCAATAACTCATCAAAGTATCGCTGACCAACAATTTCGAGGTCCTCCTCTGGATTAGCAGTCTGTATGAATCCCTCCGAAACCCACAATTTAACTAACTCATCACGGTCCAAACTATGTCTTCTGGGAAAAATACTGCAGTAAGAAAAGCACCGCCTGACCTGCTCATCAAGTTGCTGATAACTCCACCAAACAGCCCCCGTCGTCTCATTCAGAAGGTCCCGATCTAGAGTCATTCTCCAAAAGTCAACATCGTTTCGTCTTTTCCGTAGTTGTCCTCCCACCATACGGGCTGCCAGAGGTGAACCTTTCAACTTTGGTGCAATTTTAGCCCCAATACTTTTGAGCTCCATTTGATCTGAATCATCTGGATTTTTACTATCAAGGGCATAATACATGAAGAGTTCCAAGAAGATGTCATCATCCAAATCACATATTGGAAAAAGCTTACATGCCACATCAGGACCTAGATCTGAAAATGCATCTTTATTGCGACTCGTCGCCAAAATCTTGCTTCCTTTCTTTCCACCATTCAGAGGGGAAAGTAAGTTCTCTAACTTCTGCTCATCATCATTCTCATCGCACCAGATATCATCTAGTACCAAGAGGAATAGTTTGCCATCTAGTTTCTTCTTCAATTCTTTTTCCAGGACATCAAGGCTACTGTAATCAGGGCATGCTTGCTTATCCATTGAAGCTGCCTCAAACATTTCCTTCAAAATGTCACGTGTACTATAATTCTGAGAAACATGAATCCACATAACAAGGTCAAAATACTTTCGAATTTCCTCACACTTGCAAACATATTGTGCAAGGGTTGTCTTCCCAGACCCTGAAATGCCATAAATGCCAATTGCAGAGTAACATTTACTATCACTTGAGCTTGGATCAACATCGTCTTTTGTGTCACGAAGCATTTTCACTATCCGGCCACGATCCACATCTCGGCCAGTTACCTTTACTTTTGAAGCTGAACTATTGCTATCTTTGGAAAAGACATTTTTTCCGATTATTTCTCTCTTCTTGCTTTTCTCGATGAGTTCTGCAAGTGGAAGAATACTTTGTGCTTCATGAAGGAGGACTTCTATCTTGCACATGCTATCTTTCAAACGACGATTTAAAGCTCCCGGAAGAGTCAACATCGCTTCAATATTAATTTCCTGCAAAATCAACCAACATTTCCAATTTCACAAAAGAAATTTAGAGCCAACATTTTTTTAATATTGCCTTGAGAGGTGGATACATGTTGTAAGGACGGATGTAGAAAACTTAAAATACTAGGCTTAGTTTATTTTGATAATATTTGTACGAAACTTATGTTCATATGGTTATGTTGAGAACTTTGGGAGCAAGTTGTGACTTGTCCTTTCGTACCTTGTGTCTGGTACAAAGTATAGAATTTAATCTAAACATAATACAAAAATACAACCTGTATATGATAAATGCTTCGTGCAGGCATGACCTAGTATGCATCTATCTATACAACTAAAACTGATGATAGCAAGAAATGACCTGGTTTGACGAGCCAGCTTCAACATCCACATTACTTTTTCCCTTTTTCTTCTTATCTGACCTTTTCTGCGCGTCTAGTTGTTGTTTGTGACTGATGTACTCCAGTTCATCAAGGATGTCTTCCATGTCGTAGAAAGCTGATTTGAGACCCCTCACCATGTCCTCAAATAGTTTACTGTGGTTCATGGCCTCTGCTGCTTCTAAAGTAAGCGTCAGTCGAGGGAGCACATCCGTCAACAGGTGGCGAAGTGTCTCTGCTTTGTTGGATTTGCAGTAGGACAAGACTTTGTCCAGAAGCTTGGAGATGATAGGTGACATGATCCAGCCTGCGACAGATATGCCCCATGCAACAGCTTGCAGAGACATTGAGGCTTTTCAGAGGTAGGAGGGAAAGACAGGTACTATGGGAGGATTAGGCCATGGTGTTCAGAGAACGGATGAAATGGGTATGTGTGTATTCTAAGAACTTGGTCAATTAACGATGTTCTGAGCTATCTGGGAGAATACTTTGACCGATAATTGGCAGTGGGAACTTATGAACCCTGTAGAGCAAAGTTGATCAAATTAAGTAAGCAAAGGAAGAAGTAGGTGAAATTAGGCAAAGGAAGTAACTTGGCATGAATATTGCATGAATAATTAGCCAAAAAAGACAGATCTCTCTGGATGTGTACATTATTTCAATCAATTATTTGTGCTAGTAATGTGAAGACTAAGTCAGTGACTTTTTGCATAGTTGAGCATCCCACTGGTGGATAAGTGGCACCTAATCAAGAAACATAACATGAACCAATTGAGAGAGATACTTGAACTATCAAAATACTTAACAAGAACCAATTGAGAGAGATACTCACCATGAAATTTCCAAGATTGTTATCGTTCTAGAAAAACCAGCTCACACTACTACTCATGAAGATTGTTATCGTTCTAGACTGACTCGCACTACTCACCATGAAATTTCCAAGACCGGCAACAAGAGAGACAGCGGAACCAGCTGGAGGAGATTGGGATCCCCTCACCCTGCTCGAGATCCGCCTGGATGTTATGTCCCGGAGCAATCACGGTGGTCGGTGACGGAACCGTGGAGGATTTGGGGATTGGCAAGGGGAAGAGGGAGACCAAGGTAGGTGAGATGCAGAGTGAGAGGACGGGAGACCAGGAAGCACCAGGCAGTCAGTCAGTGTCGAACCATATTAATATTTCAGTTGCTCTGTATATATAAAGTATGCCATTTGAGAGGGATGGTTGGACTAATAAACTGGTTTGTGTCAGAACAAGTTGAGCTGGCGATCAACATGCACCATATACTAGAGTTCGCTCTCATGATAGTAGAAAAATCCTACCCATGGTACAACAAGCTCCCACGCATTAAGATAGAATCAGCTACCAACGTGCTCCGCGCATGAACTGGTCTTGATAGGGATATGTGATTATGTACCGCTGCTATTTCTTCCAATGAGAAAAATCAAAATTAAGGACAACGACTCACACACCTAGAAATGCTTAGAGGACAAATTTGGAGACAGTGAAACCAACCAGCTAGCTTCTGTTTAATTAACAGAGCGAACTGCAAAAGATGAACAGCGTTTAATTAATTAGTAGAAAATTTCAGAAGATGAAGATGACCTCCGGGAGCTTTCGGAGGTCGGCGTGCTCCGCTTGGCCAGCGGGAGAGGCCGGCGGGTAAACGGTGTAGGGGAAGGGTGAGGGGATGTGGCTCGATTCCCACGGAGGAGGCATCTCTCAAGAAGGCTCCCCACACCCTGCTCGAGATCCGCCTGAAAGCACTCCAACCAGCGGAGGATACGGCGGAGAGTCTGTAACCGGCCAGGGTGCGCCGCTCCGCTGGCCGGAGCGCAGTTGGGAGGCGGCGGCGGCGATCGCTGGAATGCTAGTACACGGCCCGTTTGGCAAGAACCCGCACCCTCAAAACCAATGCGTGGCCCTTGCTTCTGGTACTTCTCAATAGCCCGCCTAAGCTTGGATCTTTACACATGTATGCCAATTATAAAGGAGTAGCGAACATTTTTGCATTTTCACTTCCTTCCAATTGTATTGACATCAATTAGTCCCGGTTGCTAAACATTTTCATGACAGATTTCTCTCACACTACAAGGAAATGTGCGTCTTGCTCGCTCTGTTATGTCCTTGGGTTGTTGTTGTGTATTATTATTTTTCCCTTATGTTAATAATACATCGCATATTGTTCAAGAAGATCCAATGGCCGCATAACATGAAAATACAATACAAATACACCATTGCACTATCTAAGAAATAATGTTGTTTTGCTAGCATGGTCCAAAGTTATTTCTCGTAGAACAACAGAGATAATGGGAATTTGGAGAACATCAATTATCATGCATTCTATGTGTCGTCACACAAAAGAATACAAAACAATATATGCATATATGACAATAATTCTTCTAATAAAACTAAGAGCTTATAGAGAACATCATAACAACATCTAGTCCGTCGAACTATCCTTTTTTTTTGGTAAAAGAAACACATCTAATGCCGGGGCTGCTAGTGTCGGTTGCACGCCTGCATGCAGGTCCACCACAGGAACATAGGCGCACATTTGGGCCGTGCACCACCTCCCAGTTGCACAATGTCATTATGATCACTACAAAATCCAATAATAGCATGAAATGCTAGTATTGGGTTCGACAACATGAATATAGTTAATGAAATAATTGCATTTTTTTATGTGAGAGGATAGGACTTGGCTTATTTTTGGTGCTAATAACTTAATTTTTTTATGAGTATCATGTACTCCCTCCGTCCGCAAATAAGGGTACGTTCTTTTTGGAAGTCAATGTTTTTTAATTTGACTAAATTTTTACACAAAAATAGCAATATATATGATATCAAAATAATATATTATTAAAATATGTCAAGATAAATCTAGAGATGCTAATTTAGTGTCATGAATGTTTACTTTTTGCTAGGAAGTTGGTCAAAGTTAATAAAGTTCAACTTAAAACACTTATTTGATGATGGAGGGAGTACACATCTTAGGATGAGTCGCAGTCCCAGTAAACCCTAAACTACCATGTGTCGTTGACGCGTAGGACTTGGCAGATGAATTAGCATAAACCAACCTATTTATGTTTACTATGGACCCAGTCATCAGCGGTATAATCAACTAGTTGAATGCCCATGCATTACCACGGAATAGCAAAAACAAATATGTAGACATACTGCTAAACATTTATTTCTAATTCAAATCATAACTACATATACTTTCCATTTCTACAGCAACATTGTCTCTCTCATTTATTTCCTCCTCAACAATAGTCACGTCTCCATAAAAAAACAATAGTCATGTCTCCTTAACCACCCTCGTGTTTCAAGAAGCCAAAGTGATATGTTTCTCCCAGCTTCTCTTTTCCTCCATTTTCATACTCTTCACTTGCCTTGCTCCAGCATTGCCGTTGCATAAAATTCCTGTCATCTCGCCTTATCACTGGTGTGGGCATTCTTTTAACTCCTCCAAATCTACAAAGTGCCTATGTTACCATGAGAGACGATGTAGTGTTGTATAATTTACACATAAAACCGCCCCCACCAAGCACAAGAGATGATGTCATATTGAATGACTTATTTACAAATAATGAAATTTAGACATGGTTATCTCTCCTTTATTCTCACGCAGCAACAAAGAAAATGTACAAAAGGAAAAATGTGGTGTATATACAAGAAAATCAAACAGAAACGGCGATGATTTGCATTGTACAAATTCGATTATAGCATTACGTTGGCACGAACGCAAGCCATGGTCGCTTGTCTAAACCATATCCCTTCATTCTCCATAGACCAATGCCACTAAACGCCAGTTTAACTCTTGCTCATCTGAGCGCAAACCCCACGGTGTCTCTCTCCCGCAAGCAGATCTCATTGGCAAGGTCTTCCATGCCGCTTCCTTCCTCCGTCACCCCTCATCACCCAGGCCATCCGTGTCAACACCCGGATTTTTAAGTCCAGATGCCTATTATGCCATACATCGCAATCCCAGGAAGATTGTTGTTGCGAGACATAACCGTTGATATCATAAGTCATCATTCATTACAAACCATAGCCGTCTTACAAATACAGATCACATGATCCAATATTAAACAAATAGTTGATCTAATGATCAACGAACACATTACATAGCGGAAGCATAGTAGTAGTGGACTATCTAATCCACAGGCCAACGCTTGACGTCAGAAGATACTCCTAGTTGTCGTAGACATCCTGCTGGCCGTCATCTTGGTACTGCTCCTCTTCATAGTCTGGCCATTTGAATAGCCAGGGACACAGCCGTGAGTACTTTAAAGTACTCGCAAACTACTACTAGTGTAAGTACTAACAATTTTATTAAGAGGGTGCTAAGCTCTAGGTTTATTTGCATAAAGCCAATTTTAGTTCATAAACATTTAGTAAAAGACTCTTCAATTGCTAACTAACTCAAGTGGGAATATTAGTGTCATTCCCACAACTCAGTTGTGATTTCAGTCAAGTCACCATTTCAATTCTTCATTTCCTTTTTAAGAAACATCTGACAACGGAACAGTATGGCCTTTCCAATCGTCCGTAACCGTGGACACGGCTATTCGAATAGGTTTACACTATGCAGAGGTTGTACTCTTGTGCCACAACATTTGATCACATCCGTCAGGGATAACCCGAATCATCGTAACTCAGTACGCGGATCATCAACCATAACCTTTCACTTACATACCCTAATATAGGCACCTCTCCCCATGAGCTTGGCCTCCCAGTGATAACCATCTGCTATCCTGGGAACTGCACAGGGCTTGAGCCGGACATTCACCTCTTTTCAACGTCGTTTCTTTTGATTGTGGAGGCAGCTTTCGGTATAACCCCTATGACGCTTGTTTAGAGGGAACCCATACTAAAGTACATAAACTTCCAGCTAAGCCCTACCCATAATCAGGTATTGTGGGGGTACTAAATAATTGGAAAGGTATCGCATCCGAACCCAACCATCAGTTTTTATCAAATTCATCATGTCCTTCAAGTCATATTCACCTTCAAAATCTTTCAAAGCCATTTCCTTTCACAGTTCCCATCTAGAGTAGTCAATTTTATTTGTTAGCACTGGCAACTAGTCATGAGGGGTGCTAACTATCTTGTAGCTCTCTAGGCTAAATTTGATACTCTTGTAATACTCTATACTTAGACCAAAGTTAACTATAAAAGTAAGCTTTAATAATCAAAGTAAAAGCTTGTAATAATAAAACTTGGGATGGGATCATGAATCATAAAGTAATAAGTGAGTGTGCCTTGCTCTGGTAGAGCTTTGCACTTTGCAAGAATATTAGCTTGCCTTGGTTGGTGTATGATCAAAGTGGTCTTCTTCTTCCTGGAAGTAGACCTCCTCCTCCTGGTACTCCTCTGTACTAGCGTCTAAAAACGGATACGAGGTAACAATCACCAAACAAGCTTAAGAGCTAAACTAAGCACACACCAGGTTCACACAAGCTAATTCTATCATCACAATACTAGTAACATGTTGGTTGACTTTGTTTCCTTTTTAAGAAAAATAATTTTCTCTCATTACAAAAATTGATTTAGGGTTTCTCTTTAGTTCTTGGAGAAATAATTTCCTCTCATTGAATCTTGTTAAGATTTAAGTTCCTCAAATAATCAATGCATGAATCCATGTTGGCCAAGGTCAACAATTTCATCATTATTATTTGGGAGAATGATTTAAGTGAGGTCAAATACCTCATGCAATTTAGCACTACCCTAGTCATAATTTAATATCACCAATTAATTCAATATGAGAGTTTGTAGACCATGGTCATTACCTCATGTTGAGTTACTTGAGACAAGATTTAAATGAGGGAAAACCTCTCATAAGATTTAATAAATAGTTTTGGATAATTTAAATGGACTAGAAATAGCCATAGAGCCATTTCCTATTCTAGCCCATGATCATATAAAGTAACCATGTGATATTTTTACATAAACATGTAGTGTATGTGAAATGTGAGTTATGAGAGTTGGAATCAATTCAAAAGCATTTTTGGGTGATTTTTAAATAAAGTTTGAAGTTTGAAAAGGCCCTGCCTTGTCATTTTTGTCACATTAATTCTACAGAGAATCTAGGGTTGAGACCAGTGAGGTTGGGTAGAGTTTTTCACAAGCTTTCCAACCATATAAAATTCATCAAATTTGGCCCAGTGGATTTGAAGTTATTTAGTTTTGAAAAAGGCATCTGCAAGCAATTTGATTTAAATCGAAATTTCGAATTCAAATTCCTGGGCCAGCGCGGGAAACCTAAATGGGCCGAATTGGTTTAAAAACGAGGAAGCCAGCCCACCACGCGTCTCGCACGCGTGGGCTGCCTGACATGGTGGGCTCCACCTGTCAGCCTCACTTACAACGCGAAGCGGTACGTTTTAAACTGCGCCGCACGATTAGATTGGGATCGGACGGCGTACGGCCATCGTCATCTCCGGCGAGAGAGGGGTACTGGCGCGGCGAGAGCAGGGGGTCGGAGCGCTCACCGGAGCTCCGGCGAGGGTCGACGAGGTGCGCAGGGTCGTTGTCGACGACGGTGAACCTCCTGGTACCGGCGTTGCTTCCTGGGGTGGCTCCAATCGACGACGACCTTCTCAGCACCGCCGCGGACTCCGGCTATCGATTGGCGAACTACGGTGGAAATTGGAGAGGGGAAAGAGGTCGAGGAGGTTGAGTGAGAAGAGGGGAGCAAGGTGTGGAGAAATCGAGCGGGGAGGCTCCCTTTTAATAGCGGCGGATCGAGGCCGTGTACTGCGGCGAAGTCGACCGCGGCGACGTGGTTACAGCGTGCTAGCGAGCTAGGCGAGGGCGTGGCGCTGTTCAGTGGTTCCTGGCGGTCCTCCTGGCGGCAATGGCGTGGCTGGGCGGTGCCTAACGCGGTCGGGCGCTTGCAGTGTTCTGCGCGGCAGTGGCGGAACTTGGTTCCTTCTCCGGCGAAGGCGGGCCACGGTCGGGGAAGCGAGGGTGTCCGTTAGGTTCCTGGTACAGTGGTGAGGCTCAGGGCATAAGCGGGGGTCCAGGCGAGGTGCGAGTCGACGGGGCGACGCGTGCTCTGGCGTGCCCGTGGGCGGCGCCCATGCCAACCCTGGCATGCCCTGGACGTCGTGGGCACGGCGTGTGCTGGTTGCTGTGGAGCTTCTCTCCGACAAGGGCTAGTCCAGGCTTGCTCAGTAGATCAAGGTGAAGCAGGGGGACAAGGTTGGCGAGGCTAGCAGTGAGAGGGTTGAGAGATGGCATGTTGCATGTGAGGCATGGCCGGCATGGCAATGGCATTGCCATGTCTGCCCATGTCTAGGGTTGCAAGGTAGGGGCTTGGTGTTGGAGGGGACCAGGGGACAAGGTAGAAGCAAGTTGAGTTCAAATTTGGGCCAAACACTATTCAAAATAGTAAATTTGATTTCATCCGATTCTTGCCCACCAAGTGTTTGATACAATGGCCGCATGAAGGAAATTTTCAAATTTTTGAATGAAATTTGGTGGAGTTGATTCATATAATCAAAGGCACACAATGGTGGTGGTGGTGTGCAAAATTGAATTGGTTTGTGAAATTTCAAAATGGGTATGATCTTGAATCTGTTAAAAAGTTCCAACTTTGCTTGAGCATAACTTTGAATTCAGCATGAATTTGCAGGGGTGGTCTTTACCAAAGTTGTTCACCTTGATGAGGTCTTGGAGGAGGTGCAAAGAGTTGGAATTGTTTGGTTTGAAAATCTTTCAAAACAGAGGCTCAAAGTAGGCATCAGGTTATAAATGGCAGATTTGACCATTAGTGCATGTGAGCACAATTTGAATTCAAATTTGATTTGATTTGAGTTTCTTTGATTCCAAAAGTGTTCATAAGTGTTTAGTAACATTCTCCAACTAATGGCACAAGCCAAAATGGCCTAGGTTAAGGATTTTCAAAAATGGCCAAAACCATATGTGAGGGTTTTTGTGATTTTCTAATTTTCTTTCTTTCTTCTTCCTTGTTCTTCTTTGTGATCTTCCAAGGATCAAAGTGAGGGTTTTGGGTAGTAAGCATAAGCACACAAACCAACATCATGGCAATCTCATACAATAATGCACAAACCTTATGCATAGCACTATATGCAAAAAAAAGTTTTTTGTTGGTTCTAAATTTTGAAATATTGGAAACTCCTTGTCTTCATTGATTTGAAAATTCGGATGTTACAAACCCTTCCCCCTTACAAAAGATCTCGTCCCGAGATCGTAAAGAAAACTAGGTACTAAAGAGATCTAGGTATTCAATCCTCATGTAGTCTTCTCGCTCCCATGTGGCTTCGTCTTCGGTATGGTTGCTCCATTGAATCTTCAGGAACTTGATACTCCTGGTGCGAGTGGTTCTGAAAGCTTCTTCCAGGATGCGGATAGGTACTTCGCGATAGGTCAAGTCCTTGTTGATATCTACCGATCTGTGATCGATGTTCTTGAAGACTTCGGTCTTCTCGGGCACTTCCAGACACTTCCGAAGTAATGAGATGTGAAACACGTCATGCACCGCTGACATTTCTTCCGGCAGTTCCAGTTGATAAGATACTTCTCCTCGGCGGCTCAGAATTTTGAAGGGTCCGACATATCGGGGTGTGAGCTTTCCTCTGAGCTGGAATCTCTGCATTCCTTTAAGGGGGATACTTTAAGATATACAAAATCTTCGATCTCGAAGGTCATCTCTCGGCGTCTCTTGTCGGCGTAACTCTTCTGCCTTGACTGAGCAGTCTTGAGGTATTCGCGGATCTTGTGCACCTTCAGCTTCTCGAAGAACATCTGGTCCAAAGACTTGGCTCTCTCCGACTTCCGACAATTAGAGGTACGGCACTTCCTTCCGGGCTTCAAAGGGGGCCATTTGCAAGCTGGCTTGATAATGTTGTTGTACGAGAATTCTGCGTAAGGCAGCAGTCTTCCCACTTAGATCCATATTCCAACAGGCTCTCAACATGTCTTCGAGTATCGATTGACTCTTTCCGTCATCCATCACTGGGTGATATGCGGTGTGAAGTTCAGCCGGGTTCCTAGTCCTTCATGCACTTTTCAGAATCTTGAGGTGAATTGAGATCCTCTATCCGACACAATTGACTTCGGTGCCGTGCAGACTATTGGAGATATACAACTCAGCTAGCTTTGGGCCTTGGTATGTGGTCTTGACGGGATGAAATGGGCTACCTTAGTTAATCTATCGACCACTACCCAAATAGAATCATTTCCTTTACTTGATTTGGGCAGTCCAGTGATGAAGTCCATTCCTACAGAATCCCACTTCCATTCCGGAATCTGCAAGCTCATGGTCGTCGATGTTCTGCTTTGACTCTTTGACAGATATCACACTTGGCGATGTAGCTTCCAATTTCTCTCTTCATTCCATGCCACCAGAATTGTTCCTTCAAATCTTGATACATCTTGGTTCCTCCGGGATGAATGGAGTATAGGGTGTCATGAGCTTCCTTCAGGATGACTTGCTTCAACTCTGAATCTGCTGGCACACATAGGCGTCCGTTGTACCAAAGAACCCCTGCTTCATCTTCGGTGAATCCAGGTGCTTTCCCTGCAGCTATTTGACTCTTGATTCCGTCGATGCTAGCATTTCCTTTTTGGGCTTCCTTGATCTGGCTAACCAAGGTAGGCTGAAGCTCTATGCTGGCTAGGAATCCTTCACTAACTAGCTCCAGTCTAAACTGCTCAAATTCTAGATACAGGCTAGGTTGTTCTTCTGCGATCATGGAGTTCAACTGACACGGCAGTCTACTCAGGGCATCCGCGACCACATTGGCCTTGCCGGGGTGGTAGTGAATTTCCATATCATAATCCTTGATTAATTCTATCCATCTTCTCTGCCTCATATTCAGCTCCTTCTGGGTGAAAATGTACTTCGGGCTCTTGTGATCCGAATAGATCTCGCATCGATTACCCATGAGGTAATGACGCCAAACTTTGGCTAAGACTACGGCAAGCTCTAAGTCATGGGTTGGATAATTCATGTTGCTTCAGTTGCCTTGGATATATATCACTTTGCCTTCTTGCATCAACACACATCCAAGACCAATCTTGGAAGCGTCGCAGACGTCAAATGGCTTGGTGATGTCCGGCATGATCAATATTGGGGCTGAGGTCAATCTGCTCTTGAGCTGGAAACTCTCTTCACATTTATCAGTCCATTCAAACTTCTTGTCTTTCTTCAACAGTTGAGTCATTGGTCTTGCTATGCTTGAAAAACCTTCAACAAATCTACGGTAATATCCCGCTAATCCAAGAAATGCGCGGACCTCAGTCTGAGTAGCTGGGACTTTCCATTCTGCAACGGTCTTGATCTTGGCGGGATCTACGGCAATTCCTCCTGCAGACAAGATATGTCCCAGGAATCCTACTTCCTTCAACCAAAACTCACACTTGCTGAACTTGGCATACAACTGATGCTCCCTAAGGGTTTCTAGGATGATCTCCAAATGTTGCTCATGTTCTTCTTCGGATTTGGAGTAGATTAGGATGTCGTCGATGAATACAACGACAAACTTATCTAAAAAGTTCATGAAGATCTTATTCATGAGGTTCTTGAAATAAGCGGGGGCATTGGTTAATCCAAATGACATGACGTTGTACTCATACAACCCATATCTGGTGGTGAAGACAGTCTTTGGGATATCCGGGACGAATCTTCACTGATGATAACCGTCCTAAGATCAATCTTAGAAAACACTCTGGCACCGGTCAACTGGTCAAACAGGTCTTCTATTTTTGGCAAGGGGTACTTGTTCTTGATGGTAACATCGTTAAGCTTACGATAATCCGTACATAAACGAGTGGCACCATCTTTCTTATCCATAAACAAAACTGGCGATCTCCAGGGTGATGCACTTGGTCGGATCAAACCTTTGGCTAGCATATCATCCAGTTGCTTCTTCAGTTCCACTAACTCTGTCGGATTCATACTATAGGCTCTCTGGCTATAGGTCCTTCCAGGATTAACTCAATGATAACTCGTTATCCCGATCTGGGGCATACCGGGTAGATCATCAGGAAACACATCGGGGTATCTACAGACAACCCTGATTTGATCCAAAGTTGGCTTGGCTACACTCTGGTTGCAGGTAAATTTTCTGGGCAGCCTTTCAGATACGTGTTCTACTAACACACCGGTGTTACTAGTCATGGTGATGGCCTTCTTGGCACAGTCAATCAATCCATGATGTTTGGCCATCCAATCCATACCCAGTACTACTTCCAAACCTTTTGTTCCCAGAACAATCAAATTTGCATAAAATCTCTTCATGAATTCTGATAGGCACATCTTTGCAATTTTTTCTAGCTTTTGTTGTTGGTATTTGAACTATCATGACATGCTTCAAACTGATGGGTTGAATTTTACTAGTGCATGCAAAATCTTCTGACAAACGAATGCGATGCTCCGTAATCAAACAACACTCTTTGCAGAGTTACGAAAACATACCCCACAACATCTGGTGCTTCTGGGCTTCTTCAGCATTCATGTGGAAGAGACGGCCGTTGCGGTTATTGGGGTTGTTGGGTGAACTTTTCCGGTGGAGACACGGCGTTGTCTGAACCGGGCAGCGGTGTTGGGGCAGTCTTGGCTAACCTTTGGGGCACTCATTGGAGTAGTGTCCCACCACGCCACATTCATAACAAGTGATGGTGGACTTGTCCTTGGGGCGATGGGAATGCGTTGCTCCCACCCAGTGTTGGGGTTGTTGTGGTTTCATCGGGCGCGGTTGAAGTTGGTGTTGCTGGCAGTGGTTGTTATTGTTGTTGCCTCTGTCCTGGGTGTCCTCCACTCCGGTTCTGAAAACCCGGACGTGACATCCGATCCGGGGCTTGTTGTTGTTTCTTGGGGCGAAACCTCCGCTTGAGTGGGCGATACCTTGGGTATGGCTGGGCCCACTGTGCATCATGCGGCGTTTGCGGTTCTCATTTGCTTGATGGAGCTTTCCCTCCATCTGGATGAGTCCATGGCTTCAAGGTCAAAGGGAATGTTGACCAGACGCATCTCGGGAATGTTAAATCTCTCCTCTTTTTTGGTGTCGGTCTCATCGGGGCGTGACGGTGAGGAACCCGTATTCTACCAACATCCTCTCTTGAGTTCCGAACTCATCCCTCATCTTCTTGATTAGACCCGGGGCACGTGATACTTGCTGAACTTGAGCTTGAAATCTGCCCAAGTCATGATCTGTCCAGCATTCATGTGCTGGTCCACCAGCACGGCATCCGTAGTGACTAATCTCGGCTTACGAACCTCTCTTTCTCCACCTAGTCAGCGCGGTGGCTCTCGTGGCTCTTGCTGCACTGGTTGGCGGTTCTTGAGTTTTGATCCTGATGGTTTGTGGTTTGTTTGTTGTTGGTGTTGCGAGCAGCTAGTCTTTCAGCTCTCTCATTTTCTCTATGCAGCAGTTGCATCATGGCATCTTGATTTGCACCGCGGGTTGGAGGGGCCATCTGAACATGGAGATAGATCATGAGATAAGAGGGAATTTTCTATGGCTTATTTTGGGTAAGTTTGAAAATTTAAAACTTGAATGCTTTTGATGTTGACACAAACACACATTCATTCATTCAAACATCACATATTACAAGCTAACACATCCATGGTTTTAAGAACCATTTACTCGCGCAACGATACAAAGGACGGGATACAAACTCACACCTACACAAGTGATCAAGTGCAACTACTCATCATCCACATCGATCGGGATGAAGTCATCTTCTCCGGCCTCTAGGAACTCGTAGTCCTCCACGTCGGTGTTCTCATCCTCTTCGAAGTCATCATCATCACTCATGAAGGTTGCTCCTCCCTGAATGTCTTCCCCTTCTTCTTCCATCTCCCTCAGCTGGTCCTCTTGGGCCTCAACAGTGGCCTCCAAGGATACTATCTTTGCGCGGAGGCACGCAATGGTAGCGTCCTTCTTGGCACGCTGCTGGCGGAGTGTCTTGCGGTCTTTTGCAAGCATCTTGATAGCATCGGCATGCTGAGCAAGGTGGAGGTGAGTCTGGTTGGCGTAGACACGCGCGTTGTCCAGCTCCTTCTGGGTCTCGTGCAGCATAAAGTCCAGATGCTCCACGTGGTGCTTCAGTACCGGGTGTGATGACAGTGCCATGGGTCCTCCGATGGTGTCGTGCCTTGCAAAGTGAGCAAAGCGGGTACCCTGGAGCTCAGTCACGTGCTGTCCGCACAGACGGGCAAGTGCTTCCTGCAGAGCACGAGCGAGTCCATCCAGCCAGTTGCTTTCCCTGATGGAAAAGAGGATCCTCTCAGAAGTAGGAGGCTCCATCTTGCCCCTCAGGTCAGCGGTGATAACCCACTGAAGTTCCCCTTCGGGCTGGTCGTTGACTTGAGTTCCGAAGAACTCCGGGTAGGGGCGCCCGAGATGATCGGACAAAGCATCCAAATCCCTCTCGAAAATCAAGTCTCCGTCATTGCCCAGCTAGTAAAACTTGGTCTGGTTGAGTGGCTCCATCTGTAAGTGAATTGGAGGAGTAAGTTAGAGAAGGGCACAAGTGTGTCAAAATTTTATGTAGATTCATAAGAAAGAGCATGACTTATTATTTTGAAAAGATCTCAAGGGAAAGAGAGGGAATAATTTTGTTAGACATATTCACTTCATTTGTTTTTGAAACTAAGTTTTTCTCCGAACGTCCATTCTAACTAAGGTCTCCTAAGGTCAAACAATGGCTCTGATACCAACTTGTCAACACCCGGATTTTTAAGTCCAGATGCCTATTATGCCATACATCGCAATCCCAGGAAGATTGTTGTTGCGAGACATAACCATTGATATCATAAGTCATCATTTATTACAAACCATAGCCGTCTTACAAATACAGATCACATGATCCAATATTACACAAATAGTTGATCTAATGATCAACGAACACATTACATAGCGGAAGCGTAGTAGTAGTGGACTATCTAATCCACAGGCCAACACTTGACGTCAGAAGATACTCCTAGTTGTCGTAGACGTCCTGCTGGCCGTCATCTTGGTACTGCTGCTCCTCTTCATAGTCTGGCCATTTAAATAGCCAGGGACACAGCCGTGAGTACTTTAAAGTACTCGCAAACTACTACTAGTGTAAGTACTAACAATTTTATTAAGAGGGTGCTAAGCTCTAGGTTTATTTGCATAAAGCCAATTTTAGTTCATAAACATTTAGTAAAAGACTCTTCAATTGCTAACTAACTCAAGTGGGAATATTAGTGTCATTCCCACAACTCAGTTGTGATTCAGTCAAGTCACCATTTCAATTCTTCATTTCCTTTTTAAGAAACATCTGACAACGGAACAGTATGGCCTTTCCAATCGTCCGTAACCGTGGACACGGCTATTCGAATAGGTTTACACTCTGCAGAGGTTGTACTCTTGTGCCACAACATTTGATCACATCCGTCGGGATAACTCCGAATCGTCGTAACTCAGTACGCGGATCATCAACCATAACCTTTCACTTACATACCCTAGTATAGGCACCTCTCCCCATGAGCTTGGCCTCCTGATAACCATCTGCTATCCTGGGAACTGCACAGGCTTGGGCCGGACATTCACCTCTTTTCAACGTCGTTTCTTTTGATTGTGGAGGCAGCTTTCGGCATAACCCCTATGACACTTGTTTAGAGGGAACCCATACTAAAGTACATAAACTTCCAGCTAAGCCCTACCCATAATCAGGTATTGTGGGGGTACTAAATAATTGGAAAGGTATCGCATCCGAACCCAACCATCAGTTTTTATCAAATTCATCATGTCCTTCAAGTCATATTCACCTTCAAAATCTTTCAAAGCCATTTCCTTTCACAGTTCCCATCTAGAGTAGTCAATTTTATTTGTTAGCACTGGCAACTAGTCATGAGGGGTGCTAACTATCTTGTAGCTCTCTAGGCTAAATTTGATACTCTTGTAATACTCTATACTTAGACCAAAGTTAACTATAAAAGTAAGCTTTAATAATCAAAGTAAAAGCTTGTAATAATAAAACTTGGGATGGGATCATGAATCATAAAGTAATAAGTGAGTGTGCCTTGCTCTGGTAGAGCTTTGCACTTTGCAAGAATATTAGCTTGCCTTGGTTGGTGTACTGATCAAAGTGGTCTTCTTCTTCCCGAAGTAGACCTCCTCCTCCTGGTACTCCTCTGTACTAAAAACGGATACGAGGTAACAATCACCAAACAAGCTTAAGAGCTAAACTAAGCACACACCAGGTTCACACAAGCTAATTCTATCATCACAATACTAGTAACATGTTGGTTGACTTTGTTTCCTTTTTAAGAAAAATAATTTCCTCTCATTACAAAAATTGATTTAGGGTTTCTCTTTAGTTCTTGGAGAAATAATTTCCTCTCTTTGAATCTTGTTAAGATTTAAGTTCCTCAAATAATCAATGCATGAATCCATGTTGGCCAAGGTCAACAATTTCATCATTATTATTTAGGAGAATGATTTAAGTGAGGTCAAATACCTCATGCAATTTAGCACTACCCTAGTCATAATTTAATATCACCAATTAATTCAATATGAGAGTTTGTAGACCATGGTCATTATCTCATGTTGAGTTACTTGAGACAAGATTTAAATGAGGGAAAACCTCTCATAAGATTTAATAAATAGTTTTGGATAATTTAAATGGACTAGAAATAGCCATAGAGCCATTTCCTATTCTAGCCCATGATCATACAAAGTAACCATGTGATATTTTTACATAAACATGTAGAGTATGTGAAATGTGAGTTATGAGAGTTGGAATCAACTCAAAAGCATTTTTGGGTGATTTTTAAATAAAGTTTGAAGTTTGAAAAGGCCCTGCCTTGTTATTTTTGTCACATTAATTCTACAGAGAATCTAGGGTTGAGACTAGTGAGGTTGGGTAGAGTTTTTCACAAGCTTTCCAACCATATAAAATTCATCAAATTTGGCCCAGTGGATTTGAAGTTATTTAGTTTTGAAAAAGGCATCTGCAAGCAATTTGATTTAAATCGAAATTTCGAATTCAAATTCCTGGGCCAGCGCGGGAAACCTAAATGGGCCGAATTGGTTTAAAAACGAGGAAGCCAGCCCACCACGCGTCTCGCACGCGTGGGCTGCCTGACATGGTGGGCTCCACCTGTCAGCCTCACTTACAACGCGAAGCGGTACGTTTTAAACTGCGCCGCACGATTAGATTGGGATCGGACGGCGTACGACCATCGTCATCTCCGGCGAGAGAGGGGTACTGGCGCGGCGAGAGCAGGGGGTCGGAGCGCTCACCGGAGCTCCGGCGAGGGTCGACGAGGTGTGCAGGGTCGTTGTCGACGACGGCGAACCTCCTGGTACCGGCGTTGCTTCCTCTGGTGGCTCCAATCGACGGCGACCTTCTCAGCACCGCCGCGGACTCCGGCTATCGATTGGCGAACTACGGTGGAAATTGGAGAGGGGAAAGAGGTCGAGGAGGTTGAGTGAGAAGAGGGGAGCAAGGTGGTGTGGAGAAATCGAGCGGGGAGGCTCCCTTTTAATAGCGGCGGATCGAGGCCGTGTACTGCGGCGAAGTCGACCGCGGCGACGTGGTTACAGCGTGCTAGCGAGCTAGGCGAGGGCGTGGCGCTGTTCAGTGGTTCCTGGCGGTCCTCCTGGCGGCAATGGCGCGGCTGGGCGGTGCCTAACGCGGTCGGGCGCTTGCAGTGTTCTGCGCGGCAGTGGCGGAACTTGGTTCCTTCTCCGGCGACGGCGGGCCACGGTCGGGGAAGCGAGGGTGTCTGTTAGGTTCCTGGTACAGTGGTGAGGCTCAGGGAATAAGCGGGGGTCTAGGCGAGGTGCGAGTCGACGGGGCGACGCGTGCTCTGGCTTGCCCGTGGGCGGCGCCCATGCCAACCCTGGCATGCCCTGGACGTCGTGGGCACGGCGTGTGCTGTTGCATGTGAGGCATGGCCGGCATGGCAATGTCATTGCCATGTCTGCCCATGTCTAGGGTTGCAAGGTAGGGGCTTGGTGTTGGAGGGGACCAGGGGACAAGGTAGAAGCAAGTTGAGTTCAAATTTGGGCCAAACACTATTCAAAATAGTAAATTTGATTTCATCCGATTCTTGCCCACCAAGTGTTTGATACAATGGCCGCATGAAGGAAATTTTCAAATTTTTGAATGAAATTTGGTGGAGTTGATTCATATAATCAAAGGCACACAATGGTGGTGGTGGTGTGCAAAATTGAATTGGTTTGTGAAATTTCAAAATGGGTATGATCTTGAATCTGTTAAAAAGTTCCAACTTTGCTTGAGCATAACTTTGAATTCAGCATGAATTTGCAGGGGTGGTCTTTACCAAAGTTGTTCACCTTGATGAGGTCTTAGAGGAGGTGCAAAGAGTTGGAATTGTTTGGTTTGAAAATCTTTCAAAACAGAGGCTCAAAGTAGGCATCAGGTTATAAATGGCAGATTTGACCATTAGTGCATGTGAGCACAATTTGAATTCAAATTTGATTTGATTTGAGTTTCTTTGATTCCAAAAGTGTTCATAAGTGTTTAGTAACATTCTCCAACTAATGGCACAAGCCAAAATGGCCTAGGTTAAGGATTTTCAAAAATGGCCAAAACCATATGTGAGGGTTTTTGTGATTTTCTAATTTTCTTTCTTTCTTCTTCCTTGTTCTTCTTTGTGATCTTCCAAGGATCAAAGTGAGGGTTTTGGGTAGTAAGCATAAGCACACAAACCAACATCATGGCAATCTCATACAATAATGCACAAACCTTATGCATAGCACTATATGCAAAAAAAAGTTTTTTGTTGGTTCTAAATTTTGAAATATTGGAAACTCCTTGTCTTCATTGATTTGAAAATTCGGATGTTACAATCCGGCACCTATATCCGACATTCACGAGTTGGTCGCCCCTCGACCTCCCTGCCAGCTAGAAGTTTTCCTCTCCACCTTGCTCCCCAACTATTTGTTGCTTCACCCCCTAGCCTGAAAAACTTCGACATTGGAATGTTCCAGGCTCCTAAAAATGTTGCTCATTTTTATTAGTGCTTGCTCAATTTACAATGGACTATCTGAATGAATGAATATCATTTTTTTTATTTTCTTAGGTATTTAAATATTTTAATAGTTTCCACAAGTAGACTGGCTTAGGCATAAGATAGTTTGAACACATGACACGGTGTTTCAGATTTCTATCCCTAAGCAAAGTAACATTTTGATCTGCTTAAGTGCCACTTAAGTTTTGAATGCCTCCTATGGAGCTGAGGCAGACTGAACTGAGTTGGATTGTAGGAAGTGAAGTCCAGCAACATGTGGAATTTGCTTTCTCTCTATTTGCGAACCAATGCAGACCTGGAACATAAATTAAATTATCCAAAGTATGTTGAATGAAATGCACTAAATAAATCACTTTTTTTGAAAAATTCACCGCACATGGTAGTATGAGCACTCAAGCAACATGAGGTGTTTTTCAATGTATACAAAGAAGCACTTGTAGTACCATCAAAGCTTTGTTTCATCCTTCTCCGTCATATCCCCCTGACTTGCACTTGTGCAATGATGGAAATAATCAAACTAACATTTCTTGTCATTATCATCCTGAGTGAGCTACCAATTAACAACCTGTACATATAAGAACTACATGTGAAACTTGGTAAGTACTAAAAAAATACAAATGAAAATTAAGCCCAATTATAGAGACACGTGGAGGGGAATAATCAAGAAAATAATTGCTCCTCGTGATCGATCTGAAGCAAAACATAAAGCCGCATTTTGTAGAAAATGGTGGTATTACATAGGAAAAGCATAAAGAACTTTAGGGTCTCACCCAATGATTCGAAATGCGCGAGAGATTCATGACATTGTGATTTATAACAACATATGTGACCATGCTTGCCAGCATGATATTTTGTGAAGTTGCTATACACGGAAGGAACAAACCTACATGGTAAAATTATTCAGCATGTCCCGTAATAGCACCACTGCATGATACTTCCCATTCAACATTTTAATATGAAACCAGCAAGACATGACACTTTAGATCGACAACAAGAACAATAAGAATCCAAAAAGGAATATTACAAGTCAGATTGGACAGAGTAATATGTTATACGCAAAAAAATAGGATTCATTGTCCTTACAACAAAATAAACTAATGGACTGGCTTGTGATACAAACTCCAGTGACAAATGCAGTATGAAACAATGCTTTTATGAGTTTAACCAAACATATTGCCTACAATTAACTGTAGAAACATACCTCATCACTTCCTGGTTCCCATGAAAGCCACCATCCCCGTCTGATCGAGGCCATGTAAAGGAACCTCGACATGCTAGACCGGAGGAGTCCTATGTATGTGCAGATATATGTATAGTTAACCGCGGATGCCATCTCCTTCGCCGGTTGTCATTGTTACTTCACCTTTTTTTTGTTAGCAATTTCTTAGCAATTTAGCACTCAATGAAGAAGAGAATAGGGTAGATACAACACCAAAGGTATTGTGTTTGGTGTTTCTTTTCAGATATAGAAGAGATTTTGAAATGAAAATAATCCAGCGAAGGGATTCAGTCAGTTAGTCCAGTAGAGTACCAGAGTCAGATCTCCATATCTATCGCCACACTTGTACTAAAGAAGAAAAAAAAACATAGGCTAAATAATTAGCACATGTGTCCCTAATGGCATGATATTTATTGTTATCATCGGACACACAATGATTCTTGTTCCTGCTGTTACACTAACACCGATATGCTTGCAAAGATCACAAAATAAAATATTTTATTCTGGGCAGGTTTGATTAAATTAGGGATGCATCATTGGACATCAGTAAAAGATGGATAATTCAGATGATGTTAACACTAATACAAACAAAAAATTCATCCTTGTGCTGGAAATACAATCATGTCATTGTCAAGAATTTATCAAAATGCACTGACCAGAAATTACGGTACTTTAGAAAAGGTGAAACCAAGTACAAACAAAGAATTTTTCCTGTTTTTGTGATGCGATGCACAACCCTTTTTAATTCTACCCCGCGTTTGCCCTAAAACCTGGGTTGTTACAGTAGTGGAGCTTCATCCTCCCAGGAGAGCGCCGACGACGGAAGTCCCAGCCAGTGAATGAGGACGTGATGTACATCGACACCGCCGCATTGAATGCTCCGGCGCGCCAAAATCTTCTCGGGTTGCAGTAGAGCCATGGAATCCAAATCTAGCAGGGCGAGGTCGTCGGGCACCGGCGATGCCGAAGCAAGCCGTCGCTTCAGCTGCGAAACATGGACCATGTTGTGGATCTTGCTCATGATGGGGAGCTCGAGTCGATAGGCCACTTTCCCCACGCGCGCCAGGATCTTGTATGGCCCGAAGAACTTGAATGCCAGCTTGGCTGCTTCTTGGCGCCAGAGACGTCTGCACGTATGGTTGGAGCTTGAGGAAGACCATGTCACCTACGGCGAAGGAGCGCTCCGTGCAGTGCTTGTCTGCTTGCTTCTTCATGCGTTGCTGGGCGCGAAGAAGATGTTGCTTCAGAAGGGCGGTCATGGTTTCTCTTTCCTAAATCCAGTAATCCAGGTCAGGAATGTTGCATGCCGCATCTGCGGAAATGCCAAAGTGTGGAGGTGGATGGCCATAGAGAGCTTCGAATGGGGACGCCCAATTGCCGAATGGAACGCCGTGTTGTACCAAAATTGTGCCAGGGGTAGCCAACGAAACCACTTTGTGGGGCATGCATGGACTGTGCAACGAAGAAACGACTCCAGACACTGATTAAGCCTCTTTGTCTGCCATCAGTCTGCGGGTGGTAGGCAGAGCTCATAATCAATGGTGTGTCGGTGAGGCGAAACAGGGATTGCTAGAGAGCACTAGTGAAGATTTTGTCCCCGTTAGACACAATGCATTGAGGCAGGCCATGGAGCTTGTAGATGTTGTCAACGAACACCTGCGCTACCTGTAGCGCTGTGTATGGATGCTTCAGAGGGATGAAGTGGCTGTATTTGGTCAACTTGTCAACGACAACCAAAATCACATCGTGACCATTAGATTTGGGCATCCCTTCAATGAAATCGAGGCTAATCGTGTGCTAGGCGGCTGGTGGTACCATGAGTGGTTGCAGCAAGCCAGGCAACCCAGGCAACTTCGTATGCTCTGCCTTGGCCCTTTGGCAAATGTTACACCTCTGCACGAAATCTTGGACTGATTATTTCAGGTTTGGCCAATCAAAGGGCTTCTTGATGCGTTGATATGTAGCGAGTGTGCCCGATTGCCCGCCGATACCACTATCATGCAAGGCTTGCAAGATATGTTGTTGAGCTAAGGAATTACCTCCCACCCAAACTCCGCCCTTCTTGCGAATCACTCCATCACGTAACTCAAAACCATCTTGGTTGGTGCCAGAGATGCTCAACTTAGTCCACAGCTTTTTAGTTAGTGCATCATCAGAATAACCCATGACCAACTTGTCCAACCATGAAGGAACAACAGCCGAGATGGTGAGCAGTTCAGAGGAATGATGGCAGCGAGACAGAGCATCGGATGCGGCCTTGGTGATTCCCTTCTTGTATTGGATTGTGTAGCGCATCCCCATCAGCTTGACAAAGGCCTTGTGCTGCACCTCTATCCCCAAACGCTGCTCAGTTAGATGTAAGAGGCTCTTCTGATCTATGCGAATAATGAACTCCTGATGTTGCAAATATGACCTCTACTTCTCAATAGCCATAAGAATAGCTAGGCATTATTTCTCGTACGTTGAAAATGCCTGATTGCGTGGACTCAAAGCTTTATTGAGATAGGCTACAGGATGCCCTTGTTGCATCAGGACAGCCCCCACACCGGACTGACAGGCATTAGTTTCGATCATAAACTGCTGGGAGAAGTCAAGAAGTGCTAGAACCAGGGCCTGAACGAGCGCAAGTTTCAAGGCTTGGACAGGTGTCCACTGGTATATCTCTCCTTTGCGCAAAAGTTGGGTGAGGGGTTTGCTGAGCAGGCCATAGTTCTTAATGAACTTGCGGTAGTAACCCGTCAAACCATGGAAACCTTGCAGCTCTTTTAGGTTCTCGGGACGAGGCCATTCCTGGATTGCAGTGATCTTGGAGCTGTCAGTAGCAACGCCATCGATGCCAATAATGTGCCCAAGGTACTCCAGGTTTTGTTTAGCAAACGAACATTTGGAGCGCTTCAGGTTGAGCTTGTGGGCACAAAGGACTTGGAGCACCTCTGTCAGCTGCTCGACATGCTGCTCCAATGTTTTGGTATAGATAAGGATGTCATCCATGAACACGAGCACACCTTTGCACAACACACGCTCGAAAATCGAGTTCATGACACCCTGAAACGTGGCAGGGGCATTGGTAAGGCCAAAGGGCATAACCAAGAACTCATACAAGCCTTGGTGGGTGCGAAAGGCTATCTTGTACTCATCTCCCTCTGCAACTCGCAACTGGTGGTACCCAGACGACAGATCTAGTTTGGTAAACCATCGAGCTCCAGCCAATTCATCGAGCAACTCATCCACAACTGTTATTGGATACTTGTGATTGATGGTAATGGAATTGAGCTGCCGATAGTCAATACAAAACCTCCATGTGCCATCTTTTTTTGCGAACCAAGAGGGCAGGAGAGGCAAAAGGACTGGAACTGTGTCGAATGATACCTTGCTGTAACATGAGGTGTATCTGACGCTCAATTTCATTCTTTTGGTGAGGTTCATACCGGTAAAGTCGCACATTGACTGGCTGAGCTCCTTGCACCAACGAAATGCGGTGATCATGCTGGCGGCGAGGAGGCAAACCCGCAACAGACGAGAATATATCCGCAAACTCTGCTAGAACTGGGGCAAGTGCTGGGTGATCCTCACCGTTACGCGTTGTTTCCATGGTGTGCATACTGCCTTGTTGATGCACTGGTTGTACTTCCACACATTCAGATACTGCTCCACGGCGTAAAAGCCCCTGGAGTTTGCGGGCAGTGATCTGACACCCTGGAGTCCCCTCATCTTGTATGCCCTGCAGGGTGATGCTCTGCTCGCGGTGTTTGAAGCGCATATGACGATTACACCAATGCACCCACATGAGACTGAACTCTTCCAACCAATCCGCGACCAAAATGATGTCGTTGCACCCCAATGGCAGAATCTTCATATCTTGCTCGAATGTATGGCCCTGAGTGCGCCAGGCAAGTTGAGGGAGCATCTTGTCGCTGACCATGGTGTCGCCGTTGGCGATGATGAACTGCGACGGCTCGCAAGGTTGGGGTAGAACTTGGAGCTTGTCGACAAGGCGGGTGTCGATGAAGGATGCGCCACTGCCGGAGTCGACGAGGATGAGGACCTCGTGCTCGCCCAAGTGGGCGTGGAGGCGGATGGTGCGACGCCGTGCCAGTGTAGAGCCCATGACCGCCGCAGCGTCCACACACATAAGTTCGTTGCCCGAACTCGCGTCGTCGTCCGACGCCGTGTCTTGGTCTGGTGGCAGCGCGTCCAACAATTCCTCCAAGATGTGTACAGGCACTTGAGAAACGCCCTGAGAGCTTCCAGCTTGTCATCCCATCGAGGTGTGTCGCTTCTCTTCAGTTCCTCTCCATGAACTGGTAGCTTGGCCTTGTCCGTATTATGGCTGGGATGTGCGAGTTTTTGCGAGTCGCGTGAGCACTGCAGTAGCATGGGCAGGCACACGGTGGCCGGAAGACGGCGGCACGGAGACACGTTTGGCGGCCCTGGTGGACGTGGCTCGGACTGCGTCGAGTTGTTCTCAAAGAGCTTTAGCCGGAATCGAATGGAGTGCACTGTTGGGTACAGTCCCACACGACTAGTGGCCGAGGACGTTGCAGTGGATGCTCCGTGAGCATCCGGTTTCCAGGCTCCAGCACATGAAAACCCATCTCCCTTCTATGGTCAAGTATTCTCAAAAGGCTGTCTCCCTTCAAGTGCAAAACAGAGGAGGAACGGGTTTTGCCCAGATCTAGGGATGAGTTTACCGAGCTCTTCCTCAAAGAACAAGGTGCCGAGGATAACAAAATTATTACAAACCATTGTGAACAAACAAGTCCAGTTGCCATCATTCAGTGATATTACAAGTCATAGGAAGCAAATGAATCAAGCGTTCAAATTCCCAAATGATTAAAGAGGAAAAAAGCTACATTTTTTTACGTGCTGAAGTTTTTGCCAGTTCGGATGATCTACCTGTTTGCATGACTCAGTGAAGCCTCTGTCACACCAGTACGCTGTAAAGTCCTCAAGAGAAAGCGGAAGTTCCGGAAGCGATTTAATATTCAGGCAGGAATAAAACCTTAGTCTCTTGAGACACCTGAGGTCCTTCACATTGTCTGGCAAGTAGTCCCAGCAGCTGTCCAAAATTGAGAGCTCACGAAGATGAATGAAACAATCAAATAGTTCGGGACTAGGCCCCAGTTGATAACATTTCTCGAGATAAAGTGTATTAAGGTACTTAGGGCCGCCGTTCTGCACACCCACCATCCAACTTGGGTACTCAGACCCTTTGTACCCACGGATTTCCAGACTTTTAAGACCCCCTGGTGGGCAAAGACCCTCAAGTACTTCTGCTTCAACTTCTGGTGAAGTCGTACCACCAAACCACACCAGTTGCAATCCCGTCAGTCGTGTCTTAGCTGCTAGATTTGCTTCCTGTGCTTCATTCTTGCTTTTAACATTACCAAGACCTAGAATCCTCAGATCTCCCTGAAGCTTGTTTAGGTCCCTCATCTGTTTTATCTCATGTCCATGTTCATTCCTTACTTCGAAATATTCTAACGTCTGGAGTGATGTTAGCCTGCCAATGTTGGGCAATGTCTTTCCAGAACATCTCATGCTTATATGCCGCAAATTGGAAAGTTTACCCATATCAGAAGGGAATTTCAATCCACTCAAGGATTCTAAAATTAAAGCCTGCAGATGGTAGAGATTGTTTAATGTTCCTGGTAAAATTAGCTTGCAATAGCCGGGAACCTTTAAAGAAAGATGGCGTAGATGCTTCAAGTGTCCAATACTTTCTGGGATTTCTAATGTACCCATGTCTGTATTTTTCTTTTCATAATCTACGACCAGTACTCGCAATTTCAGCAGCTTCTCGAACACTTTCTGCAAGAATACTTCATTAGCGGATTCAGACCAATTCTGATCATGAATAATGAGAGTGCGCAAGTTTTTCAGTTTAAAAATCTCCTCAGTAGCCATTTCTCCATTCGCAACAAAAATATGGCGAACATCACAAGGAACTTGTCTTCTCTGGCCTTTCTCAAATCTGAAGCAATCATTCCCTGCCACTTTCTCTGCCAAATCATACATAAGATCATGGACTAAATAGCATGGGACACCCCATTTTAATTCTTCTGGTTGCATGAATGAGGTTGCCAGTAACTCGTCAAAGTAACACTGGCCAACAACTTCCGGGTCCTCCTCTGGATTAGCAGTCTGTATGAACCCCTCTGCCACCCACAATTTAACTAACTCATTACGGTCCAAACTATGTCTTCTAGGAAAAATAATGATGTAAGAAAAGCATCGCCTGATCTGCTCATCAAGTTGCTGGTAACTCCACAAAAGAGCCCCAGTAGTCTCATCCAAAAGGTCCCGGTCTCGAGTTATTTTCCAAAACTCAACATTGCTTTGTTGTTTCCGTAGTTGTCCTCCCACCGTACGGGCTGCCAGAGGTGATCTTTTCAACTTCTGTGCAATTTTAGCCCCAATACTTCTGAGCTCCATTTCACCTGAATCATCTGGATTTGTACTGCCAAGGGCATAATACATGAACAGTTCCAAGAAGGCTTGATCATCCAAGTCACGTATTGGAAAAACATTACATGCCACACCAGGACCTAGATCTGAAAATGCATCTTTATTGCGACTTGTCGCTAGGATCTTGCTTCCTCTCTTTCCAGCCTTCATTGGAGAAAGTAACTTGGGTAACTGCTGCTGACCGACATCCTTATTGCACCAGATATCATCTAGTACTAAGAGGAATCGTTTGTCTTTTAGTTTCTTCTCCAATTCTTTTTCCAAGACATCAAGGCTATTGTATTCAGGACATGCTTTGTTCTTATCAACTGAAGCTGCCTCATACATCTCTTTGAAAACGTCACCTACACTATAGTTCTGAGAAACATGAATCCAAATAACAAAGTCAAAATAGTTTTCATCTTCCTCATGCTTGCAAACATATTGTGCGAGGGTCGTCTTCCCAGACCCTGAAATGCCGTAAATGCCAATTACCGAGAAACATTTATTGTTACTTGATCTTGAATTGTCATATTCTGTATCACGAAGCATTCTTGTTATCCGGTCACGATCCTCATCTCGCCCGGTTACCAATTCTACTGGAGCTGAAGTAGTGCGTGTGTGTATATTTTTGGCAGTAACAGTTTTTCCCTTGCTTGAAGACTCTGCCAATGCAATAATACCTTGTGCTTTAACTATGAGCTCTTCTATCTTGGCCATACTATCTTTCAAGCGAGCATTTAAAGGTCCAGTGAGAGTCAAACTCGGTTCAATACAAATATCCTGCAAAAGCAAACAACATTCCGATATTTAAATATGAAGTCTAATAGCATCATTTTTTTGGAACATTAGTCTGATAATAGGTGGATACATGATGTCACGATAGGGGTACAACTACTAGATCTGGTTCATTGCAATAATCTTTGCACAAATCGACTGCAATATGGTTGTTTTATTATGGAGAACTTTGTAAGTTGCAACTTGGCAAATGGCTTGCGGCAACAGAAGAAAAAAATTGAAGATGGAGGCCTGCCCACTTCGCGACTATGGCTCCCCACCTAGCCCCAACCTCCCACCTCTAGCCTCGCCGCCGACGTGCTCACGCCGGTAGCCCACCAAAGAGCCCCTCCACAACCCACCACCTTCCCCCAGTCCTAGCCAGCGACTGCAGCAACGAGCACCGCCGCCATGACGACCGTTGGCTGACCTCCGATGATGGCTCCTCCAGTTCAACCTCCCCGCCCCACGTTGTGCCCACCGCGATGCCGCCACGCCACCTCGTGGTCACTGCGGCCCATCGGGCCCCTACCTCTACAAGCCGGGGACCCTGCTCCGAGGTCCACCGCGTCACCGACACCGCGCCTCCCTGGCCAGACGCTGACGGCTGGGAACAACCGAGGCGCAGGTTTCACCAGCGATGCCGCCCCCATCGCGCCGATGATGACCGGCAATGCCCCCACATCCCAACCCCGGAGATGGAGGCGAGCCTCTGCAGAGCTTCGCAGCGCTCCCTCTGAAACCAAACGGCCAGAGTAAAACATGGGTGCGCCCGACCGACTCCCGCCCGATCCAGCAAACTCCAGGCATGAATCGCCCAATGGAGTTCGCCAGCGGAGTCTTGCGGAATAGGACACTCCACCCAGATCAATGAAGACGCGCATCCGGCAGATCATCACCTTCGCGTGAGTTAGAACCTAGGACAACCACCTTTATTCAGAGCCGAGCCAGTAGCCCCCACGCCACCAGCCGGCAATGGAGGAGACGCTAAATGTCAGGTTGCCGAAGTGGCGAAGCCCCACACGCGGCCGCCATGCGTCCTAGGAGTGAAGCCGTCGCACAGCTCCGGGATGGCGCAGCCAGCCCGCAACGACCAAATCCTCTGGGCCCAGATCAGGCCTGCACCGCCGCCAATCTGGGCGCACACCTCTCGGCAGTCGCCGGCCATGACGCGTCAGCCCCGCCGCCCAACGAACTTCCCCTTCGAAGCCACCTCCATGGCGCCACCCAGCTCGCCCGACGCCATGCCTCCGCCCGCTCGGAAACACCGCAAGACGCGCTACCACCTTCCCCACCGCCTTCGGCGAAATGGGAGCCGCCACCGGCGGCGGCGGCGGCGGCAGCGGCAAGGCATGAAAGGGGTTGGGGAAGAGTTGGGGGAAGGAGGTGGAGGCCTCCGGGATCGCCTAGAGGGAGGCGACCCGGGAGGGAGAGCAGTTACCCTTCTGGTTTAATTCAGTTCTTCAATAATAAGCAACCACATACGTGCAAGCAACACATAATTTGCACAAAAATAAAATTAACATGTGACAACCACTTTATTAAAGGTTTTAACACATTGCAACTCTTGTATGAGTCTTCTAGGTTGTAACATGGGGTGCCCTTTGTTGTACTTATAAGTAGATAAACATTCAGCACACTAATGGTAAGAAAATAATAAGCACCAACTTTTTTTATACAGGACGCAAAACTGATCTGTTTACCATGAAATTTTACTATGTAGACATTTCATATGACGAGGAATTTTGTCTAACATTTCCAAAGAAATATTACTACCACTCAATTATTTTATGTGAATGGATTATTTATATTTATCCAAATAGGCCATTAACATGATCCCTTCCACTAAAATACAAGGACTGGTAACGAAACCATGCAGGTATGAGAAATTATGCACTTATATAGCTAAAAGTTGAGCATAGCAAGAGAAAAAACCTGGTTTGAGGGCCCAGCTTCAACATCTGAAGTAATCCTGAGCCTCTTCTTTTTCTTCTTTGACTTGGAGCTGTTCTGCCCGTCCAGCATCTTTTGGTGACGAATGTACTCCAGTTCATCAAGTATATCTTCCATGTCATAGAAAGCAGATTTGAGACCCCTCACCATGGCCTCAAATAGTTTACTGTGGTTAATGGCCTCCGCTGCTTCTAGAGTAAGCGTCAGCCGAGGGAGAACATCCGTCAACAGGTGACGAAGCGTCTCTGCTTTGTTGGATTTGCAGTGGGACAAGACTTTGTCCAGAAGCTTGGAGATGATAGGCGACATGATCCAGCCTGCGACTGATATGCCCCATGCCACAGCTGGGAGAGACATTGAGGCTTTTCAGAGGTAGGAGGGATGGCATGGGACGATTAGGCCATGCTGTTGAGAGAACTGGCCCACGAAATGGATATTGTGTGTATTAACGATGTTGGGAGAAAACTTGGCCAATAATTGGCTGTGGGGAACTTGTGAACCCTGTGGAACAAAGTTGGTCATATTAAGCAAAGGAAGAAGTTTGTCCAATTAAGCAAAGGAAGCTGCTTGGCATGTAGAATATGACATGTATAATAACTGGCACCTAAATCAAAATACAAATCAAGAAACTAACTAAGCGAGATGGTAGACCTAACAAACTGGTTTGTTTCAGAAAAAGTTGAGCTTGAGATCAACATGCATAATAATAAACTACAGTATGTCGTCTACAAGGCGCATGCAGCTTTCGTGACAGTAGAAAAAATTCTACCCCATGTTCCAACAAGTTGCCACAAATTAAAATAGAAGCAGCCACCTCAAAAATCGCAATAAGTGGCTGTGCACGCACCAGTCCTGATACTAATATGTGATTTTGTACTGGTACTATTTCTATCGATGAGAAAAAATAGAATTAAGGAAAATGGCTCTTGAATTAATCTACCTAAGTTTCTGCATCTTCTTTGATAAAATTTCAAAAAACAGCTCACATCACGAAGATCATTACCGTTCGAGAGCGACTCAATGAAATTTCCAACAAAGATGGCAGAATCAACTGGCGGAGATGGGCTCGCCTCACCCTGCTTGAAAGTGCTGCGGCTGGAGGAAGAGAAGGCCGTGAGGCTGGGCTCAGCCGTGGTGCGCCGCCCCTGTGATGTCGCGGAGCAATCACGGGTGGCCGGCAATGGAATCGTGAAGGATTTGGGGATTGGCGAGGGGAAGAGTTAAGAGCAAGGTATGCGAGATGCAGAATGAGAGGATGGGAGACCCAATTAAGGTAGTGATCTTCGTTTGTCTCTTCACACTTGCAAGTGGGACGTCGGTCCAACTCCATCCAGCTCACATGACTAAGACCTTTCACAAGGTAGCCCGAGTCAGTCTCGAACAATAATGATCCTCGTTTGTCTCTTCACACTTGCAAGTGGGACGTTGGTCCAACTCCATCCAGCTCTTCCAGCTCACATGACTAAGACCTTTCACAATACGGCACCATATTTAATGGTGAGAGATACTACCTCCGTCCCAGTTCATAGGCCTTACGTGTATTCCTAGATTCTCAATTTGGCCAACATAATATTAATTATACAACACAAAAATTATATCATTAGAAAGTAGAAAAGAGTAGGGACACGCGCAAGCCCTATGAACTGGTACGGAGGGAGTAGTTGTGTTGCACATAATCATAGGTAAAAAGAGTGGTTAGCCCAATCGCATGCCTACACATCACCAAAATCATTAAACGAAGAGATACTACTTAAGAAATAATCCATTGTAGAGGTTGTCTTTTAAACATTTATTTTGCCTGCAAAATAATATACTAAGAAACACCCCATTGTGAAAAGCCTAATCAAATACATACTACATCAAGAATCAACTGGAAGAGATGGTTGAACTAAAACACTTGTTTATTTCAGAACAAGTTGAGTTAGCGATCAACATGCGTATTATATTATTGCCATCTACAAGGTGTTGTTGGACTTCGTCATAGTAGAGAATTCCTACCCATGTTCCAACAAGTTCTCACGCGTTATTGAAATAGAAACAGATACCTGCTACCACCTCCCTCCACGAGTTGTCGTGGAGGAACCAGTCCAACTGCGATATGATTCTACCCGTGATCATGTACTGCTGCTATTTCTATCTATCAAACAAAATTAAGAAAAATGATTCTTCAACTTACTATAATTTTTTTTTTTGAGAAACACAGTACAAACGCAGGCGCTCACATACACGCGCATACACTCATCCCTATAAACGCACACACGCACATCCTACCCCCATGAAAGACTCTCCGAAAGATCATTGACGGATCTAAATGACGAAGCCACCACAGTGCGTCAATGACGAAACGCATGAATGAATATTCCGCTTTTATAAAACACACAGATGTCAAACCTGGGGTTTGAACTCTGGTCAGTACAACCACCCACCTAACCATCCAACCTCAGGTTTATTTGGTAAAATTTTCGAGTTCTAAATAATAACAAAATATCGCTACTGTCTGTAAGAGCTGAACAGAGTGTGCCAAGAACAGAGCTTAATTAACCGACAAATTTCAGAGGATGAAGAGGACTTCCGGGAGCTTGAGGATGTCGGCCTGCTCCGCCTGGGTGGACGGAGGGTAGAAGGCGTAGGAGCAGGGTGAGGGGACGTGCTCGATTCCCACGGAGAAGACATCTCTGAAGAAGGATCCCCTCAACCTGCTCGAGATCCGCCAAAAAGCCCTGCGCCCAGCAGTACATGGACCGCAGCCTGTGGAGGAGACGGCGGCAAGACTAGAACCTGCCGTGGCGCGACGCCCCGCTGGCAACGGTACATGGAGCATAGGTGCAAGGAGGCGCAGGTCCTCGGAGTTGGAAGCCGCCGCCGCGGCGATCGTTTGGCAAGAAGCCGGAAACCTCAAAACCAGTACGTGGGCCTTTGATTTTAAAAACCACAATTTCAACTCATGTTGATAGGAACCACAATTTCGACGTACTAGGGGCTCCTTTGATTTGAAGGAAACATGAAGGAAGTTTAAAGGGTTAGGGAATATTCCAGAGATGCTACTGCTTGATTCATAGGAAAGGTGCAAAGGAAAACTAGAGGATTTTCTCCTTTGGATCTCACTTTCAAGACATAACTTAGAGGAAATGAAAATTTCACTCAGACGGTCAGACCTCATGCTTTGATTCCTATGCACAGGGAACAAGGAAAGTTTTATATCTGCCATCCTTTCCTATTCCTATAACTTTTCAAATCCTTTAATTTTCCTATCCTATGAATCAAAGAGGCCCTAAAGAGAACCACAACTCGAAACTACTGCAAATCAAATGTTGTTAATGCAACACCGACACCTTAATTACAAAGCATCTAACAACAGTATTACTGTGAATTATTTCAAATATTGACCCATGGCAACCAGTTTTAACAGATTCATGTCTAAACTGTTTTATTTTTCAAAAAGTTGCTTCATGTACTCTGATTTATACCAGCAGCTAGTTGGCACAATCATGCAATCTTATAGACGGCCACAAGGAGACTTCATTCCAGCAACAGCCTCGGCCTACCAAAGAAAATTGACTACTCACACAAACAAACTGTGCTGGAGGTACATATAATCTCACAGGCATGATCCACAGGATTTTCAGCAGCTGTGATCCGAATGTAACTAACTAATAGGAAAAATCTTACAACCTATCAGGATCAAACGGGATAGTGCAACGGTACATCCATTGGTGAGCCAGGCTATGGCAATGGCTGAACTGTACAGCGCCATCGGAGTCACACAAGCTATAATAGCAGCATGCAATTCACGTTAACTAGGCAGAAAGCTACATGACACACGGGAGATGATCCATTCCAACGACAGTCTCAACCTACAGAGTCTCATATGCTTATAGCTAACAACAGTATATCATGTTAAAATACACCATAGGGGAAAACCGATTACACCGACAGGCAGCAAACTGAGCTGGCACAGGAGTTTTCGGATAGCAAAGACTGCGAGCTCCTGGACAGATCTACCTCCTCACGGGTGGCGCACCACCCCGTCCTCCTCCAACGGGAGGACCACCTCCACGACCACCAGCAGCCTGCATCAAATGGTAGGGAAAAGGGTTAGAAACTTCAACCGAATCACTGGTGAATCAATGATTAGATCGTGTTAACAAAAAAATCTTAATACTTGAAAGCTTAAAGAAGCATAGCTACTGTTATTTTTCAGTTGTTTGATAGCCACCGTGTAAACCCGTGTGTGTTTCAAGTTCCAACTAGTTAAACCGTGTCGATCACATTTTTGATAGCATAGTGTCATGTAGCATCCTATAATGCTTTTGAGAGAAGATTTCAAGTTATGTAGTTCAAAATTTGTATAAACTGTTAGAATCACATTGCAGTTTCCAGAGATAAGTGATACCAGGTTCACTAGTTACCTCAGATAAAATGTTATAGGCAAAAACGAAAATAGAGGGTAATTTTGAACATATGCTCGCGGTTTTGGCATGTCACACTATTAATCAGCAGCTACACAAGGATAACAGGGTGCTGGCATGCACCTAGTCACCCAGACAAGAACAATCATGCAACTAGCTAGGGGGAGGATCTAACCATTAACTGCAGATGAAAGATAGACACCTCTATAAAATAATGCTGACTGCAACCAACTCTGATTTAGCCAAGTGGTGCCTAAGAGGGGGTACCATTAACAGTACAAACGCTAACTCCTAGCCAGATTATGCACTAGTTAGGTAATGCCTATATTTAAGATAATAGAGGCCAGTGTACTTCCAGACTCACAGCCTAATGGAATGAACTCCTGAATGGAGATAAAACTAAGTGGATCTTCAACAAGATGTTACTGATCACATGGTTGTAAGCATAGCCATTAACGACAAAATATATCTTACATCTGACCTGCTCTTTTGAGAAAGGCACTTGTTCTTTTAACAAAGTAACTAAAGATGAAGCAACTCTTAACAAGGCAGTGGTTCTTTTAACAAAGTCACTAAACATGAAGCAGTTCTGAAAAGGCACTGGTTCTTTTAACTAAGTCCCTAAATGTGAATCAACTCTGAACAATGCACTAGATTTTGGCGCATGGAAATAAAGGATGAAATTAGACAGAGGAATATTAAGCATTAACAAACAATCATACGTAGAAACTTGTTCCCCTCGACAGTTACCGGACCGCACCCACCAATGTCTAAAAGCGGCTACATTCTTATGTACAGCCCAAAGCAGATATTCTCCAGAGATATGAAAGCAGTGGGCATGCCTAGGTATTTCTTATGATGCAGATTATTGCAAAGATTATAACTTGTGTTCTCGCATGTACGAAAATTTATCTCTCAGTCATGGGCAGGCACTCCTCTTTTGAATATAGAAACGATAGTTTTCACTATTCATAAGCATGGTTGACAACCTATCACTCCTAAATGCAGATGTTTTACAATAGAACCAACTCTCATCAGCTCCATATAGATAGATAGATAGCAACCCAAGACTGTTTGTTCCAGATATAAACCTCTACTAACTGAGAGCTGTTACAACAGCACTCGCTATCTCAATAAACCAAGTTTAATCGGGCGAAGCTGAAAGTAATCACTGAGGAAGTAAGCATTGGCTTACCCGGGCACGCATTGCGACGGCACGCCCACGGCCAACACCAATAGCGGACCCCTTGCCCTGCACAAGGCAAGGAAATATGAGCAGTTAGCAAGTAGCAACCAGACAACTCTGCACTATCTACTGAAGCAAAAGGAAGTAGTAGTGAAATAAAGGGGGGAGGTGGCTGGCTGGCTGCAGCTTTACCCTTATCCTGGCCTCGAGTCGCTTGAACATGGGCGCGTTCTTGAGCATGTCGGGTATGATCATGAACCTGACCCTGCTCCCCCTGATGAAGACGTGCTCCAGCTGCGACACCTTGCCGTCCTGCAAGACGAGGAGAAGAGCCGCATCTCAATCATGAGTCGAGGAAAAGCGGAGCCGGCCGATCCGGCCGAGGGGAGAAAGAAGCGAGCGAGCGAGAAGGGTGGGGAAGGTGTTACCTTTGCGGTGAAGGCGATGTTCTCGATCTGGCAGTTCCAGTTGTCCTCGCACTCGATCATGGAGCCCCGGTAGACCTCGCGGTCTTGAGCTCCACGGTGACCACGTGCCCCGCCGCCTCGTGCAGCAGCTTCACCGGGATTCCCAGGCTGCGGCTCATCTTGCCTCGCGAGCGGAGAGAGAAACCCTAGCTTTTTTGAGCCGCCGCGGAGGGGAGAAGAGGAGAGCGGAGGCGGCGGCGGCGGCGGCGGCGAGGGGGAGGCTACACTACTACTCCAAAAAAACTACACTGCTCTCGCCTTAGTTCTATGGCGCTTTCAGGCCCGAACTAGATTTTCCCACGACCACCCTACACAACTGTGTCTTGCTGAAAGAAAACCTACACTGTGGTTGTGATATTTATTACTTTGCCTTTCCTACATAGAACTAATGCCCCTCGAAGAAAAGAGAGCGCATTTTGCGAATGAGAAGGAAATGTATTCATCGTCAAACTCAGCACAATCTGCCTCTTATTACTTGAAAATTCTCCATTTGTACTCGATCAATATAACCAGAGGCGGCAAGGCCTCGATCACAGCGTCAGTCAATTTTTTTGGTGAACTATCACGGCTCGTTTGCGGGGGTATCTTCCGGGAGCAACGAACCGCGGCTTTCTGTGTCTTCTTGGGTGGCTAACGTCGACGCTGGTTAGGACGCACCTTCAAAGCAGGGAGGACTCGGGATCATCATCCGAGACCATCACGGTCAGGTTATCCTCTCTGAATGGAAGATTATTCCCTTTTGTGCAAGCGCGGAAGAGGAGGAGATCATGGCTTGTCTTGAAGGACTTCGGCACCTAATACATCTTCGTCGGTGGTCGGCGATACTAGAGTCGGATTGTCTACCAGCGGTCCAGCGGTGCAGGCTATTTCGTCGGAAGCTACTGAACAATTTTCAAGTTGGCCTCTAATCAAAGAAGCAGGAGAACTACCGAAGATCTTTTGAAGCATCGGCGTCCCAAAGGTGGAACTCGTGAGCAACGAGGCGGCACGTGTTTTCGCGCAAATAGCAAAATCTGGTGTTAATGGTATCTTATGTGATTCACTACCTGACTGTCTTCGGGATCTGGTCACTATCGATTGTAATAACCTTGTGCCAAATTAGTAAAGCTCACGTTCCTATCAAGAAAAAAAAAATAACCAGAGGCAGAGTAGGGATTTCTCCCGTCTAATGGGGGCTCGAATCTAGTTAAATATTGTGTTTATCCCTCGCATGTTAGCATGAGCCACTTTATATTACATACTAATAGACGTAGTCTCACGAACTTCCGAGGTACGATTGCAAAAGACATAGCTTCAATTACTTCGCAAGTGCTTCCTAGCGCTATATGTTGTGCATGCAGCAGCTAGTACTTAGTAGCTAGCTAGGTAAAACAGTACGCGAGTCGGAGTAGACAAGAGAAAGGGAGTGAATAAACATGGACGCCACATGCGAATGGGCCCAATCAGGTCAAGAAGAGAAAATAAATATGTCTTTATGGCATCCAACATCCATCAAGGCATTTCCTCTTTCCTTTACAACTCCACAATAAATAAAGGGGATGAAGGGGCAAGCAAAGCAAGGTTCATGGATTGTGCTAACATCAAGCAACCAATTCTAGGACTCAATGAGAGCGAGTGCACACATATGCCAGAACGGAGTTTCTGGTCCCCGGATTGGAGTTTCTGGTGGCGGCGAAGCAGCGGAACTCTTTTTGGAAAAACGTCGAACCCCCCTCGGTTTTTAGGTCAGGAGGCTTATATAGTGCGAAGGAGAGGTCGAGGGGGTGGCCGAGGTGGCCAGAACACCCCTTGGCGCGGCCAAGTCCTGGCCCGCGCCAAGGGTGGGTGTGGTCGCCTCGTGGCCCCCCTTCGTCTCGTCTTCTGGCTCCGGGAGTTTTCAGGTGAAATATGGGTTTTTCTATATTTTCCGGAATTTTCCTGAAAGTTGGATTTCTGCACAAAACGAGACACCAGAGCAATTCTGCTGAAAACAACGTTAGTCCGCGTTAGTTGTATTCAAAACACACAAGATAGAGGGCAAACAACAGCAAAAGTGTTCGGGAAAGTAGATACGTTTTGGACGTATCAGTGACCAAGTATGGAAGAGATGCCCCTTGTAGCGCTTGTCTTCTTCACGATCTTGAGATCAGCGAGTGATCCTCTACATGAACCACGAGAATTGTTCTTGTTAACGCTTTGTGTCTTCGAGGGTGAGTTTATCTCCACTACGGTTTAACCGTTACTAGTATCTCCTAGATATGATATTGGTGTTTTTGTTGTTGCAACCGCCGGATTTTTTTGTTTTCTATGCAACAAACCCATGAGGTATACCACAACATGGCCTTGGTTCCGGCAAGCCCGGGTTGACCACAGATGGTGGTGAGGCCTATGGCCCAACCGGGCGGCCCAATTGTCGGAGAACAGAAGTGGTGGGATTTGTCCTGGAGACAAGCTGTTCGATCCCCCATGATTAAGGTCGGTCTGATCCGTGATGTACACAACAAGGAATACTTAGCGTAGTCTAGGCTTAGTCGTATCCGGTACGATCTCTACCCTTTTAACCCTAGATCCGGAGCCTTTATAAGCCAGATTCTGGGAGCCCTCGAGGGACAACTCAATCCATTGTAATCTCACACTTGTTGCCTGAATAATTCCAGAGAAGCAACAGTAGGGCCTCGCCACCGTTGTGAGGTTCCGGAAGCTGGCTAGCTCGTGTGTCCCTATCCCGGTGACTATGTTGGGCCCTCTCTCTCCCCCTCCATCAGGTTCCCCTCACCGGAGTACGTTCAATCATGGAACGACACCATCCAAATCCAAATCCCTTTGATAGAAAGCAAGATGCACCACTAGAAAAAAGCCTAGCGATAAGATCACTACCAGTGGCGCACCACTAACACATGCGCCACTGCTAGTAGATTACCAATGGCGCACTTGGTGATGTAGTGCGCCACTACTATGTGTGGCCATGGTTTGACCGCCCCCACACTTACCAATGGCGCACCAAGCATAGGTGTGTCACTGCTACCACTAGTAGAAAAAAGGCATTCAGTCCCGGTTGGCAACGGGCTTTAGTCCCGGTTGCGCAACCGGGACTAATTAAGCGCGACTAAACCCCCCCCCCCCCCTTTAGTCGCGGTTGCTTACGAACTACGACTAAAGGCCCGTCCACGAGGGCGCCAGGCGTCCGTCGGGGCGGAGGACCTTTAGTCGCGGTTCGCCTGGCCAACCGCGACTAAAGGCCTCCGCGGGTTAATTTTTTTTAATCTATTTGGTTTTCTAATTATTTTTCACTCCTTTTTTTTCTTTTTTTTCCACAATTTCTAGTATTTCAGTTATTGGGCAAGTTTAGTCACTAACTACACTTAATCTCTAGTCAAATTCCTTACCTGTGGTCAAACTTCCCGCTCGGTCACCCATCCTCCCACTACTCCAGCACTAGCACGCTTAACTTCCAAGTTCATTTCCCATCCTCCTTCCAAGTGCTTCGCGCATGTTGTTGATACTAGTATCATATCAATCCTATTAACATGTTGGGTCGATGTCACACTTCTTTATTGTTTGAATTTCAAATAATTATTTTAATAAACAAAAGTAATGATGTAATAATAATCTTGAATAAATAAATAAATATTAACTTTTTAAATTTATATTATAATTAATTTTTTAATTTAATTTTTTTGCCAAACCTAAAACCTGAAAATTTGAAAATCTAAAAATTGGCTAACTTTATGGTTAAGTAATAGTAATCTTTATGCAAGATGCAATTATTAATTTAAAATTTTAAAAAATATAAAAAATTTCTGGCAAAAACTAAAATCTTCCTGCTTTCATATTTTCATTTGGAATTTTGAGAATCTAAAAATTGGCTAACCGGGTAAACCCCGGTGAATTTAGATGTAACTTTTTCCCACGATCATTTTGATATATTATACGTTTTTTTTCGACGTCGTATGCAAAAGTTAATGCGATTGTACCATTTTTCAAACCTTTTTTGCCAAAAAGTTGAAAATTCAAATTTGTTAATTTTCCCTAATAGTAGGTTGCATAACATACAAAAATCTGAAAACATTTTATTTTTTGAATTTTCTATCATTTTCTTTTCTATTTTACAGTGTTAAAAAGGCGATCCAAGGGGGGTGTAAGTGCGTGGGGAGTAAAAGAGAAACCTTTAGTCCCGGTTGGGACACCAACCGGGACTAAAGGGTACAAACCGGACTAAAGGGTCCCCCCCGCCAACCGCGACTAAAGCCCCTTCCGTCCGCCGCTGTCGACCACCGTGGCCCAGACCTTGGTCGCGGGTCGCTCCGAACTGCGATGACCCCCGTGGTTCGAATATTTCCGCGACTAAAGGGGGCGTCTGGAAGCCTCTTTTTCTACTAGTGTACCTACGCTTGGTGCGCCATTGGTAAGTATGGGGCCGGGGGTATAAATGAGATTAGGGTTACAAGTGGCGCACCACATATAGGTGCGCCACTGCTACCTCATATAGCAGTGGCGCACCTATATGTGGTGCGCCACTGGTAACTCCTGCCAACAATTTGTAGAACATATTCATCCCCTCTAGCTTACCATATCTATCCTTTCAGTTGCTATCAGAGCAAGGGTTATTTTTAAGGGCTTTACCGCCTTAAGAATGAGATGGTTTTCTCCGATGAGGAGGACGAGACTAAGACCTTTTCGGTCAAGGAGTATAAGGAAATGATGGCCCATGAAGCCTGTGATAAGGCTAAGGACGATTCCAAACTCGATGATCGGATTAGTAAACTGGAGAAGTGTTTAAAGGATCTTGGGGATAAGGCTCCACCTGGCGACCCCTCGGCCAACTCCTTTATAAAGCCGATGTAATTGGGTGAGGGTCTGTACTGTGTTCCGCAAAATTTAAATCAATTAAAAGAGATCGAAATGAGTATGTTTCATGCTTAAAAGAGGAGTATGTCACCATGTCCATGTGCATAGCTGTGGATTCAGCAAAGTACGAGCTCTACCGCGAGGAACCATATTCGAGTACTACCTCGTACTACTTGGATGACCTATCAGAAGTACGGAAGCGATGCCCCTTGTAGCGCTTGTCTTCTTCACGATCTTGAGATCAGCGAGTGATCCTCTACATGAACCACGAGAATTGTTCTTGTTAACGCTTTGTGTCTTCGAGGGCGAGTTTATCTCCACTACGGTTTAACCGTTACTAGTATCTCCTAGATATGATCTTGGTGTTTTTGTTGTTGCAACCGCCGTTTTTTTTTGTTTTCTATGCAACGAACCCATGAGGTATAACACAACAGGGCCTTGGTTCCGGCAAGCCCGGGTTGACCACAGATGGTGGTGAGGCCTATGGCCCAACCGGGCGGCCCAGTTGTCGGAGAACAGAAGTGGTGGGATCTGTCCTGGAGACAAGCTGTTTGATCCCCCCTATGATTAAGGTCGGTCTGATCCGTGATGTACACAACAAGGAATACTTAGCGTAGTCCAGGCTTAGTCATATCTGGTAGGATCTCTACCCTTTTAACCCTAGATCCAGAGCCTTTATAAGCCAGATTCTGGGAGCCCTCGAGGGACAACTCAATCCATTGTAATCTCACACTTGTTGACTGAATAATTCCAGAGAAGCAACAGTAGGGCCTCGCCACCGTTGTGAGGTTCCGGAAGCTGGCTAGCTCGTGTGTCCCTATCCCGGTGACTATGTTGGGCCCTCTCTCTCCCCCTCCATCAGGTTCCCCTCACCGGAGTACGTTCAATCATGGAACGACACCATCCAAATCCAAATCCCTTTGATAGAAAGCAAGATGCACCACTAGAAAAAAGCCTAGCGATAAGATCACTACCAGTGGCGCACCACTAACACATGCGCCACTGCTAGTAGATTACCAATGGCGCACTTGGTGATGTAGTGCGCCACTACTATGTGTGGCCATGGTTTGACCGCCCCCACACTTAAATAGGTGTGTCACCACCTACGCTGGTCATTGGTAAGTGTGGAGCCGGGGGTATAGATGAGATTAGGGTTACAAGTGGCGTTTACCATATATAGGTGCGCCACTGCTACCTCATATAGCAGTGGCGCACCTATATGTGGTGCGCCACTGGTAACTCCTGCCAACAATTTGTAGAACATATTCAGCCCCTCTAGCTTACCATCTCTATCATTTCAATTGCTATCAGAGTAAGGGTTATTTTTAAGGGCTTTACCGCCTTAAGAATGAGATGGTTTTCTCCGATGAGGAGGATGAGACTAGGACCTTTTCGGTCAAAGAGTATAAGGAAATGATGGCCCGTGAAGCCTGTGATAAGGCTAAGGACGATTCCGAACTCGATGATCGGATTAGTAAACTGGAGAAGTGTTTAAAGGATCTTGGGGATAAGGCTCCACCTGGCGATCCCTCGGCCAACTCCTTTATAAAGCCGATGTAATTGGGTGAGGTTGGTTATGTGAGCGTCTATATCTATACTGTGTTTCGTAAAAATTTAAATCAATTAAAAAAGATCTGAAGGAGTATGTTTCATGCTTAAAAGAGGAGTACGGCACCATGTCCATGTGCATAGCCGTGGATTCAGCAAAGTACGAGCTCTACCGCGAGGAACCATATTCGAGTACTACCTCGTACTACTTGGATGACCTACCAGAATATATATATATATATATTTATTTATAACTCGAAAAGAACTGCATGGAATGGAATTGAAGGAGGTAACTAAAACCAAGTTCCACTTGTCCCTCCTCTCCTGTCATCTCTCTCTCTCTCTCTCCATCACCACAACGCAAACCCAACCGCGGTTCTCTCGCACAGCCACCCCTCTTCCTCCCTCGTCGCCGCGGGCGCCACCTCCGCTCCTCACATTCCATTCACCACCCAGCTTCCGCACGCGCCCATGGATTCCATCCCCAAATCCAGTTGAGGCCACCGACCCATCCTGCAGGTGCCGCGCCGCGCGTCACGATCCGACCGTCCCAAAATGCTGAGCTCGTCGGCCTCCAGGCGGGACGCCGCCGCCGCCGCCACCGCCACCGCCGCGGCGGCAGCCGCGGCCGCCTCCTCCACCACCTCCTCCACAGCCGCCAAGACAGCCGATCAGCCGCTCCCCACCAAGACCTTCGCGCAGCGGGCGGGCGACGCCCTGGCGGCGGCCGCGTCCCGGAGCGGCGAGCTCACCAAGAACGCTACCATGGCCGTGTCCCGGAGCGGCGAGCTCACCAAGAACGCCACCATGGCCGCCGTCAGGGAGGCGGCGGCCGCGAGCACCACCAAGGCGGACGCTTTGGCCGCCGTCCGGGAGGCCGCCGCCAACGCGGTGCAGCACGAGGGGTGGATGGTGCGCTACGGCCGCAGGAAGATCGGAAGGTCGTTTTTCCATACCAGGTACTTCGTGCTCGAGAGCAAGCTGCTGGCCTACTACAAGAAGAAACCCAAGGACAGCGTGGTACGTATATCATTCATTCCATCAAATGCGGCAGAAAGTTTGAAATCTATGAGAAATTTTGGTTTGCTGCTATGGTTTGATCTACTCCATAGAGTTGTGCATTTTCCCAAGGGACACATTGTTCTGTTGCTAATACGGATCATGCTAACTTGAATTTTGCTGCCCAAATTGCAATTCTTGTGGATGCCAACCACCTGATAATTTCATTCTACAAATGTCAATTAATTGTGAAAAAAAAATCTCAATACAACTGTAAGCTTTGTGTTCCTCCCACACAAAAGAAATTGTTTTTTTTATCTGCATTCATGTTATTTCTCATAAAAATGATGAGGTTATCAGTCCTAATGAGATTCCAAGAATTGACAATGCCTGAATTTCAGTAGGACACGAGATTTTACAGGTGTTCTTAAGAAATCTGTACATGCAGGTGCCGCTAAAGTCGCTGCTAATCGACGGTAATTGCAGGGTGGAGGATAGAGGACTGAAAACCCATCATGGGCAAGTGAGTCTACTCTTAGCCCCTTTTCCAACAACGCAATTTTCCTTCCTGCTCCTTTTCAATATCTATTGTTTGGATATCTTAATGTTCCTTGGTGTCCAACTGTACATGTTACTGCATCCTACGGCAAGAATCCTAATAGATGTTTTTTTTCTTTATATGAAATGAAAATTTCTTGATTTATCGGGAGTTCGATCCAGATTTGACATCATTTTTTTATGAAAGTGTTCATTTCATTCCGACATTGCTAAATAATACTTCAGCTTATTTATTCAAGTGTTCACCGCTTCAGAAACATTAAAATGTTCATTTTATTTTGGGAAAACGAATAGCTAATTTTTGTAATGTTATATATAGCTTATTTATGCACAATCTAAAATCATAAATGTAATATTCTTGCTTTTTTTACATTTTCTCATATTTTCTTTTCTCTTCCCATCTCTCCTTTCAATCTTTGTCAGATGATTTATGTTCTGTGCGTTTACAACAAGAAAGAAAAGGAGCACCAAATCACGGTATGTTCTGAAGTTGAGATCCTTTCAACAGTATCTCTTTGTTCTTCGTTTCATTGAGATTTATGTCATAACTAAATTCAATTCTCAGATGGGTGCATATGATATTGAAGATGCGCTGGCTTGGAAAAAGAAGATAGAGCAGATCATCGATCAGGTGCAGTAAGGTTTCGTTTGAATGGAACTTGTACAATAGTAAACACAACCAAGTAACAGATTTGAAAAATGCTCAAATTTTATGATGTATTTTTGTCACATTTATTTCCATGTTTGATCGTGAAATAATCATATTATTTGACAATTAAATAATAGGAAAGTATTGATGTACCAATAAATCCTAGTGGGTGGACTAGCTGAAATAATCTGGATTATGTATTGAATTTCATAAAAAGTAATGGCAAATTATCCATGTTGTTTTTTTGTCAAATGTCACATCTCTACATTCTTGCAGCAGCAGGACACTATGACAGCTAAAAACCGCAAGGCCTTTGCTTCAATGGACTTCGATACCGAACTTGGAGGGCAGTTTTCATTCTCAGATCACGACAGCGCGTATGTGACATTCCATCTTTTAGCTTATACCTACTTATTTCTCTGAATTAACTAGAAATTTAACAACTGTAGGGCTGAAGACGAAGAGGAGAGGCCCACTTTGACTCGTAGGACAACCATAGGAAATGGTAAGAAGTTACATCGACTACCTGAGTAAGGCAGAGCACTGATTCACAAGTTGCATTTTCATCCTTGCATGCTACAGAAATTCTCCATGTCTTACCATGTCTTCCTGGTGCTAGGTCCCCCTGAATCGATACATGACTGGACAAATGAGCCTGATATTGGTTTGTCAAGTCAGAGTGACCCCGCTCAATCTTTCTCGAAGAAGAATTGGCGGCTACTTAGATGCCAAAATGGCAAGTCCAAGTTCCTTCTCCTTATGCCCTGTACCCCCTGTATGTGGAGTTTCTTACTTCTCTGTCATTGACAGGACTTCGCATCTTCGAAGAACTTCTGGAAGTTGATTACCTTGTATGTCCTGGCTGCAATCTTAACTGCTGGAGAGTTACTGGATAATGCCTGAAATTTCGAATCTGACAATGACTTATACCCTTTTTTTGCCCCATGTAGGCACGAAGCTGTAGCCGAGCTATGAGGGCTGTTGGCGTAGTGGAAGCCACATGCGAAGCCATTTTTGGGCTGGTGATGAGCATGGACGTAACGAGATATGAGTAAGCGTCTGGCCTTTTAACTCTGTTTTGTTCCAAATACCGATGTTGAGGCTGACATTTTCTCTATCATAGGTGGGACTGTAGCTTTCGCTATGGCAGTTTAGTCGAAGAGGTTGATGGCCACACCGCGATACTCTATCACAAGTTGCAGCTGCACTGGTGTCCAATGTAACCACATTCTCACATGTCAACAAGTTCTTACTGTCCGTAATACATTTCTAGCATGTCAAAAACATCCTACTGGTAGCATTTTTTATTGTCTGTCGGACTGAAACTTCTCATTATTCCATCCTACATGAACATGCAGGTTTGTCTGGCCTAGGGATCTTTGCTACGTCCGTTACTGGAGGCGCAATGATGATGGAAGCTATGGTAAATTCTGTAATTCTTCATGTTCATGCCCCGACACCTTTGCCGTTTGTAGCATCTTCTGATCAACAATGTATGTTTTGGTTTTACACGTACAGTTGTGCTGTTTCGATCTATCGAACATCCAAACTGTGGCCGCCAACGAGGATATGTAAGGGCTTTTATCGAAAGTATGTCTACTTCTAACCACCTGATATCCTTGATTTACCTAAGAGGACGAGATGCTTCAAATAAACAAAATTAACTTGAGTTCCTTTTCATTTTCTGAACTTTCTACTAGTTCAGGCGGAGGGTTCAAGATTTCTCCTCTCAAGTGTCGCAATGGACGACCACGCACTCAAGTTCAACACCTGATGCAGATTGATCTGAGAGGATGGTTCCTCAACTACTCATCTTCCTTTCAGTATCATTCTTTGTTGCAGATACAGAACTGTGTCGCTGGTACTAAATAGCTTTTCCCTTATGGCCTAACTGTTGTCAACTTGAACATATTTCACCAATTCATTGTGGTACTTATGGCTCTAATTTACACTTGCCACCAGGGCTGCGTGAATACTTCTCACAGACAGATGAATGCCATATAACTCCAAGGATTCCTGTGATGGAAAACATGGTTGATCCATCAATGCCAAAAGACCAGAGGCGCCAAGAAATTGAAGCCAAGATTAAAGCAGCACATGGAGGGCAAAAAGATAATAAAAGCATGTCAATTATCGATGAAGAGTCAGATGAGGATGAGGACTATCAAGTTCCCGAAGCTAATATAGAGGTTACATATCCTGAGAACAACCAGTTCATGATGAATTTACCTCGTACAAGTAGTACATGTTTTCTCTTCATATTAAACCTTTATCAAAATTATTGTACAGGAAGACTCCAACAAATCTGACAATGATGCTAAGCATACAGGTTTGGTTCCCTCTAATAAATCATGTCTGCTATAAGTTCTCAGGATAGATGTTATTTATTGTTGTCTAACGGTGATAGCTTTGCCGTGGCAGAAGAACCTCCAGAAAAAATTGATTTGTCTTGCTTTTCGGGCATCCTTCATCGTGACACAGACGAGAAAAGCCGCAACTGTTGGACAGTACCCGACAGCACACTCTTTAAAGTTCGCAGCAAGAACTTCCCTACTGATAAATCAAAGGTCTAAGATCTTCCAGTTTATACACGATAAAGCATATTAGATACAGAACTTCAACAAACTCATATTAAGTTTACAGATACCTGCACCAAGTTATCTCATGGAGCTTGCGGCGATTGACTGGTTTAAGGACACCAAGCGTATGGATAATGTCGGTAGGCAGAAAGGTTGTGTTGCTCAGGTAAACATGATAATTTACCAGAAAATTTCTTAGCTCTTATCTTATTCTTGTATCTTGCATTTCGTTTTTATAATTATTATTTTCAAAATACCTCATTAACATCTTGAATCTGACTATCAGAAGAAAACCATTTGGAACTTCCTGCTTGTTTCTATGTGAAGTGAAAAAGAATAACACTGAGTCTGTGTCTATACTTTCATTGGTCATGTACTCATGTTACTGCTCTGTAGGTTGCTGCTGAGAAAGGGATGCACACATTTGTTGCCAACATACAGGTGAGTTATTCTAAACAGACTTTATTTTAATACGGTTCATGTGTTTGAACACTTCTAGCAAACTTTCTCCGAAAGCAAACATTTTTGTGAAGTTAATATCGTATTGCAGATTCCTGGATCAACTCATTACAGCATAGTGATGTACTTCGTCACAAGTACCTTGAAAAAAGGATCATTGCTGCAACGTTTCTTCGATGGCGACGATGAATTCCGCAATAGCAGACTGAAGCTTATACCAGCCGTTCCGAAGGTCTGTTTTTCCAAACAAAACAAGCAGGCTGCAAATACTTTTTGTACACTTAAGCTTCGCTTTGACCCAACAAACAAAAATTCAGGGCTCTTGGATAGTGCGGCAGAGTGTCGGAAGTACTCCTTGTTTACTGGGAAAGGCCGTCGATTGCAGCTACGTGCGTGGTCCGGGGTACTTGGAAGTAAGTCATGTGGTATTATATTATCTGTCATTCACAGCAGTAGTTTGACCTGCAGAGTTTTGGTCCAGAACATCGACTACCAACGGAAGTTCATCATCATCATTATTATTTTCCATTTGATAAGACAACGCGTCTTGATGGATCGGTTGTTTCTGCAGGTCGATGTTGACATCGGTTCTTCTGCCGTAGCCAATGGGGTTTTGGGCTTGGTATTTGGTGTAGTCACAACATTAGTAGTTGACATGGCCTTCCTAATACAGGTAAGTGGGCACACATGTCTACTGAACTTCTGTTTCCTCTGGAAACAAAGAATACTGCACAATCTTGCGATGCTAATGTTGAAGAAAAGAAAATAAAAGCATGCCTTGATGTCAATGTTTGCATTGGAAATCATGTGTGCAGGCAAACACGTACGACGAGCTCCCCGAGCAAGTCATTGGTGCGGCTCGGCTGGCTCACGTTGAACCGGCGGCAGCAATAGTTCCCGACCTTGACAATAATAGTGACAGTAAAGATAGCAGCAACGACGACAATAACAACAACACTTCCTCCGAGGATGACTCGTCCAAGAAAACTAACTGATTTTTCTTCGCGCACAGATTATTTAATTCCTTTTCTCCTTTTTATCCTCTTCCATTAGTCACTCAAACACTGCATCAGCTTGCAGTCTGGTCTTGAGTTTAGAACTTGATACCGTATTTATTTTTCCCTTTCTCTTTCTTGTAATTACAATTCATTTTTTTGTCACTTGAGTTTTGGTTTCGGGAAGCAAATTGGATGTAGATTACGTGCTCGCAGAATCCCAAAAGATGAATACGCTTCACTGAATTACAAAATATATATTTATTACCATATATGACCAGAAGTTGTTGTTTAACTCTGTATGGTAGGATATTATTGGTACTTTTGTATATGTTGTTCTGAGAGCAGACATACCATTTTGCTGTCTGTGAAAAATATACTTTAAATTTCTTGCCCTTTCTAATTGATCTTCAATTGAACAGATGATGGTTAGCTCATAATGTAGCAAATTAGAAGCCAACACTTTAGTCCGATAGTGCGAGGGAAGGGTCCGATGATATCCAGTCCTCAGACAGCGAACGACAACGAAAGGGGATGGTTTGAAGCGCCTGAGTCAGCTGGAAGATGTTTTTGGCGTGGAATAATTGACTAACCGTCGCAGCCCTCCGTGTCGCTGGTGCCTGAATGATTCATCAAAGTACATGACCAGTCGTCCGAATCGGCATTCCCGGGGAGGTCGGTCGGTTGGCCCTCCTCTTCCTCCGCCAGAGTTGTGGGTGTCCACTCGGCGACGAAGTCAGTAAGGGCACCACTCTTCATGGCGTTGGTGGTGGTGATGTACAGGCCAAAACCCGACAGCTCCCTGGCCCATTCCACACTGTGAACTGTGGTCTTGCGGTTCCGAAGCACGCGCTCGAGCGAGAACTTGGTCACCACTGTAGCGCGGTGTGCCTCAAAGTAGTGACACAACTTCCGTGAGGCAAATAGAACCCCAAGTAGGAGTTTCTGATAGTGGGTGTAGCATTCCCAGGCCAGGCGTCTCGCATCACCTCGCTAGCTAATGAAGTAAAAGGGGCATTGGGCGAGACCCCTTTTCCCAGCGCGGTCGATGACTCCTTGTGGGTCGACACGAGACCTTTTCGGAGGGTCAGCTTGCGTCCATGGAGCCCACTCCCTCCTAGAGGCGGGGACTCCATCTCAGAGGAATCTCTAGCAGGTGGCTCCTCGGTTGCCTCTGAGCCATCCTCCTCCCGTTCCACCACCAGCACATCGCTCATGACCTGGTTGAGTCGTGAGGGCACCATGAATCAAGAAAGGAAACATGCATACTAAACTTAGAAGTCATTTGTCTCTTGTTTTGATAATTGGAAAGTGCATTCTCTCTCCTCTTGATATTTGGATAGTAAATTCTGTCTTCTCATACACCTATGATGCAATCTGGCACTTATGATGTAATTGTACGGTCATGATGCATGGTGCTCCAATTGAGTTTCCTATTAGGTAAATTAACTGGTGCACCATGGTGTTGGGCATCACGAATCATAAAAGAAAACATGTATACTAAACTAGGAAGTGATTTGTCTCTTGTTTTCATAATTGGAAAGTGCATTCTCTCTTCTCTTGATATTTTGAAAGTGAATTCTCTCTCCTCGTGCACCACCTATGATGCAATCTGACACTCATGGTGTAATCATACAATCATGATGCATGGTGCCCATGCACCATGGTACCCCAATTGAGCTTTGTACATATATGTACATTAACCGGGGATCACGAATCATAAAAGGAAACCTGCATACAAAACTGGGAAGCGATTTGTCTCTCCTCTTGATATTTGGAAAGTGAATTCTCTCTCCTCATAAACCTATGATGCAATCTTGTACCCGGAGGAGGCATTTTGGCTCATAGGAGAATTTGCACCCATTATGCAAAATAATTTAAAAACAATTTTAAAAATGTTTAAAAATTCTGATAGAAAATTTATGGTGTACATTGTAAAATTTTATGTTCGTACGCAAGTTTTCGTGAAAAACAACATTTTATATGGAATGTACAAAAGTGGTGATGCTTGTGAACGGCGTGACCGGCGGTGCCATGGTGGTCTTCATCTTCGTGGTCGGTGACGTGGTGATGCTTGTGACCGGGCGTGAATGACGATGCCATGGTGGTCTTGATCTTCGTGGTCGGTGATGTGCCCATGTTTGTGACCGATTGTGTCATGGTGCTCTTCGTCTCGTGGTCGGTGACGTGTCCATGCTTGTGACCGGCGTGACCGACAGTGTCATGGTGCTCTTCGCCTTCGTGGTCAGCCAAGTGGTGATGGTTTTGACCGGCGTGGCCGGTGGTGCCATGGTGGTGTATGCCTTCGTGATCGCCGACATGCCGAAGCTGGTAAACGGCGGCGTGAGACTTTGTGATAGGTGAGGAGATGAGAGGTAAAGTCACCATGTGGATAAGTGGTGAGGCTAAAACTGGGCTCGTATGAAACCAAACAAACTGAGCCTCACGTTTTCGCTGAGCCAAAAGCTTCGGCCCAGGCTGCCAAACAACAGCACAAACCTGCACCGCGGCTCGTCCGGAACGAGATGGGGCTCCCGTCTCACTGCGCCAGTGGTGCAGGAATTCGGTCCAGGTAACTAAACGCGCACATATATGTTGTACACGTATTGGTGATGTGATTGATTATCCTTGCTATTTAACTCCTACATAATGCAAGTCCAAGTTGAATGAATGAATAATGGGCATGTATGTAATACAAGTGATATACAGATATATAGTCTGCTATGCCAACCAGTAGCAACGCTTACATAGATGCATCTTCATGTTTGGAATGCTCAGTAGATTCCACCCTTTCCTTCTGCCTCCATCACTATGCATGAACATTCTTTACCAAACGATGCAAAGAGTTGTTTATGCAGTAATATCTAGGGATGGCAATAGGTCTGCTCCCCACCGGGGAGTTTCTTCTCATCCCTATCCTCATTTAACAATTGGGAAGATTTTTTTCTCATCCCCATCCCCATTCCCATAGGGTTCGGAGCGGGGATCGGGTTCCCATCAAGAAGCGAAATTCAAATGATTTTTTCATAATTTCATGATCTTCAATTTTACACACAAAAATAATAAACATTTTGAATATGCAGTTGGTAAAAGGACAACAAATTAGTATCACATGTTTAATACTATTGAAATATACCCACCAAACACAATTTTAAAACATATTTTATGTAAAAGTATACCAACTTATATGCATATACAACTAGATCAGAGGATAACATGGAACAGGATAGGAGACCTTCTAATCCCCATCCCCATTTTACATAACGGGGATAAAAGTTCCCCATACCCATTTTCTAATAGATGAATTTCCCGGAACGAGATCCTCTGACGTACAAGAAACTACTGCAGAGGGACGTCGCTGATTTTTGTTCCTTCGTTCGCATCGAATGGCAGCATGTCCAACCCAGGAAAACATACGGCATACTCCTTTTTTGGCCCAAAGCCCAGCCCAACAAACGGTTTTGCCGCACTCCAGCACAGAAAAGGCGCCAGAACAAAGTAAAAGGCGTGAGAATCATCGACGGAAATAAAAATCACGAGAAAAAGGGATGGCCAGATCCTGGAGCTGGCGTTGCTTTGGCATTCACAGGTAAATTGTCAATAGTCTGGATTTCTGTGTTTCCCATCTTGAATAAATCAAACTCTTACCTTTAGATTTGTTTAATTCCTGATCAGTTTTCGCTAGAACCTGGAGCTCATCTTTAATAAATCAAACTCTTACCTTCAGATTTGTTTAGAACTTGATCAGTTTTCGGCAGATCCTGGAGCGCGCACTGCTCTGCCTGTCATTCTTAGGTAAATTCTGAGTATCCTGAATTTCTCTGTTTCTCACATTGAATAAATCAAACTCTCGGCTTGAGATGTCTTTAGAACTTGATAAATTTTTTTGTTTCTCATGGAAGTAGTTGGTTGAACTTCATCAAGCATCCTATTTGCCAATGGAAGAAGAAACTGAGAAAGAAACAGAGATGGCACAAGAGATCAACACATCAGCTCATGGTCCGGAATTCAATCGGTAATTCAGTTATCACAAGTACTTTGCAATGAGATGTCACAGACTATAGTAAGCCACTGTAGTTTTTCATACCCCTAAGTAATACTTGTTTTGTTCTTTTATATTGCAGAGTTGTACTGCCTAGTTTGGTACCTCATATGGGCATGGAGTTCAGAAATTCAGATGAGGCTTGGGCGCTTTGGTTGAGCTACAGTGGGCAGAAGGGCTTCGAGGTCAGGAAAAGGTATACAAACAAAAGGTCATACATGGCATGGTTACATCATGTAAATTTGTTTGTGCAAATGAGGGTCTTCGATCAGAAGACAAGAGGGATTATTTAACAAAGGTCCCTCGAGCTGAAACTAGAACCAATTGTCAAGTCCACATGAATGTTAAAATGGACTGAACAAAGGGAAACCTCAAAGTGTCTGAGCTGCCTTTGGAACACAATCACATACTACACTTGCCAGAAACTTTACACCTAATGGCGTCACAAAGGAAAATTTCGGAGTTACAAGCTTTTGAAATTGGAATGGCAGATGATTCAGGTATTAGGCCAAAAGCAGCACATGAGTTGGCAAGTCGCCAAGTTGGTGGACAACCCAATCTTAGCTATACCCTCCGTGATCACAAGAATTATTTGCGGACTAAGCGCCAACGAGAAATGGCATATGGCCAAGCTGGTAGCATGCTTAAATATTTTCAAGACAAGATTGCTGAAAACTCATCATTCCAATATGCATTGCAAATGGATTGTGAAGAACAAATAGCGAATATATTTTGGGTTGATGCTAAAATGATCATGGACTATGCACATTTTGGTGATGTTGTTAGTTTTGACACTACTTTTGGAACAAACAAGGAGACCAGGCCTTTCGGTCCGTTTCCCTGGGTTGGACATGTGCCATTCGATGCGAACGAATGAACGAAAATGAGCGACGTCCATCTGCAGTAGTTTCTTAGAGGATCTCGTTCCTTCATTTTCCCATAGGTTTACGGGGAACGGGGCCCATTGCCATTCCTACTAATATCTGTTCCAGCAGATTACTTCCCTGTAGACTTGTAACCAATCAGGCAAACGAAAGCAACAAATCATAACATGTGTTTTTTATTTCTTTCTACCAAGCCATGAAATGATTTTAACCTTGCAAGTAATCTCAGAACTGGATTACACGGCAGAATCTGTCAGATGTGCCCTAAGTTATGTTGCCAAAGAGATAGGGAATAAATACCACCTACTATCTGTTGTGGATCGCTTCAACAATTACAGTACCCGACTGATCATAAGGGAACGGTCAGGGGGGCAAACAAAAAAACTGGAATAGCTAGTAAAAACAGGGCTCACGTGGTCAGATCCGGCACAGCCTCTTTCCTTTGGTCTACCCTCGCCAAATCTAGCAGAGCCGACATGACCGATTGCCAAAAAAAAACAAAGAGACGACTCTGACTACAACAGGTATGACTCGACAACAGTCCGCCCGAACTTCTTCTCCACATCCTTGGGTGTTTCAATCTGCACATACATTAATAAAACAGATGATGAATAATCAATAAGCAAAATAGGACGAAAATCGTCGCAGAAGGATTGTCGTCGCAGTAGCATTGTAACTAAATATTTTGGGTAATAGACACGCACGGCGTTTAGGGCAATGAAGAGAGCCTTGATGACGTTAAGTGGGCTTCTCGATCCAATGATCTGCAAAATACAATCACAACGTTAACATATTGCAGATGCAAATGGAGTGATAGGTGGAACTGTGTGTACTACAGCAGAAGCACACCTTCGACTTGACGTTGCTGAACCCAGCCAGGTACATCACAGTTTCGACGGTCCTGCCGGCAGCGCACATCCCACTTCTCATCGGCCCAGGCCAGAGGTAGATCTTAAGATGCAAACAGGCAGAGATCGTGTCAGAGAAGTTCTGTCATAGAACAAGTGGTAAAGAGGATAGATTTTGTTCCCTAACATGTGTGTGTGGGTTTACCTTTGTTTTCTCATATTTGGCCTGAATCGCATGAGCAATTGTGTGATCCTCGTACCGCTCCATGTAGTGCAGGTTCTGGAAGCACTTTTCGTAGGCCTGGAAACAGAACAACATGTTTCATATGAGAGCTGAATTTTTCAACTGAGCTGTCGAATCCCTACTGAAGCATGAAAGTATTAACTCCCTATATCTAAGATTCAAAAAGTAATTTAACCTAGCTGCATACTAGGGAAGCATTACTCAGAGGGAAGTATGACTATATTTTGGAGATACTTCACTAGATAAACAACCCTAAAGGTCATAGTGGACTGACAAGATTTGTTTTAAGAGGAAGGAAATGAAACCCAATTATAAGACCATATCAGTCTAACAGATTTAGCAACACATCATGCAGCATCAACAAGAATATATAGATGAACATACTCAGTAGTTCACAGAGACAATGTGCACGTGCTTCACCATCAACTGCATGGTACCCCTACATACCCACAGACATGGAGGCTCACACAATCATATAAGTCTGTCGAGCTGAATGTTTCATGTAAGAGCTGAACAACTCAGTTGAGGTGTTCAAATCCACTGAAGTCTAAAAGTAGTAACTCAGCTTATCGGTATATGAGAATCATTGGTTAGACGGACAGACCCAGGATTGACAATTCAGTATGACTATTTTGGGGAAATTTCACTAGACATAACTATCATATAGGCCATACCATGCAAACAAAATTTGTTTTTACAGGAGCAAATATCATTTCAGTCTACCAGATTTAGCAACACATCTTGCATTAACAAGAATATAAAGAGGAACATATTCAGCAAGTTGGGTTCACAGTTCTAAAATGTTTGACATATGCAGATGCTTCGCAATCAATCCTATAATAGCTCTGTGTACACACAATTGCGCATGCTCACACAGCTCAGTCACTCGCATCTCAAGGCAAACATGGACATACCACATGAACAACCAAAAGGACAAGGGAAACAAGCTAACAGTCGAATGGATAATGCATCTGAGAGACTGAGACTGATATTTATGCTAACTGGGGACAAACAACCATTGAATGAGAGGGGGTACTTGTTTCAATCGCTCAAACATAAGTTATATATGTGTCTCAGAGAGGGGCAGATGCTTACCCTCTGTATTGCAATCTTGGCTGTTGGCCCCTTAGCTTTTGCAAAACCTACAACACCATTGTAGTTTCCAGTTGCCAGCAATGCCGTGTATTTTGCTATTTGGCCTCCCTGAGAAGAGCAATGCAGAATAGGATCTTAGGGAATATGTATAACAATTATTTATGAATGTTTGGAAGAAGAAGAGCATTCACCTTTGTAACTTTACACGTCCGATTAACATCAATGACCTTCACATCAAAACCCTACAAAGTGTGTAAGGATCAACGTGTTAGTACACACAATACCAATAACAAAAAAAAGAAGATTGCTGAGGGGAAGCCCAGCTATATGGTGGCTGCTATGGCAATTCGATAAACTGCAGTTGATAAAACATGACTTACTTTTCTGTACATAGGCCTCCTCTTCTTGTCGGTGAGGGAGTTCCTCTCCTCCACCAGATTCTTGATCTCCTCCTCCAAAACCCTGCCCTTCTTACCAAACGTATGATCCAGGTCCGCCAACTTGTCCTCGATCTTCTTCTCAATTGAATTGAGCTGCTCGATGAGCCTATCATCCTTCTCCTTATCCTCGTTGAACTCCTCCTCCTCGTCCTCGATCGCCCCCTGGATCATCTGCTTCTCCTTGTCGAAGCCGGCGTTGTCAATGACGTCGTCTGGCGAGCCGACCTGCTGGTGCTGGATGAGGCCAAAGTTGGCGGGGTTGCTGGGGTCGTACGCCTCCTTGACCTCCATGAGCCTGACGGCCCGGTTGAGCTTCTGCAGGAGGATGAAGCGGTCTTTCCCGGTGGCGTCCTTGAGGCGGTTCATCATGTCCCCAATGACCCTGTACTCGAGGGGCAGAGCCAGATGGCGCTGCTCGAACTTGTCGATCTTCATCATCAGCTTGTGAGCGTCGTCGAGGTTCTCTGTCCGGCAGCATCGCACATGTTGTTAGGCAAATCTAGAGAAATGTGGTCGAAATGGGAAAGTGGCTGCTACCCTATCATTATTACCGGCCTCGGCGAATGAGCGTAGGAGCTCGGATTGACGCTTGCACTTGCGGTCGAACTCATCTGCGCGGCGCCTGACGGAGTCGGCGGAGAAGCGCTCGTCGTCCTCGTCGCTGTCGGAGTCGGTTGGCTCCCAGAAGGCGTCGTCGGGGACGCGAGCCTCCTTTGCCTTCCGCCGCTCCAGCTTCTCGATGAGCGGCTTGACGCCCAGGAAGTCCTCGGCCGCCTCCGCCTCCTCGTCCACCTCCTCCCCCTTCTTCTTCCGGTCCTCCTGGTCCCGCTTCCGCTCCCGCTCCACCTCCGCCAGAAGCTCGTAGATCACCCGCTCGTTCTGCATCGGCGACTGCGGGGGTCTACTCCCGCCGCCGAATCCGCCGCCACCGCCGCCGGGGGAGGCGGAGGCGGAGGCAGAGGAGAAGGCAAGGTGGCGGCGCGGGGGTAGGATCCGCGGGTTGTTGACTTGGTGGGGCGGCGAGGTGGATGCAGCGGCGACGTGATGGTGGGAGAGGACACGCGCCCACGAGGCGGTGGCGGTGGCGGCGGCGCGCGACCTCGCGGCGACGGCGGCCATGGCGGCGTTACTGGTGTCGATCGATGGAGAAGAGGTTGGGGGAAGAAGGGTTTTGGCAAGAGCACAGTGACTTACATGGGCTCTTAACGGGCTTAGGATCTTACACACAACACTTTACGGGCCCTAGGTGACAAAAACTTATGGGATCTTCACTATGTACCCTCCAAGTCGCAGCACTCCCATGTCTCCACTACGAACCATACAACCAAATCGTTAGAAAAAGATCGACCTTCGCAAAGAGAAAGGAACTCGCTCCGGACATAACAATTGACGCGCTGTGGTACCAGAAAATTCATGTAAGTGGTCTCCCTACTCGCCACGTATCGTAAGCATGGAAAAAAATAGCACTTGGCGCCTCCTTTCTTCTCCACATGAACTTGGACTTCGGCGCCAATACATTCTTCTTGCGAGGTTTTGGTGGACCCCTGTGTTGCTGAACATGACTCTGCACAAGATGTGTAATACCTGGGCCACATAAATGTCTCACACGTCCATCCTTGCCTCGATGCATCCGCAGTGTCGCAGAAAACTGGGCTGCAGTACTCCTATCACGGTAGTGTCGCTGCCCACTGTCTCCACTGACGCGCTTGCCTCCCACTCCTCCCACGTGCATATGCGCCATATGTACTGAAACACCATCGGCACAAACATCATCAGTCTGCATACTAGCATCAACACAAACTGGAACTGTAGCACATGCTGCAACATCCACATCAACAACAAGTGTAGCTTCATCCGGCTTGTTGATGGGATTCGTAGCATAGAAAACAAAAAATTCCCTACCGCAAGAACGAATAACAAGCCAAGATGCAATCTAGAAGATGGTAGCAACGAGAAGATCATGAGACTAACCCTCGAAGATTTCCAAAGCCTACGAGATTAGATCTCGTTGTTGCAAAAGATGATCACTTGCCGCTTTCAAAAGCGCGTAGAAGATCTTGACGGTGCCACAGTCGGGCAGCACCTCGTACTCGGTCACACGTTCGGTGTTGATGACGACGTCCTTCTCCCCGTTCCAGCGGGCAGCGGAAGTACTAGATCCTCCTCGGAATCCCAACAGCACGACGGCGTGGTGGCGGTGGTGGTGGAGATCTCCGGCAGGGCTTCGCCTAAGCGTTTGCGGGAGAGGTGTGAGGACGAGGGCGGCTAGGGTTTGGGGAGAGGGGGGCGCCAGCCTTGGTGCCTCTATGGGGTGCGGCCAAGGTGGTGTTTTCGTGGCTGGCCCCCTCCCCTTGTCCCTCATTATATAGGTGGAACACATCTAGGGTTGCCCAAAGAACGAGTAAGAGTCCAACTCAAAAACCTTCCATATGGGCGAATCCTACTCCCTCCCCCCTTTCCCTTGATGGGGTTGCCGGCCCCTTAGGTGGAGTCCACCTGGGACTCCTCCTCCCTATGGCTGGGCCAAGCTTGGTCCGGGACTCCACCTTCCATGGTGATTTCTTCCGGACTTTCTAGAACCTGCTAGAACCTTCCATAAATACACTGGATCATTTTCAAACTTAGAAAAATGACTTCCTATATATGAATCTTATTCTCCGGACCATTCCGGACCTCCTCGTGATGTCCTGGATCCCATCCGAGACTCCGAACAAAACTTTGAACTTTATTCCATATTCCATATCTACTTAAAACGACATCAAACCTTAAGTGTGTCACCCTACGGTTCGTGAACTATGCAGACATGGTTGAGACTCTTCTCCGACCAATAACCAATAGAGAGATCTGGAGATCCATAATGGCTCCCACATATTCAACGATAACTTAGTGATTGATTGAACCATTTACATACGATACCGATTCCCTTTGTCACACGATATTTTACTTGTCTGAGGTTTGATCATCGATATATCTATACCTTGTTCAACCTCGTCTCTGGCAAGTACTCTTTACTCGTATCGTGGCATATCATCTCTTGTGAACCATTCACATGCTTGCAAGCTAATCAGACGACATTCCACCGAGAGGGCCCAGAGTATATCTATCTGTCATCGGGATGGAGAATATCCCACTCTTGATCCATATGCCTCAACTCATACTTTCCGAATACTTAATCCCACCTTTATAACCACCCATTTACGCAGTGGCGTTTTGATGTAATCAAAGTACCCTTCCGGTATAAGTGATTTACATGATCTCATGGTCGAAGAACTAGGTAACTGCTTGTGACGGTAAAGCACACGTCCGTTGAGAACCCCAAGAGGAAGGTATGATGCGTACAGCAGCGAGTTTTCCCTCAAAAAGAAACCAAGGTTATCGAACCAGTAGGAGATGAAGGCCACGTGAAGGTTGTTGGTGAAGGAGTGTAGTGCGCAACACCAGGGATTCCGCGCCAACGTGGAACCTGCACAACACAATCAAACTACTTTGCCCCAACTTAACAGTGAGGTTGTCAATCTCACCGGCTTGTGAAAACAAAGGATTAAACGTATGGTGTGGAAGATGATGTTTGCTTTAAAACAAAAGAGAACAATGATTGCAGTATTGTATTTCGATGTAAAAGAATGGACCGGGGTCCACAGTTCACTAGTGGTGTCACTCCAATAAGATAAATAACATGTTGGGTGAACAAATTACGGGCAATTGACAAATAGAGAGGGCATAACAATACACATACATATCATGATGACTACTATGAGATTTACTTAGGGCATTACGACAAAGAATATAGACCGCCATCCAAGATGCATCTATGCCTAAAAAGTCCACCTTCGGGTTAGCATCCGCACCCTTCCAGTATTAAGTTGCAAACAATTGACAATTGCATTAAGTACTGTGCGTAATGTAAACAATACAAATATCCTTAGACAAAGCATTGATGTTTTATCCTTAGTGGCAACAACACATCCACAACCTTAGGGGTTGCTGTGACAAGGTATTAATTTGTTAATGTCTACGGATTGTAGACTAGGGTTTAGTTGGATGTAGAGGGCAAGTAGATCTGGAAGGTTTCAGCCGAAAAGTACTCGACGAATATGAAACTAGGGTTGTGTTGACAGTAAATTCGATCCTTTCTTTGTCCCTCGACTCCCCCTTATATAGGAGGTGGAGCCGATGGTTTCGTAATACACAAGTTTATAGAGTCCGGGAGGGTTTCTAACCCGTCCCGCAAGATTACAAGTATCGTTTCCTAATACAACTCTAGTTTTCCTTAATAACATCTTGGGCTTCCGAATCTTCTTATTCTTCGGGTCGTGGGCCTTTAGTAAACCCCGGGTACCATCTTCGGCAGGCCCATTGGGGATGCCTATTGATACATCTCCGACGTATCGATAATTTCTTATGTTCCATGCCACATTATTGATGTTATCTACATGTTTTATGCACACTTTATGTCATATTCGTGCATTTTCTGGAACTAACCTATTAACAAGATGCCGAAGTGCCGTTGTTGTTTTCTGCTGTTTTTGGTTTCAGAAATCCTAGTAACGAAATATTCTCGGAATTGGACGAAATCAACGCCCGTGGTCCTATTTTTCCACGAAGCTTCCAAGTCCGAAGGAGAGACGAAGAGGGGCCACGAGGGGCCACACCCCAGGGCGGCGCGGCCCCTTGGCCGCGCGCCCGTGGGTGGGGCCCTCGTGCCGCCTCTTGACCTGCCCTTCCGCCTACAAATAGCCTCCGTGACGAAACCCCAGTCGAGAGCCACGATACGGAAAACCTTCCGAGACGCCGCCGCCGCCGATCCCATCTCGGGGATCCAGAAGATCCTCCGGCACCCGCCGGAGAGGGGATTCATCTCCGGAGGACTCTACGCCGCCATGGTCGCCTCCGGTGTGATGTGTGAGTAGTCTACCCCTGGACTATGGGTCCATAGCAGTAGCTAGATGGTCTCTTCCCCATTGTGCTATCATTGTCGGATCTTGTGAGCTGCCTATCATGATCAAGATCATCTATCCGTAATTCTATATGTTGCGTTTGTTGGGATCCGATGAATAGAGAATACTTGTTATGTTGATTATCAAAGTTATATCTATGTGTTGTTTATGATCTTGCATGCTCTCCGTTACTAGTAGATGCTCTGGCCAAGTAGATGCTTGTAACTCCAAGAGGGAGTATTTATGCTCGATAGTGGGTTCATGCCTGCATTGACACTGGGAGTGAAAGTTCTAAGGTTGTGTTGTGTGTTGCCACTAGGGATAAAACATTGATGCTATGTCTAAGGATGTAGTTGTTGATTACATTACGCACCATACTTAATGCAATTGTCTGTTGCTTTGCAACTTAATACCGGAGGGGGTTCGGATGATAACCTGAAGGTGGACTTTTTAGGCATAGATGCAGCTTGGATGGCGGTCTATGTACTTTGTCGTAATGCCCAATTAAATCTCACTATACTCATCATGATATGTATGTGCATGGTCATGCCCTCTTTATTTGTCAATTGCCCAACTGTAATTTGTTCACCCAACATGTTGTTTATCTTATGGGAGAGACACCTCTGAACTGTGGACCCCGGTCCAATTCTCTTACCGAAATACAATCTTCGCAATACTTGTTCTACTGTTTTCTGCAAACAATCATCTTCCACACAATACGGTTAATCCTTTGTTACAGCAAGCCGGTGAGATTGACAACCTCACTGTTTCGTTGGGGCAAAGTACTTTGTTGTGTTGTGCAGTTCCACGTTGGCGCCGGAATCCGGTGTTGCGCCGCACTACATCCCGCCGCCATCAACCTTCAACGTGCTTCTTGACTCCCACTCGGTCCGATTAAACCTTGGTTTCTTCGAGGGAAACTTGCCGCTGTGCGCATCACACCTTCCTCTTGGGGTTCCCAACGGACGCGTGTCGAACGAAAGACAATACGTCAACCACGCGCATCAAGCAAATTTCGCGCCGTTGCCGGGAGATCAAGACACGCTGCAAGGGGAGTCTCCACTTCTCAATCTCTTTACTTTGTTTTTGTCTTGCTTAGTTTTATTTACTACTTTGTTTGCTGCACTAAATCAAAATACAAAAAAATTAGTTACTTGTTTTACTTTACTTAATATCATGCATGTTTTTATTTCACTAGTTAAGCATAATGGAAAACAACAAAAATATGAGAGATCTTTATGAACTTTATCTTGAATTAGGACATGATGTGTTTGAAGAGAGAATTAAAAAACCCATGGAACTTTATATGCATGCTAATGGGAATGTTATTACTATGAATGCTTTGAACACCATTGTTGCTAATGCTATGGAAAATTCTAAGCTTGGGGAAGCTGGCTTTGATGAGCATGATCTTTTTAGTCCCCCAAGCATTGAGGAGAAAATTTTCTTTTATGATTACAATATGCCTCCTATATATGATGATAGCCACTTTGTTGAATTTGCTCCCACTACAACTAATAAAATTAATTATGCTTATGTGGAGAGTAATAATTTTATGCATGAGACTCATGATAAGAATGCTTTATGTGATAGTTATATTGTTGAGTTTGCTCATGATGCTACTGAAAGTTATTATGAGAGAGGAAAATATGGTTGTAGAAATTTTCATGTTACTAAAACACCTCTCTATGTGCTGAAATTTTTGAAGCTACACTTGTTTTATCTTTCTACGCTTGTTGCATTATGCTTCTTGAACTTATTTATTTACAAGATTCCTCTTCATAGGAAGCATGTTAGACTTAAATGTGTTTTGAATTTGCCTCTTGAAGCTCTCTTTTGCTTCAAATACTATTTCTTGCGAGTGCATCATCAAAACTGCTGAGCCCATCTTAATGGCTATAAAGAAAGAACTTCTTGGGAGATAACCCATGTGTTATTTTGCTACAGTACTTTGTTTTATATTTGTGTCTTGGAAGTTGTTTACTACTGTAGCAACCTCTCCTTATCTTAGTTTTGTGTTTTGTTGTGCCAAGTAAAGTCTTTGATAGTAAAGTTCATACTAGATTTGGATTACTGCGCAGAAACAGATTTCTTTGCTGTCACGAATCTGGGAAAAATCCCCCTGTAGGTAACTCAGAAAATTATGCCAATTTACGTGAGTGATCCTCTGATATGTACGCAACTTTCATTCAATTTGGGCATTTTCATTTGAGCAAGTCTGGTGCCATTTTAAATTCGTCAATACGAACTGTTCTGTTTTGACAGATTCTGCCTTTTATTTCGCATTGCCTCTTTTGCTATGTTGGATGAACTTCTTTGATCCACTAATGTCCAGTAGCATTATGCAATGTCCAGAAGTGTTAAGAATGATTGTATCACCTCTGAATATGTTAATTTTTATTGTGCACTAACCCTCTAATGAGTTGTTTCGAGTTTGGTGTGGAGGAAGTTTTCAAGGATCAAGAGAGGAGTATGATGCAACATGATCAAGGAGAGTGAAAGCTCTAAGCTTGGGGATGCCCCGGTGGTTCACCCCTGCATATATTAAGAAGACTCAAGCGTTTAAGCTTGGGATGCCCAAGGCATCCCCTTCTTCATCGACAACATTATCAGGTTCCTCCCCTGAAACTATATTTTTATTCCATCACATCTTATGTGCTTTGCTTGGAGCGTCGGTTTGTTTTTGTTTTTTTTGTTTTGTTTGAATAAAATGGATCCTAGCATTCACTTTATGGGAGAGAGACACGCTCTGCTGTAGCATATGGACAAGTATGTCCTTAGTTTCTACTCATAGTATTCATGGCGAAGTTTCTTCTTCGTTAAATTGTTATATGGTTGGAATTGGAAAATGATACATGTAGTAATTGCTATAAATGTCTTGGGTAATGTGATACTTGGCAATTGTTGTGCTCATGATTAAGCTCTTGCATCATATGCTTTGCACCCATTAATGAAGAAATACATAGAGCATGCTATAATTTGGTTTGCATATTTGGTTTCTCTAAGGTCTAGATAATTTCTAGTATTGAGTTTGAACAACAAGGAAGACGGTGTAGAGTCTTATAATGTTTTCAATATGTCTTTTATGTGAGTTTTGCTGCACCGGTTCATCCTTGTGTTTGTTTCAAATAAGCCTTGCTAGCCTAAACCTTGTATCGAGAGGGAATACTTCTCATGCATCCAAAATACTTGAGCCAACCACTATGCCATTTGTGTCCACCATACCTACCTACTACATGGTATTTTCCGCCATTCCAAAGTAAATTGCTTGAGTGCTACCTTTAAAATTCCATCATTCACCTTTGCAATATATAGCTCATGGGACAAATAGCTTAAAAACTATTGTGGTATTGAATATGTAATTATGCACTTTATCTCTTATTAAGTTGCTTGTTGTGCGATAACCATGTTCACTGGGGACGCCATCAACTATTCATTGTTGAATTTCATGTGAGTTGCTATGCATGTTCGTCTTGTCTGAAGTAAGAGCGATCTACCACCTTATGGTTAAGCATGCATATTGTTAGAGAAGAACATTGGGCCGCTAACTAAAGCCATGATCCATGGTGGAAGTTTCAGTTTTGGACATATATCCTCAATCTCAAATGAGAAAATTATTAATTGTTGTTACATGCTTATGCATAAAAGAGGAGTCCATTATCTGTTGTCTATGTTGTCCCGGTATGGATGTCTAAGTTGAAGAATAATCAATAGCGAGAAATCCAATGCGAGCTTTCTCCTTAGACCTTGTACAGCGGCATAGAGGTACCCCATTGTGACACTTGGTTAAAACATGTGCATTGTGATGATCGGTAGTCCAAGCTAATTAGGACAAGGTGCGGACACTATTAGTACACTATGCATGAGGCTTGCAACTTGTAAGATATAATTTACATGATACATATGCTTTATTACTACCGTTGACAAAATTGTTTCATGTTTCCAAAATCAAAGCTCTAGCACAAATATAGCAATCGATGCTTTTCCTCTATGAGGACCATTCTTTTACTTTCAATGTTGAGTCAGTTCACCTATTTCTCTCCACCTCAAGAAGCAAACACTTGTGTGAACTGTGCATTGATTCCTACATACTTGCTTATTGCACTTATTATATTACTCTATGTTGACAATATCCATGAGATATACATGTTATAAGTTGAAAGCAACCGCTGAAACTTAATCTTCTTTTGTGTTGCTTCAATACCTTTACTTTGAATTATTGCTTTATGAGTTAACTCTTATGCAAGACTTATTGATGCTTGTCTTGAAGTGCTATTCATGAAAAGTCTTTGCTATATGATTCACTTGTTTACCCATGTCATATACATTGTTTTGATCGCTGCATTCACTACATATGCTTTACAAATAGTATGATCAAGATTATGATGGCATGTCACTCCAGAAATTATCTGTGTTATCGTTTTACCTGCTCGGGACGAGCAGAACTAAGCTTGGGGATGCTGATACATCTCCGACGTATCGATAATTTCTTATGTTCCATACCACATTATTGATGTTATCTACATGTTTTATGCACACTTTATGTCATATTCGTGCATTTTCTGGAACTAACCTATTAACAAGATGCCGAAGTGCCATTGCTGTTTTCTGCTGTTTTTGGTTTCAGAAATCCTAGTAACGAAATATTCTCGGAATTGGACGAAATCAACGCCCAGGGTCCTATTTTTCCACGAAGCTTCCGAAGTCCGAAGGAGAGACGAAGAGGGCCACGAGGGGCCACACCCTAGGGCGGTGCGCCCCCTTGGCCGCGCGGCCCCGTGGTGTGGGGCCCTCGTGCCGCCTCTTGACCTGCCCTTCCGCCTACAAATAGCCTCCGTGACGAAACCCCCGCACCGAGAGCCACGATACGGAAAACCTTCCGCAGACGCCGCCGCCGCCGATCCCATCTCGGGGATCCAGGAGATCGCCTCCGCACCTGCCGGAGAGGGGATTCATCTCCCGGAGGACTCTACGCCGCCATGGTCGCCTCCGGTGTGATGTGTGAGTAGTCTACCCTGGACTATGGGTCCATAGCGTAGCTAGATGGTTGTCTTCCCATTGTGCTATCATTGTCGGATCTTGTGAGCTGCCTATCATGATCAAGATCATCTATCTGTAATTCTGTATGTTGCGTTTGTTGGGATCCGATGAATAGAGAATACTTGTTATGTTGATTATCAAAGTTATATCTATGTGTTGTTTATGATCTTGCATGCTCTCCGTTACTAGTAGATGCTCTGGCCAAGTAGATGCTTGTAACTCCAAGAGGGAGTATTTATGCTCGATAGTGGGTTCATGCCCGCATTGACACCTGGGACAGTGACAGAAAGTTCTAAGGTTGTGTTGTGTTGTGCCACTAGGGATAAAACATTGATGCTATGTCTAAGGATGTAGTTGTTGATTACATTACACACCATACTTAATGCAATTTCTGCTTTGCAACTTAATACCGGAGGGGGTTCGGATGATAACCTGAAGGTGGACTTTTTAGGCATAGATGCAGTTGGATGGCGGTCTATGTACTTTGTCGTAATGCCCAATTAAATCTCACTATACTCATCATGATATGTATGTGCATGGTCATGCCCTCTTTATTTGTCAATTGCCCAACTGTAATTTATTCACCCAACATGCCTTTATCTTATGGGAGAGACACCTCTAGTGAACCGTGGACCCCGGTCCAATTCTCTTTACTGAAATACAATCTACTGCAATACTTGTTCTACTGTTTTCTGCAAACAATCATCTTCCACACAATACGGTTAATCCTTTGTTACAACAAGCCGGTGAGATTGACAACCTCACTGCTTCGTTGGGGCAAAGTACTTTGGTTGTGTTGTGCAGGTTCCACGTTGGCGCCGGAATCTCTGGTGTTGCGCCGCACTACATCCCGCCGCCATCAACCTTCAACGTGCTTCTTGACTCCTACTGGTCCGATTAAACCTTGGTTTCTTACTGAGGGAAACTTGCCGCTGTGCGCATCACACCTTCCTCTTGGGGTTCCCAACGGACGCGTGTCGAACGAAAAGACAATACGTCAACCACGCGCATCACCTATGTCAGTAGCCCCCGAGATTTTACTTGAATCGCAGAGTCATGGAAAATCTCCAACTTTAATCATTCAATATTTCTGCTGATTTCATCACATATCTTTAGATACGCAATTCTATATTGTACAGGGATAATGGTAATTGGGGCTAGTTCATCTGACGGATCGGTACTAGTTAACCGCTCTAGTGGCAATCCGCAAAAACCTACTTCAAGATCACGTCCCTGGACATGATCTCGGGATACGGTGTAAATTCGACAGCGCCGCTTAAGGTCTTACCATTCGTCGAGTCCCAGTCCATATTTTATCGGGTACCTAACGCGTCCGTTAGGATTTTTCTTCGTATCTGTTGATACGGAAAAAAGTAGCAAACCGACGTCAGAGACGGCGCCATGCCGCATAGAACGGATCTGGGGTCTTACCTTCGCAATATTTTGCGGCATTCAGAGATTATTCGCTAATTTGGCGCTCTGAGAATATATTGTCGAGTGCTTTTTCGGCTGCTGAAATAGCACATTTTATTGAGTCAATGTATAACTTATTTTGCCTTCTCGATGGGAGTATATGTTGAGTTATTTGTATAACTCGAAATATGCTCACTTCTTCTTTTTTTCTTCTTTCTTTCTTTCTCTCTTTTTCTTTATAATTTCATCGGGCACGCGAACAGCGTTCCCGATGGGAGTAGCCCCCGAGGCTACAGCCACGGACTTGTACTTGGTTGTAGGCTCAACACTTTATTGCCTCATGTCAATATATTTTCATTCTTTCTCGAACTTTTTATATTTATCGGATGCGCGACCAGCGCCCGATGGGAGTAGCCCCCGAGGCTATGAACAAATGCTTGCATTTGGTCATAGGCTCTCGACATTTCTATTTTGTCATACTCGATTTTTTTCTTTTTTCCAAAGTAGCCCCCGAGCATTTGGCCAAAAACTTGTATTTGTTCAAAGGCTCTCGAAACAATCGTCTGCTGCCGCCATTCTTCCAAACTGTCGTATCCGAGATTTTCTCTTGCCAAGGTGACATCATTGCTGACGATAGCCACGATTACTGTATCGGGAAAACGCGAGAACTTCTCTCCCTCTGTCTTGTGGCCCCAAATTTCTTACCAGCTTGACACGTCGCGCAAGTGGGGGACACACGTCCTCCGCTTTTCCTAGCGCACGTACCGCTGTGTTTTCTCGTCTATATGAAATTACGTTTTACCCCTTCTCCACGTGTACACCATCTGTCCCGCAATCTTTCGATCCAACGGCGCGACGGTTCACCGCACCTCTATATAAGGGTATCGTCTTCCTCCTCCAATCCTTTCGCTCGCGCCGCACCTCTGTCTCTCCGGTACCAAATCCTCCATTGCTCTCCTTGCTGAAAACTCTCATCCACACTCACATCCTTCGCCACCAAGCTCATTGATGCCGCCTCGCCTCCGTTTGACTAGACACAGCACTCCGGAGTCAAAGATGGCCGCCGAAGATCTGGAGTGGGAGAGATCCAAAATCTCCAATCAAGACATGAACCTGCTGAAGAAGCTGGGGTTCACCAAGAAGGAGAACATGCTGCGCTTCCCCTCCGAGGAAAGCTACCCATCACCTCCGATGGAGTATCGGGTCAGTTTTGTTGACCATCTGATCCGCGGTCTTTCTCCCCCAATCCACGAGTTTCTCCGTGGTCTTCTTTTTGTTTATGGGCTTCAGCTACATCAGCTGACACCCAATTCCATTCTCCACGTGTCGATTTTTATCACACTGTGTGAGTGCTTCCTCGGAGTCCATCCTAATTGGCCTCTGTGGAAGCGCATTTTCTGCATCCGCCGTAATGGCGCCCACGGCGTCGCCTATAACATCGGCGGCGTCGTTATCTGTGTTTGTCCTGACGTCAAATTCCCTGATTCTGTCCAAGGGTGGCGCAAGAGATGGCTCTATATTCATGAAGAAAGCTCTGATTCAGTGGAGTACAACATTGCTCCCTTTGACGGAAAAACCAAGATTCTTCGCCGCCGATCCTGGGATGCTGAAGCTACCGAAGAAGAGAAATTGGCGACAGAGGCGCTGATGACTCGCATCCGTGAGCTCCACACCCGCGGCAAGGAATTGTCGGGTATCCAGATCACAAAGATACTTCCTTAGGATTAGAGTGCAACCTCTGCAAGCTCGCAAAAGTCCCCTTTGGATGTATGCTGGTGATGAAGATGTCGAGAGAATTTCCAAGGACCTTCTTGTAAAGGACTTGGAGAAATTAATCCGAAGGATGTCGAAACTCAGCAAGAAGGACAGCATTCCTACTTCTTGCCGCGTTGCGCCATATAGCGGCGCCAATCCCCTTCCCGAGGTACTTTTTCCTTTTGATTGCTTTATTGTCTCCTCGCATTTTATTATTTGTCGACTACTATCTTGCTGGCTTTTTTGCATAACTTCCTTTTATCGACACTCTTTCTTTTTCTCAGAACCATCCTTCTCTCACTTCTCTTCCTCCTCTTCCTGAGGGTGGAGAAGTTGAAGAATGTACCGTTGTCGATGATGACAACCAAGGCACCTCGCGCCCTGATAGTGAAGTCGCGGGTTCTCACAGATCCGCGGCTTCTTCTGAAAAAGATGCTGAGTCTGAAGCCACTGCCGACACACTCCCCTCCTCCCGTCTCCCGAAGAACAAGAGGAAAAGGAGTGAAGGCAAAGATTCCGGCACCTCCAAAGCCGAAGAAGCTGATCCTTCGATGGGAAGGCAGCTTTCAATCCATACACCGATGCCCTCGTCAGCTTATTCCTTACTCCTTACTTTTTCGCTCTGATTTTTTTTTTTTATCTTTTTTGCTTCTTATACTGTCGCCACTTTTATTGTAGTGATGACGAGGAAGAAGAACAACCTATTGACGCGGCTGCTCGAACGAGTACGTCGCGTACTTTAGTTGTGTCCGAAACTCAGCGTGATGGGGAGGAAACTTCGCCTCCTCAACAAAACATCGAGCATTCGACTCCACCCGCAAGCCCCCGTGCCTCTTCGCCAAAGAGGGCAAGGGTCGAGCCATCCAAGGAACCCATCATGTTCCCTGGTAACTCTTCGACACCTTCATTAGATGACGTAAGTGTTTCAGTCTTCTCTTTTTTGTTCATGTTCCGAGCCTTTCAGTACTTTCATCTCTCCTTTGTTTCTTGCGATATGTTGTCGAATTTGGACTAGCTATATTGACTTCTTTTTCTTTTGGTCCTCTCTTCAGCCTTTAATGAAGGAATTTATCTGTCTCGGTACCCAATTCGTCGGGTATCGTGATCATACCAAGAAGCTAGAAAGTACTATCTTCATCCGCCTCTTTCGTTGCATGTACTCTACTATTTTTGTCATAATATTTGATTGTCGCTTATTCTGCCAGGAGAACTTGCGGAAGCCAATAAACGTGCTAACGCTCTTGCTACCAAGTTGGAGCAGAGCGAAAAGGCCCGTAAGAAAGCTGAAGCCGATGCTGCCGCTGTCGAAGATCTTCGAAAAAGACTTCATGACGCGGAAAACTCTTTGAGCGAGAATATAGAACAGCAATCTGCTCGAGAGACAGAAATCCTCACTCGCCTGGAGTCGCAGAGTCGACGTTTTGTTAGTAAGTACTTTGATCCTTGCTATTTTTCTTGGGTTACTTCATATTTTCCAAGCACGTTTTTTACGAGCTATCCTTTGTTTGTCTTCAGGGAGAACTCATCAGGAGTATGAAGTGGATGGTCCTGAAGGCGACGAGCTGCTCGACGCGCTGACTCTTCTTGAAATTCATGGGGATGAAGCACGCGAAGGCCTTGCTGACGCTGAAGCAGGTCTGTCGAAGCTTTTCCCCTACTTCTTCCCGAAGAAAGAGGAGCCCAACACTTTCGTTGCTCTTGCCAAAGCCTTCAACGTGCCGGAAGATCTTGGGCTCAAACTTCGCCAAGAAGGCCTGAAGATTGGCATTGAAGGCACCATCGCGCTGGTTGCTAATGGCCAGCAAAACGTCGACTGGACCAAGGTTGGCGACATAGGGGAGATGGAAACGAAGAAATGGCAATCTCTAATTAGAGCTGCCAAGCCTCCCTCAAAACCAATCCTTTCCTTCCTTGGTGTTAAGCCAACTCCTGCTCCAAGCTCATCCAAGCCGGAGGTCAAGTAGACCACCCTGTCCTCTCTTTTGGTTTTTTCTGTCTTTTGACGATGTCGCCCTAATTAGTTTTAGCGACAGCTGCTTCAATAGTCCATTAGGGACCCTTCTTTTGTAATAGTAATGTACATACTTTGAGAATCAATGAAAATCTATCTTTGCTTGATAATTGATGTCGAGCCTTTTCTTTCAGTTGATTTTTGACAACTATTCTACAACTCCTCGTCCTTCTGATGTGTTACCTGCATCGTCCCGTTTGAAGAAGGCACCTGTTGCTGTCGAACGTATTGAAGATTCATCGAATAAAAATTCGGCAGAAGACTTGGAAGAACTTCGCCAACAGCTCTAGTCTCTGAAGAAACAATCACTTATGATAATGGAGCAGTCTCGCAAATCATCCGAGAGAGAGAAAATTGCACTTCAACAGGCTCAAGATGCCATAGCTGCCAAAGAAGCCGCTGTTTCTGAAGCTGAAAAGCCGACCACTTGAGAGAATTTGATGCTTGATTTGATGAATGAAGTCAGTGCGGATATGTCAGGTATGCTTTTGCGAACCAGGACTCCTTCTGTTTGCCCGTTTTTTCTTTTCCGATATTCTTATGCTGTCGCCAAATAGGTTCCTTTCTCGACGCTGCTGCTGAAGACGAAAGGGTAAACACAAGGACCAATCTCCTTGTCAACCTTTCTCTTGACCACGGTTCTCTTTTGGCCACTCCAGAGCGTACCCGACAGATTGTCGGTTTCAAGACCGCGCTGTCAAGTTCGCGACTTCCTTGATTTCTGTACCAGGACCTTGTCCTTGGTTTATAAGACAATGTTTCCTCGGAACGAGGCACCTGACACTCTTCTTGGCTTGATGGAAAAATTTCGGGATGCTCCTCGTATCCATAACTTTGTGCGAGCTCAATTGTCCGCGGGAGCAAGATTCGCCATGATTATGATACAGATCTGCTACCGAAAGTTAAACCTGACTACGATTGCGAAACGAAAAAGGAACATCGACAGAATCAATGATATTGTGACTCCTGTAGCCGAAGAAATGATGGATGAACTTCTTCGGATGGACTCTGAATTTTTTATCAAAGGTAGCTATGCTGAACATACGACAACTCCTGCAAATAACAAAGGACTATCCATAGATAGTATATTAGGTAGGAATTGATATTTTTCCTTGTAGCTTGTCGAATCTTCTCCAAAATTGTATCTTGTGTGTTGTAGACATATTCTATTTTGTGAAGCCAACAAACGTATTTATTTTTCTTCATCAAGCCCCCGAATGTTTCGATGGCGGATCTCTTTATTGTATATGCGAGGTTTTTAGACCAAGGCAACCGAATTTATACTGAATATACTATATTTGCGGGTTCTAGCCCCCGAGTGTTTTTGCTCTGTTTTCATTGCTATTTTGTGTCTTCTTTTTATCTGGCGAGGTATTCAGTACCAAGGCGAGATAATTTTATCAGTTAAATTCATCTATATTGCAGCTTCGAGGCGTAAGCCCCTGATCGTGTCGAAGAAAAGATATATATTTCCACTATCTTTATTTTATTTCAGCCCCGCGAGCCCGCCTCAAAAACCTTTCTCGGCCCCACTTGGTGCCCCGAAAAGGAAAAGAGTGCGTCTGAAAACTCGTGGGCATTTCAGACATTGTATTTTTACAAGGAGGGCTATATTTCGACACTAAGCGTAAAACGCCTTAGCTGTGCCACGGTTTTCTCGGGATTTCCCGTCTTCTTGTCCTTGATCCCGTACGCTCCTCCTTCGATGACTTCGTGACGACGTAAGGGCCAAGCCATGGCGACTCAAGTTTTTCATACGCTCTGATTGAGTCGCAAAACTAGGTCTCCAACCTGAAAGGATCTTGGTCGCAATCGTCGATCGTGGTAGTTTTTCAGGTCCTGCTGATATTTAGTTACCCTTGACAATACTTCGTCTCGAGCTTCGTCGAGTGCATCGACGTCGTCTTCCAATGCTTTCCTGGAGACTTCTTCATTGTACTCCGTGACTCTGGGAGAGTCGTGCTCTATTTCTATCGGCAGTACTGCTTCTGCTCCATGGACCAGGAAGAACGGATTCTCCTGTGTTGCTGTATTTGGTGTTGTTCGGATGCTCCATAACACACTTGGCAGCTCCTCTGGCCAAGTATGCCGAGCTTTTTCCAATGGCCCTAACAAGCGTTTCTTGATACCATTGCAGATGATACCATTGGCTTTCTCGACTTGCCCGTTGGTTTGAGGATGCGCAATCGACGCGAAGTGCAATTTAATGCCTACCTCTGCACAGTACGCCTTGAATTCCTTGGATGTGAAATTACTGCCGTTGTCCGTGACGATGCTATGAGGTACTCCAAACCGAAAAACAATGCCCTTCACGAATTTTATTGCTGACGCTGCATCCGGTGAATTTATAGGCTTTGCTTCTATCCATTTGGTAAATTTGTCGACCGCAACGAGCATATATTCGTATCCTCCTGGCGAAGCTTTGTGTAACTTTCCCACCATATCGAGACCCCACTGAGCAAAGGGCCAAGATAAGGGTATAGGCATCAATTCCGCTGCAGGAGAGTGCGGTTTTGCGGCAAATCTCTGGCACGCATCGCAAGTGCGCACTATTTCTTTCGCGTCCTCAATTGCTGTCAACCAGTAAAATCCAGCTCGAAAAACCTTGGCTGCAATAGCTCGACTACTTGCGTGATGACCACATACTCCTTCGTGCACGTCCTTCAGAATTATCCTTCTTCGGGTGTGATGCACCTTTGTAACACACCCGAAATACTTCGTTTGTACAACTCCCCTTTAACTACCGTGAAAGCTTTAGATCGTCTGATAACTCGCCTTGCTTCAACTGGATCATCGGGTATTGCTTTCCTTAGGATGTATGATATGTACGCCTGCATCCATGGGATTTGCACCATTAGTACTAAATCTTATTCCTCGTCTTCTTCTTCTAATGTTTCTTTCGCAGCCCCCAAGGGTTTATCGTTCTTCTCCTTCTTTGTTGATTTCCTCGGCTTTGTGGATCTCTCTGTTATCTCCTCCCAGAACACGCCTGGAGGGATTGCGAGGCATTGTGACCCGATGTTTGCAAGAACGTCGGCTTCATCATTACTCAACCTGCTGATATGGTTTACTTCGCATCCATCAAACAGTTTCTCCAGCTCGTTATACATTTCCTTGTACGCCACCATGCTATCATTGACTGCATCACACTGGTTCATGACTTGCTGAGCCACCAATTGTGAGTCGCCAAATATTTTTAATCGAGTTGTGCCGCAAGCTTTCGCCATCTTCATCCCATGTATAAGAGCTTCATATTCTGCCTCATTGTTAGATGCGTTTGGAAACGTCATCCGTAAGACATATTTCAATTTGTCGCCTTCAGGCGATATAAGTATCACGCCAGCTCCAGCTCCTTCTAACCTTTTGGACCTGTCAAAGTTCATAGTCCAGGTTCTCGATAAATCCGAGGTCCTGTGTTTTGCAACTCCATCCACTCGATGAAGTCGTAAAATTTGACTTTATTGCCTTTCTTTTTCGTGATGTCCCGAGGAGAAAGTTCTATTCCCCAAAGGGAGACACGGCCCGTAGCTTCTGGATTGTTGAGTATATTGGATAAAGGCGCCTCATTGACCACTATTATCGGATGCGCAAAATAGTGCCGTAATTCTTGTGGTTGTGAATACTCCATATGCGAGTTTTATCGGGTACCTCTGTTTTGAAGGCGATAATACTTCACTAATGAAATATATCGGCCTCGCACTCCATGGGTTTCCTTCTTCTTCTTTCGACAACTAGCACCGTGCTGACCTGGGGTGTAGCCGCAATGTATAGCAGGAGGGGTTCTTTCTTTTGGCGCTACCAAGATTGGGGGTGTCAAGATTGCGCGTTTAAGGTCCTCAAAGGCTCTATCTGCCTCTTCGTTCCACTGAAACTTATCTCCTTGTTTGATTAGGGCATAGAACGGTAACGCCTTTTCTCCCAGCGCGACGAATTCAAAAGCGATCGCCAGTTAGCTATTGTATTTCTTTCAGCTTTGTTGGCTTCCTCATTGTTACGATAGCTTGGATTTTTTCGGATTAGCTTCGATCCCCCTTGCTGAGACTAGGAACCCGAGAAGTTCTCAGGGACGCCGAAAGAGCACTTGGTCGGATTCAATTTGAGACAAAATTTGTCGAGGTTGTCGAAAGTTTCCTTCAAGTCCTCGATTAATGTTGCCCCCTTTTTTGATGTTATGACGACATCATCAATGTACACTTGTACGTTTTTCCCAATATGTGTTGCTAAGCATTTCTGATCATCCGCTGATATGTTGCTCCGCGTTTTTCAGACAAAAGGCATTGTTCTATAGCAAAACACGCCGTAAGGTGTGATAAACGCTGTTTTGACCTCGTCCTCTTCTTTCAACCTGATCTGGTTATAACCAGTAAGCATCCAGGAAGGAAAGACGCTCACATCCTGCCGTGGAGTTGATAATTTGTTCGATCCTTGGGAGGGGAAAGTGATCCTTTGGACAATGTTTATTAAGGCACGTAAAGTCGACGCATGCGAAGGACTTTCGTGTTTTCTTCGGCACCATCACCGGGTTAGCTACCCAAGTGGCCTCTGTAGATATCTCTTTGATGAAACCAGCTTCTCTAAGTCGATCGATTGATAGCATGCTTTGCGGTTTGGTTCCAAAACGCCGCAAAGGTTGTTTGATTGGTCTCGCTATTGGATCCAAGTTTAGGTGGTGCTCGCAAGTTCCCTGGGTACTCCCCGGCATATCGATGGACACCATGCGAAGATTTTCCTGCTCAGGGAGGAACTCGACGAGCGCTTCCTATGCGAGGTCCATGTTGTTGCGATGGACGTCGTTTTCTTCGGATCTGTCGGGTGAATCTGCACTTCCTTAGAATCTTTTGCGGTATTGAAAGTTGATTCCTTGTTGGGTCTTTCTACATCTGGCAGCACATCATAATCAGTCATGAGCCTTGACGCTGCACATCCCAGGTTTCTGATAGTCGATGAAAATCCTTGTCACATTTATCGGCTAGCGCGAAGCTTCCTTTCCGTGATTGGTCCCTTGGGCCCGTGCAACCTCCAAATGTGTATGTAGTGTGGCACCGCCATAAACCTGGCATACGCTGGTCGTCCCAACAAAGTGTGATACTGCGACGGGAAATCCACAACTTCGAATTCCAGCCTTTCTATCCTGTAATTGTCTCGGGTCCGAACTCGAACGTCGAGATTGATTCTTCCCAGGATAACTCTTCTCTGGCGTGATTCCATAGAAACGCGTGTCGGTTGGTTTTAGATTTGCCAGGGATATGTTCATTTCCTCCTGTATCTGCGCACATGAGGTTTAGCGCTGCCTCCATCTATAAACACTCGAGATACGTCGAATCCTGCAATTATTGCTGGTAAGATAAGTGCTGATTGCCTGGTCGAGGAACTTGTCGCGGGTGATCTGCTATTGTGAAGCCAATGTCTTGCCCTGACCAATTTAGGTACTCAACCGTTGGTGGAGGCATCTTCTCTGCCATAAACACTTGCCGCGAGATTACCTTCTCGAGCCCCGTTAGATGGCCTAGCTTTCGAATCATCGAGACCACGCCATTGTTGTTAGGATCAACATATGGGGTGGTTGGCTGCCGCTATTCTAAGTCGATGTCGATTTCCTCAGATTGCGGGAGGAGGTGGTAAGTGGATCTCACTCCCCCCTGGGGGTTTCTATTTGCTGCTTGAGCATTGGCCATTCCCGACTCGCAACATTGCTTGAAAATTGCGACAGTCCTTCTGCAGATGTCCTGACTGCCTTTTCCGTTGCTATCGAGATAAAAATGCATCTGGCACGGCCCGTTCATCATATCTCCTGAGTTACGAAAGATCTCTGAAATCTTGACCCGCTATTTTGCCTATTATCTCTATTGTCGCCCTTGCACTACTTCTTTGGTAGTCATCTCTATTGTTTCCTCCATTGTGTCCCCGAAAGCCAGCCGATATTTGGCTAGGTGCGTTGTAACTCGAGAATTGTCGAGGAAATCGTCGTCTATTTTGAAAATTTCGACTACGGCCTCTTCTGGGACCTATGTCGTTTGTTATGTACCGCATCTTCACCATCTGCCCATCTGTTTGCTATTTCCATTAATGCTGATACTGTCCTTGGGTTTGTCCTTCCTAAGTCCTCCACGAAATCTCCTCGTGAACTCCTGCTACAAACGCATCTATCGCTCTCTCGTCAGATATTTTCTGCCGAGTTTTTGATGATGTTCCACCTTTGGATGTACTTCCTCATTGATTCATCATGCTTTTGTCGACATGACCTCAACTCCGCTAGTGTCGCAGGTTTCTTGCAGGTTGATCGAAATTTTTTGATACACATCCTCAAAACTCTCCCAGCTGTCGATGGACCCTGGGGAAGCTTTATCCACGATCTGCGGCTCCGCTCAGGTGTATTTGAATGCTTTGCATGGCTGTTGCTCGGTTCCGCCTATCAATTTCATGCTCCGTAATCGACTAACCAATCCCTCGGATCTTGCAGCCATCGAATTTCTTGAAACTATTGGGTAGTTTGAATCCTGACGGGACCCGAGTTTTTCGGACCGTCGTGTGAAACACGGAGTCCACACATATCCTCTTCAGCAAGTTCGGTGAATGCCGACGTTCTCTTCTTTCTTGTCGCGCTCTATCCACTCGGCCTGAGTCGTTGTGTCTCTGGCTCCACTCGCTCGGTGGATCTTGCACCGCTGGTAGGTCTGGACTATTTTGCCTGCGCCTTTCCTGGAGGTGTAGCTGAACGCCGCTCCCATGGCTCCACATCCTGCCATGGCCATGTTATACAATGCTCTTGGATCTCCGAGGTGGCCTGGACGCTAGGATGAAAGCTTGTATCGCCATGTATCCTGCTTCCGTGTTTTTGGGATAATATTCCCCTCGTGTCGATTGGACATGAAGGACATGTCGATGTTTTGGATTAGAGTCTCTCTTTCGGCCTCCGGTATATTTTGCAGCCGAGATCTTGCTCTCCTCCGAGCTTCTCTATGACTATCTCCCGAAGTTCCTAATTGTCGACTTAACTCCGCTCTTCGCCTGCTTGACGCTAAAGCTGCCTCCTTTCTTCTATTCACAGCAGCTGTCTCTTTTTCGCTCTCTTCCACCGAGCAAGCCTATATTGGTAGGCCTGCAATTCTTCGACCGTAGCAGTTGTCTCCATAGGTTCAGAACCATCCATAGCTCTTGCTGCTCTATCCCATGCTGCTTGTGGAAGTTCCTAACGCGTGGTGTAGGCCCAACATATTTAGTGCCCAAACCTCGCCTTAGGTCAGAGGGATCAACATATGGATTTCCCAATTCATCGAAAGCCTCTGATGTCTCCTTCTGATTGCGACTTGTTTCTCCGATGGCGTAGATTTGATGATATTTTGAGTTCTGAACTTCGCTTGGTTTGGTGACACCATCATAGAGATTGGTGAAGACCTTTCCAATAGATATGGACTTGTCGATGAAGTCGAAGCTGTCGGTGTCGCTCGAATCATCGCTTATATAGGAGTCCGCGGATGACTCGAAAGACATGTCGTTGAAGATCTTGGCGAGTTTTTCGCTTGCCTTGGTGCCGATGAAGCGTGGCGACGAAATCTCCTCGTCGCCTAACTCGATGGATGATGCTGAGTTTGAGAAGTCAGGATCAACCGCCGATAATCCCGACGAGATCGGAACTTCGAGACGATACGCTCCTTCTTTCGACGCGAAGTGGAACTTTCCAAACGTCATCTCCATGGGCTCCTCCACATACGCATATGCATCCAAACGGAGGGCGGGTGAGGTAGAAAATCAACTAGACAAGTTTCGATCTGTTTACCTTTGTCCATGATGTTGCTTGCCACCGATGAAGTCGACGATCTTGAACGTGCCATCGAGATCAGCTCCTTGTCGCCTCTAAATCCCACAGACGCGCCAATTGACAAGGTATTAATTTGTCAATGCCACGGATTGTAGACTAGGTTTAGTTGGATGTGTGAGGGCAAGTAGATCTCGAAGGTTTCAACCAAAAAGTACTCGACAATATGAAACTAGGTTGTGTTGACAGAATTGATTTCTGTGTCCCTCGACTCCCTCTTATATAGGAGGTGGAGCCGAGGGTTTCGTAATACACAAGTTTATAGAGTCCGGGAGGTTTCTAACCCGTCCCGCAAGATTACAAGTATCGTTTCCTAATACAACTCTAGTTTTCCTTAATAACATCTTGGGCTTCCGAATCTTCTTATTCTTCGGGTCGTGGGCCTTTAGTAAACCCCGGGTACCATCTTCGGCAGGCCCATTGGGGATGCCTATGTCAGCTGTCACTCCCCCAGATTCAATGGAGACATGAAACCACTATCGAGCATAAATACTCCCTCTTGGAGTTACAAGTATCAACTTGGCCAGAGCCTCTACTAGCAACGGAGAGCATGCAAGATCATAAACAACACATATATGATAGATCAATAATCAACTTGACATAGTATTCCATATTCATCGGATCCCAACAAACACAACATGTAGCATTACAAATAGATGATCTTGATCATGATAAGCAGCTCACAAGATCTAAACATGATTGCACAAGAGGAGAAGACAACCATCTAGCTACTGCTATGGACCCATAGTCCAAGGATGAACTACTCACGCATCAGTCCGGAGGCGGGCATGGTGATGTAGAGCCCTCCGGTGATGATTCCCTCGCGAGTGCCGGAGGCGATCTCCCGAACCCCCGAGTTAGGGTTGATGGCGGCGGCGTCTCTGGAACTGTTCTGGTGTTCTGGCTCTAGGTGCTAGGGTTTTCGCGTCGGAAGGATTATAGGCGAAGGGGCAGAGTCGGGGATGCCCGAGGGGCCCACCCCATATGGCGGCGCGGCCAGGTGGGGCCGCGCCCCTATGGTGTGGCCGCCTCGTGATCCTCCTCTCCGTCTCCTCTTCTTCGGAACACCCGTGGAAAATAAGGTCGTGGGCTTTTGTTTCGTCCAATTCGAGAATATCCGTAAACTCACTTTTCTGAAATCAAAAACAGCAAAGGAACTGGCACCGTGGCATCTTGTTAATAGGTTAGTCCTAAAAATGCATAAAAACATTATAAAGTGTGAGTAAAACTTGTAGGTATTGTCATAAAACAAGCATGGAACATAAGAAATTATGGATACGTTGGAGACGTACGTAACTATGTATCGAAAAACTTATAGCAATATGAACTTAATGACGTGATCTTATGCTACGCTTAATTGGGTGTGTCCATTACATCATTCATCTAATGACATAACCTTGTTATTAATAACATCCAATGTCCATGATCATGAAACTATGATCATCTATTAATCAACAAGCTAGTTATACAAGAGGCTTACTAGGGACTCCTTGTTGTTTACATAACACACATGTATCAATGTTTTGTTAATACAATTATAGCATGGTATGCAAACATTCATCATAAACACAAAGATATATAATAACCCCTTTATTATTGCCTCTTGGGCATATCTCCAACACTTGTCACCAACACGAACTGGCTTGTCATTTACAGGCATGGCTGAAACATCACCAACATCAATGCTCGGAACATCATGTACCTATTGCTGCACTTTAGGCTTGTGCAACTTCTCCTTACGCACCACTAATTCCACATTGGACTTGATATGATCATCACCCATAGGCTTCAAAGTCCGTTGTTTGCCACCATGCATAAAAGAATATGTATTTGCTCTCCCAGCATGTGTCACATTACGATCATACTGCCATGGACGCCCAAGTAGCAATCCACACACCTCCAATGGCAACACATCGCACTCTATCTCATCAACATACTCATCAATTGTAAATGGCACACGCACCTTGTGAGTAATCTTCAGCATACCACAACTATTCAACCACTCAAGATGCTTAGGTTCAGGAAGGCGCCATGTAGACAACCCCAATGCTGCCATCATCGCCTTGCTTATGCCATTAGTACAACTATCACCATCAATCATCAACTTGCAAGCCTTGCCCTTGATAAAGCACTGAGTCTGAAACAAACTCCACAGCTGAACCTTGTCAACTGTCTTGCAAGCATCACCTTGTACCTTCTTGAGTTGCATATTCAGCCCGCTCAATGGTACATCCTCCTTAACAGTCACAGTAGTGTTCTTGGTATCAGAGCCAGGTTTCCTCTCCTCTGAAGATATCACCTCGCCCTTAGTGATTGTCGGGAGTGGACCAACCTCCGGAATAGGAAATATGCACTTTCCCACTTCCTCTATTGCATGTACAACTCTGGACGGCTGCTCACTCTCCTCCATATACGGTAACACGAAACCATCACGAAGAAAAGGTTTGTAGTCCTCCCAAGTACAAGCAAACCTCTGTCAACCGCAGCACGCCAATAATGGTCTAACTCCTCATCCACACGCCGTTGAGCAAGAACAAAAGCATGAGACCCATCGAACTTCCTATTGTATATGCGACATCGAGTGAAACCTAGTTCCATGTTCCTTTCCCAATCATGATACTCCTCAACTGTCGCAAGACGGTGAAGATACCAATGAAGGTTGTATGCCTGACGCTCTACTCCCTTCATGATGTCAAGATAATCATTAAAAACAGAACTGGACTTCGTGCCACGAGAACACCGAATGCCCGAACATCGCCTGGAAACGAAACCGTCGCGGAAGACTGTTGAGTCATGCTGCGCAGGCGGAAAACTGTGGCCGGTTGGACCGGCCTGGTGGTCGGTTGGACCGGGTTGTGGCCGGTTGGTCCGGTCCAGCCCGGTCGACCGGGCGGACGCGGAGCCCCTGGACATCAATCCGGTTGGCACCGGTTGTAGAGCCGGTTTGGCCGGGCCGGCCGATGGTAGGGCCGGTCCGACCGGCACCTGGGCCGCCGGGCCGGTTTGGGCCGGTTGACCGGACCTGCTCCAGATGGGGTCTGAAAAGCCATCTTCTTCCCCGATTCCAAACTCGAAAATTCACGATTCTGGCGCAGAAACTGCCCGAAACGATGGAAAAACTTCGCCCAAACAACTCCAAACTTCCTCCAACTCAACCTCCTTCGACCGAGAGCAAATCTCCTCCGATCTAGAGCCAAACTCCTCCGATGCAAACCGATCTAGATGCGATCGATCAACAAAACCTCGTCGTGAGCAACCCAGAAAACTGATACCACATGATAAGGGGGATCCCAGCAGATCCTCCTAGGTGTTGCCCGATCTTTCACAGCGAGAACCCGGTAGTAAATCCTCCCAACAACGCGATGAACGCAGCCTGGAGAAAGGGAACGAATCCAGGAAGCAACGGATCGATGAACGATACGCCTCAAACCTTGAGCTAGACAATCTTGATGAACACAAGAACCTTCTCAGAGTGGATATAATAGATAAACGGCAGCGCCGTACCCCCGGAGGGATGATACACGTGAACACACGCAATGGGGTAAACCCTAAACTTTAGTCTAAACTTGTCTACCTAAACCCTAGCCGCCCCACCTCCTTATATGAGGGGGAGTGGTGGCCGGCCAGCCCTTGTGGGCCTCTCTAACTTGGTTTGGACATGCCCAAACCAAAACTGACTCAACTTATTAAAAACCCTAATTGGCCCACATATGACCATTACATGAACTAAGATAATTAAGCTGGTGGAGTCTGGCTCCATATAGGCCTCCATGCTGTATCAGGATGAAGGAGTAGAGAAGACATGGGAGGCTGGGTTGTGTCAGATTTTTCCCTTTTTTTTCTAGATTCGTTTATTCAAAATGAAATATCTTGAGAACCGTAAGTCCAAATTACGAACCGTTTCCACTTTTGAGATCCTCGCGTCGAGATCTCCCATGTTAATAGGTTTCGAGATATTTTTTCGTACGTGATGTGTATCTAACTGTACTCGTGTTTCAACTGATAAGTATTTCTGTTTTTAGTGTATTTGGTGTATTTTTTCACTTTACTCAGTAACTATACTCTTTCGTGTGCGCGGTTGTACCTGTACTTACTCGTGTACTGTACCTGCTCGTGTGCGCGACTGTACCTGCTCGTATGCGTCACTGTACTTCTGTACATGTACTTGCTCGTGTCCATGACTGTACCTGCTCGTGTGCGCGACTGTACCTGCTCGTGTGTGTGATTGTACTTGTACTCGCTCGTATATTCAACTGTACATGTGTTGTGCGCAAATATACTCGTGTTCACTAAGTTGTACTTATCCTTCGATGTACCTGTGCTCTCTGTATGTAACTGTACTTGTGCTATATAGGCCTGAGTTGTACCCATCTTTCGTTGTACTTATCCTACCCACGTAACGGTACCCGTACTCGGTACGCACCTGTACTCGAGGCATTCACTAACTGTACTTGTATTTTAATATCATCACGTTGTATACACGTAAGAGCATCCCCACTCGTTGGCGCTCCCCACGCCCAAATCCGGCGAAATTTTCGTCCGGATTGGAGGAAGATTTGGCGTGGGGAGTAGTAGTTTCCAGCCGCGTGCCCAGGCGAAGTCGACGATGCGAATTTAAAAAACGGAAACTTGACAAACTTCGGCTAAATTCGGGTGAATATAGACTAAATTTAATGATATTTAGACTAAAACGGGCGGAGTTCATACATAGAGGCCGATTCGACTATATTTCGAATTCGGCAAGGGAATTCAAACGCTAATTTAAAACACGGCGCCTACATGCCCAAATGGCGGTAGAACACCGTGTAGTCGCCGTCGCCGTCGTCGTCGGAGCCGTCGTCGTTGCCGGCGCGGCCTGGCTGCTGCTGCCCTGGCCGGCGTCTCCCCACCCCGATGGCTTGTACCATTCGTCGTCGGAGGACTCGAGGTCGACGACGGGGACAGCAACGCGATGGAGGTGTCGCAGACGGCGGTGGGCCGCGCGCACACGTCGCTGGCGAGTTGGAGCAGCGGCGGCGAGTTGGCGTGCGGTGCCAGGTCCAGCAGCCGCCGCTGCTGCCTCCGCTGCTGCCGCAGCCAGCGCGCCCAGTCCGGTGCGGCGTCGTCGCGCTTCTCCTCCTCCATGCTGCAAGCGACCTGGCGATCGCTCCGCCATCGCGTCCCTCCGCGCGCTTCGCCCTCCTCCTCGGCGAGCTGGCTGCGGCGGCCCTCGTCTCTTCCGGCCGCCTGCGGCGCGAAGGCTGTTCTCTGATGACGAGGCGCCGCTGCTGCGCCCTCGGGTCGCCGGCGGAGACGCCGGCTCCTTCGCGCGCACCGTCTTCGACGTCGCTCCTCTCTTCACCGGCGCCAAGGATGACCTTGACGCCGATCCGGAAGACGACGAGCTGGCAGCCATGCGCCGTGGCTGCAAGACGCTTCGACGGCGGATGCCCTCGATGCCGATAGAGGGGGCATCGTGAGCACGGGGAGTTGCCGCCTCGATGTGCTCGACGACGCCTCGAGTGTCCGGCCCGGAGCGCTCCACCACCGTCGGCGTCCGCGCGTTGTTGCGCGCAGGCGGAGGCGGCGGGCCGTCGTAGGCCGCCCGCTCCCGCTCCCACCGCTGGAGGAAGACGAGTTCCACCCGTGTAGTTGTCGGGGGGTGGCGCGGCCGGCGCGCTCCTCGTCGGTCATGTCATCCGCGCCTCCCTCGATGGCGACGTCGAGGGCGTGGCCATGAGGCGGCGGCGGGATTGGAACGCCGCCAGCACTTAGCCGCCAGCCGCCCTCCGGGAGGCCTCGTGTCCGGCGGGCAGGGGTACCCCGCCTGGTGGAGGAGGTGCCCTCCCACGCGTGGAGAGACCGGCGGGGGAAGCCGTTGTTGGCTGCGCCGTCGTCGCTCGTAGAACGCCATCTTGAGAGTAGAGGAGAGGGAGGGAGAGTGGAGCACGCGGCCGTGCGAGCGGACCGGCGATATAGGCGTGGCTGGCGCGGGGATTAAATGCCGCGATGATTGCGACGCGCCCGCGCGAGCTGACCGGCGGCCCAGTGCGCGCGGAAGACGATGCGGCGCGGAAGACGAAGACACACTCGGCATGCCCGGCTCTTACAGCGCGCGGAAGACGACGACACAATCCCGCCGCGCGGGCCGGCGAATGCATCGGCGGCAGGCTTTACAGCGCGAGGAAGACGATGCGATGAGACGACGATCGGTCTCTCGCCGACAAGTTGGGCCACCGCACGCGCGGAAGTTTCTCGCTCTGCTGCTTTCATTCCCGAGCCCGAGCGCCCGGGGGCCGGATGAGCGTGATCGCTGGATGGATTTAGCCAAATCGGACGAACGGGAACCGACGCGATCGTGAATACGCCGTCCGATTAAAAACGCCGCCGGGGACGAGTGAGATGTCTAACTGCTTGGCGTGCATTCTCTCTACTACTAGTACGTACGTGCACATACATGCAGAAGGTACATTCGCTTCATCGCTTGCATGGGCGCTGGCTAGCTAGCTACCTATCGAATCCATCGATTGCTTTTTTTTTCTCGTAGTCTGGCGAATGCATACCTAGTACTTGGTTTGGACATGGCCTAGTACTCGATGTCGCAACATCCGGACCATGTGCGGAGTCGCGCGCGTCGCGCAGTCGGATGACACGTGTCGCTCGCTCGTACATCGCGGGAGATGGATTGTTCCCTTTTTAAAGGTCGGTCTTTAGGTAGTCCTATCCAAAAACCATAGATCCCGTCCGCATCTCTCCCACTTGTGTCTAAGCTCAAGAGTCACTGGTGGAAAAACAGGCTTTGGTCGCGGTTGGCAACTGCCATTAGTCGCGGTGGCGCAACCGCGACCAAAGCAGCGCGACTCAGGCCTTTAGTCCGGTTCTTAACCGCGACTACCCCGTCTGTGGGCCGCAGGAGCTGCTGAGGAGACCTTTAGTCGCGGTTCTCTCGCCAACCGCGACAAAACTCCGCAGGGTTTAGGGTTTTAGCCTCCCCCTAAATCTGGTTTCTTTTAATTTGTATTGTTTATTTCTTTGGGTTTTAATTTTGAAGGAGTTTCACATATTCTACATATATATACATGCATTGAATGTACAATTCAAACAAATTGAAATTAAAACCAAAAAGAATTCAAGAGGAATATACAATATATATTCAATATCGGATGACCATATACAATATATATTCAATATCGGATGACCATATACAATTTTGAACAAGTTAGTTGAAATTCTGGTGCATATAAAGTTCTACGTCAGAATAGTGTTCTCCTCTAGGATTGATGACTTCCTCGCCAACCATCCAGCTATCTTGAAGTGGTCGGAAGCGAGCTTCTGGACTAAGCGTCTTCCGGAGGTTATTCCTCAGGATGTTGTTCTCACACGTTGGTCCCGGTTGGTATCTCCGGATCCTCTCACAAACATAGTATCCACATAGATTGTCCCGGTGGCTGAATATCTCCAGATTCCGCCTGCCATTTTAAATGTAGCTCCTTTTAAATTCACCTTGGTATCACGAACCTGCTCCAAACCCTACGAGGCAAAGAAAATTAAATAAACAAAAGAGTTAATTAGTTACTTGATATTAGGAAATGAATGAACGAAATAGGCCCCGATATAGAGCGCAAATGAATGAAAATAATTACTTTGCATCATTTTTCTCATGTCGCCCAAATCGCCGGATCCATATTCAGAGAGTCGTGGACGAGAACCGAGGAGGTCTGAACTTTAATTACCATAAGAATCCAAAGTGGAACCTGCAAGATACACGCACACTCATGCATAACTCATCGATTAGCTACATACCATAAACCAAAGAGAATGTGCTCAAGACGTAAACACTCACCCAAAATGGTAAGAACAGAATATCACTTTTAGTTCCTGTTTTATAAGAAACCGCACAGGTCATCCTCCACGTCGGCGGGGTGGAGTTCTAACACATATGAATTAACGATGTGTGGGTCAATGAACCCAACATCATGGATGTTCCTTATTCGCATTTCCGCTTCTTTCATTCTGCATAATATAGCGTACACAACAAGATAGTTAAAATAATATATATATATATATATATATATATAGTAGGCAATAATGAACGAGATGGGGTAGAAATTAATAAATCACTTACTGAACGTAGCAACCGATGATAGATTTGTCGAGGTCGCACAGATTGAACAGCTGGAACAATTCACTCGTGAATCTCTGTACCCAGTAATGTTTGAAATGATGCATATCTAACTTCCGCATAGATATACTTTGGCGTTTTTATGTTTTATGTAACCCTTGTACCAATTTAGCAGATCTAGCATTTGTCGAGGTAGATCCTCTCTTGTACCAATTTAGCAGACGAGAGGGCCATTCTTCACATAAGGTAAATACCACGTCCTCATTGGCGCCTACTTCGCCTAAGTGCGACGAAGAGGATAATTAACTCTACTTCGCTCGTTCTCTCGGCACTCGTTGCGCTCGAATCCATGCTGCCGCACCGCTATGATATCGGGGGCATCCGGATTGGCGGCTTGCCTATGAGCGTGGCGATCGATTGTTTACTTTGTTCCCCGAGTTGGGCAACTTCTTTCCCCCTTTTAAATTTGTTTCCCGCATTTTTTACTTGCTGCTTTCTTCTCCGCCAACTCTTTCCCCGTTCTTGAACGCAAGTGCTTGCCTACGAAGTTCACGTAAATAGTCGTCGGGCAGATTCTTGCTTGGGACGGGGTGTTCAAAAATGACTTAGCCCACCGTTTTTCCTTGTCGAATATACTCTGTCGCTATTTTTTTCTTCTTGACGCTCGCCTTCCATTTTTCTAAATCAGCAGCCGCGCCGGCCTCACTTCCTCGGCACTACTTTCCCAAGACCTCCCGGGGAGAGGCTTTATGATACCTCCTGCACTTTGTTTCAGGCACGTAAGGTCCGGTTAATAACCCGTGACTGCTTCTTTCTTCGCGAGGTGGATTGGGGCGGTACCTGTCCGCATCACCCGCCTGATTTGAGACTGTGAAGGCACAGCCGACGTGAATGAGGTGTATTAGGTGAAGCACCACCGCCACCGTTACCGCCAACACATCATATCAAAGCACTGGCGATAAATGACTGGCTGGTCACACTGGCCACCACTACTCACTGCAGACGGGTGGACTTGTTGGCGCTCGCCCGAAACTTGATAAATTTCTTCGGCCATAGAATAACTGGCGCTTGACATCTCCCAGTCTTTTCACCCCTTCAGGTGTATCAAGTCAATGTCCAGTCCTCAAACCCTTGGACTATCTCCTCCACTGCACGAGCATAGCCATCTTGGAATGGGGCTGTTGTGGTGGAGTGCCAGGTGGTAAAGCACCGCCGATGGCTACCTTCATGGACATGTTCCCGATAGGACAATACAGAGAAGACATGCTTTCATCTCCTTTATATCATTCACTCGGGCAGCTTATGCAGGCTCCGTGCACTCGACCACCGAGGCTCCGTGTAGTATTTCTATCGTCGAAGCACCAGCCTGGGTGAGGCCTCCGTGGAAGCCACGCTGCTTCTTCTCCGCCGGGCTTCCGAGATCCATTGGATGATCTCCCATGCCGCGCCCGAGCTGCATCTCTTTCGGCGACTGGTACACTCACGGTTTTCTTCATCACATCCATTTCCGTTACCAACTTCACCACAACATCCGCATCCCGATCCATCTTTCTCTTCCGGCCTGTAACCGTACGGGTCATCGTTCGGGGGAACCCTATTTTCCACGGAATGGGCCCTGTGCCTCGTATACGTCCCCTCCGTGTTCGATTCCCGGGAGGGGCTTTTTTGTCGTATGCGTTCTCTCTCATGGGTCCCTGATCCCTCCCCCTCTTGAGCCTCCTCATTGCTCCTCAATAAGCTTTTTGGCAGTGGGTGTAATTATTTGTCCCTCGATAAACACACTTCGTCTCCGGTTCGATCCCCCATGCCCGTACCACCAACTTTTTGCCCTTGGGTCCCATCCCTCCGCACCGACGGATTCCTCGCGCCCTCGGCTCGTCCTCCTCCATCTTCTCCCACTTAGGCTGCCAAAAGCGATACCCTCCTGGCCCCATTTTATGATTGTACTCCTTCTGGGCGCTATTTTCCTTTTTTATTTTTCTTTGAGACATAGTTCAAGGAACTGCTCCTATTTCTTTTGCTTCACAAATTCTGGCCAATCATGTTGCGGTTTCTCATTTGAAATCCGGAGTCTTGCCCTCGTTGACAAAGTCATGGGCTACATTTTGCTTGGTATTTCCGGGAATGCGTTGGTCATCCTAGAAAGAGCGAATCGTTGACTAGCTTATGCCTCTCCTTGTTTTCCGCAATCTTGTTACCTCCTCATCAGAGTTTGCGGTATTCGGGAGGTAGAACGAAATGTTCCAGGCTTGTTGAAGCAATCTTTTTTCTCTCTCTTCGACCAAAGTGAAACCAACACGTGCCTTCTTTGCCTCATTCCACTCCTGGAGGGTGGATCGAGACGTTGTCTCTAAAAACGGCTCCGCATTGGCTGACAAACTTGGTGGCGTTCTTGTTGGGCTCCAGCCGTTGCTTCTGCCGACAACATCGATGGTGCATGTTTCTCCCCGCTTTCATCGTCTTGGTTGCCCCACGCTTTGACGACGTACTCGATTTTTTCGACGATCCCGCCTCGAGGGCTAAAATAAGAAAGAGAGTCGCGCGCGTTAGTACACACATTTATTCAAATCAGTTGGTTTGTATCACCGTACGCTCATGTATATATATATACCTCGGCGCCAGGTGGTTGCTACTTCCAATTGAAGACCGCGTGGTTTATCGACGTTTCTTCGGCATCATCTGCTTGCCGACGGCGCCCCTTCATCTTCACACTCAAGGTTCAGCGGATAAGAAGAGATATCATCTTCTTCTCCGGTCGGCACATATGGAATATCGCCTTATGATGCCGAACATATGGTCTCCAGCCGGATCATAGTTGTCCGTAATCGGGTCGCTCTATCGTCCGCCATATGTCGGTCCTGAAAACAAAGCAAAATTAATTGTGTATATGCTACATTATCACATCTCTTCTACATATAAAGAGAGAGGTATAGTATGGAAGGGGGACGAAAGGGATCGCGTGGATCGAGAGACTGTGTGGCGTGTGATCGAGAGGGGTTATAAGTGTGCCGAGACAACCCTCATTTCACTTCTCGACATTCTTCTGAAAGTCAAAATTTTTGTTAAGTTAAAATTTTACTTAACAAAATTTAGACTAAATGATCAAAATTTTAACTTAACAAAATTTAGACTTAATGATGATCAAAATTTTAACTTAAGAAAAATTTTACTATTATTTGATCATTTAAAATTTGATCATTAAGTTTTCTTAAGTTACAGAATTTTGATCATTAAGTTATCTTAAGTTAAAATTTTGATCATTAGAATTTTTGTTAAATTTTGTTACATATTAATTACATATTTGTTAAATTTTGTTAAGTCAAACTTTTGTTAGTGTACAAATTTTTAGTTAAGTTAAAAAAACAAATTTTAGTAAAAATTTAGTGATCAAAATTCTGTAACTTAAGAAAACTTAATTAGTCAAATTTTAATTAGTTTACAATTTTAATTTTAATTAGTTTACAATTTTAGTTTTTTTACACAATCTTTTTTAAGTCAAATTGTAGTTCTTTTTAAGTCAAATTTTAGTTTTTTAATTTTACACAAACTTTTAACTCAAATTTTAGTTATTTTTTGTTTAAAATTAACAAGAACAAAAACTAAAAGAAAGAAAAATGCCTACGCGCTGCCTCTCCTCTCCCTCTCTCGTCTCTCACCGCGCGCGGGCACGGCGGCCGCCGGTCTTCCCTCTCTCTCTCAAAGCAGCGCAGCGGCGCCGCAGAGCAGAGGCGCGCGCGGCCACGGCGCTGAGCTCTCTCCCTCTCCTCTCTCACCGGGGCGAGCGGCGCTCTGGGCGACGACGAGGGCGCGCGGCGACGACGAGCGCGACGTGTGACAGGTGTGGGCGGGGCGGCGACGTACGAGACGGCGGCGGCGACGGCGAGTGCGGCGACGGCGACGGCGAGTGCGGCGACGGAGACGGCGAGGCGCGGCAGCCTGACGGCGACGGCGAGTGAGGCGTCGGCAACGGAGCGAGCGAGAGGAAGAAGAGAACTGAACCGCGCGGGCGGCGCGGGAATATATAGGGATGGGGCTTGTCGCGGTTGGGGTCGCCAACCGCGACCAAAGGGTCTTTTCCGCGGACACTCCAACTGGCGACTAAAGGGATTTTCGCCCGGTTTTTAATTTCCCGTGGGGGGTCTTAGTCGCGGTTGGCCAGGCCACCGGGACTAAAGGCCCATCTCTTTAGTCTTTTCTTTTTTTGAAAATCATAAGTATAATACAAATAATATATCAAAAATCGAAAAATAAAACTAATTCAATTCAAAATTATAAAAATACAAATTATATATCAAAAATCAGAAAATAAAACTAATTCATTTCAATATGTTAAAAATACAAATAATATATCAAAAAATTAAGAAAAGTAAAACTAATTCAATTCAATATGTTAAAAATACATATAATACATCAAAAAATTCATAAAAATAAAACTAATTCAATTCAAAATGTTTAAAATACATATAATATATCAAAAAATTCATAAAAATAAAACTAATTCAAAATCTTAAAAATACAAATAATATATCAAAAAATTCATAAAAATAAAACAAATTCAATTCAAAATCTTAAAAATACAAATAATATATCAAAAAATTCAGAAAAATAAAACTAATTCAATTCAAAAATTTAAAAATACAAATTATCAAAAATTCATAAAAATAAAACTAATTCAATTCAAAAGTTCGTTGGCCCCCTCCCGCCTCCTTCCGCCGACCCCCTCTTCCCTCCCCGTCTTCGCGCCATTTCTTCCCCGTCTCCCGCCCTTTCTTCCCGCCAATTGTTTCCCGCCAATTTCTTCCGCCCTTTCTTCCCGCCAATTTTTTTCCCGCCAATTTCTTCCCCGCCACTTTCCCCGCCTCTTTCTTTCCCGCCTCCCGTCTTCCCGCTCCCATTTTTCCCGCCATTTGTCACTACATATAGGTAGTCCGGCTTATTATCCCATCTCTACAATCTCTCATCACTCTCTCATGGCTTCCACCGCACCCACTCTAACTTACCAGCAGGTGGAGGAGCTTTGCGCCTCGAACTACCTTGCCCTCCGGCTGGCCTCCAAGGTCTCGCCGGCTGAGCCTGGGCGCCGGCTGCGTGTCGGTCCCTCCCGTCCCTCATGAACACAAGGCGGCGGCCATCGCCAACCACTACTACCTCGACCTCACGCCGGGGCAGCGGATGAATCCCCGCTCGCTGGCATCCCGACAACCAGTAGACTTGGGACGCCTTCTTCATCAACCGGCGTGAGAGAGGGCGCTCGCCTGGTATGAGGAGGACGGTCTGCCTCCCGGAAACTTCCACGAGGCCGGCCGCCGGCTATGGTGGGAGCCGGACTCTGCAGAGGGTCATGGACTACATCACGGCCGGCGATATCCCCCGCCGCGCCATCTCGCCCGAGCCACGAGCGCCGCCTTATTGACGCCGACGAGCAACAGCGACGACAAAGCAAATGACGAACACGCGGGCAACTTAGAAGGCGACGATTACCAGTACAACGGCGGCGGCCATGAAGACTACGAGTATGCATATTATACGCCCAGGCAGGAGTATGACTAAATCACTCCAAATTTCATGTATGCAGGAGTATGACTTAGTCACTCCAAATTTCCTATATGCAGGGGGAGTATGACTTAGTCACTCCAAATTTCATGTATGCAGTAGTATGACTTAGTCACTCCAAATTTCCTATATGCAGGAGTATGACTTAGTCACTCCAAATTTCATGTATGTGAGTATGACTTAGTCACTCCAAATTTCATGGATCATCACTATCCCGAGTCAATTGAATCATTCGAAAAATGGACACCAAACACATCACGGTAATATAATTCACATGATTCATTCTAACAAAGTTTGGTACAATTAATAAATTATTACACATCATTTCTTCCCTTGTGTCCCCGCTTGCTTACGATTGTATCACGTATCCATGGAGCATCCTCACCATTTCAACTTAATGCTTGGGTCGGTGTTCACTTTGAAGGGCGGAATTTCAGCATACATATTATAATCTTCTGACATGTCTGTCTTGTCCTCCACTCCCACGATGTTTCTTTTCCCCGAAAGAACAATGTGGCGCTTTGGATCATCGCATGATGTACCGATCGTTTTCTTATCTTTCCGTTTCCTCGGTTTGCTACTCATGTCCTTCACATAGAAAACCTCAGCGACATCTTTCGCTAGGACGAATGGTTCGTCAAGGTAACCAAGATTGTTGAAATCCACCATTGTCATTCCGTATTGTTGGTCCACCTTTACCCCACCTCCTGTTAGCTTGAACCATTTGCACCGGAACAAAGGGATCCTAAAGGAGGGTCCATAGTCAAGTTCCCATATCTCCTCTATGTAACCATAATATGTGACCTTTTGCCCATTCCCGGTTGCTGCATCAAAGCGGACACCACTGTTTTGGTTGGTGCTCTTTTTATCTTGGGCGATCGTATGTAATTCCCATTTATCTCGTACCCTTGGAAAGTCGTTATAGTCGAAGATGGTGTCTTGGCCAACATGTACAGCTGATCTACAATCTTATTGTCACTCATTAAATGTTTTCTCAACCAACTGCCGAAAGTCTCCATGTGGGCCTTCCTAATCCAGGATTCAGGCTTCCCAGGGTTGTCCGAGCGTAAAATATTCTTGTGTTTCTCAAAGTACGGGGCCACCAAGCTGGAATTGGTCAGAACTGTGTGGTGTGCTTCAATCAGAGAATGGCCGTCCATACATATCATTGATTTCCTTCCGATCGTGCCTTTTCCACTTAGTCTCCTCTCGTGCCGCGATTGAGGAAGACCAATCGGCTTAAGGTCATGAACAAAGTCAACACAAAACTCAATTACCTCCTCATTTCCATAGCCCTTGGCGATGCTTCCTTCTGCCCTAGAACGGTTACGAACATATTTCTTTAATACTCCCATGAACCTCTCGAAGGGGAACATATTGTGTAGAAATACGTGACCGAGAATGGAAATCTCATCGACTAGGTGAACCAGAGGTGCGCCATAATATTGAAGAAGGATGGCGGGGACACCAACTCGAAACTGACAAGACATTGGATCTACATCGTTCAACCGTGGTAGAACTGATTGATTACCTTCTCAGAGATTGCATTGAGGAATGCACATACCTTCACAATGGCTACTCGAACATTTTCCTATTGCGCCCTCAAAGCAATCGGAAGCAATTGCTTCATAATCACGTGGCAGTCGGGAGACTTCAGGTTTTGGAACTTTTTTCTCCATGTTTATTATTCCCTTTATATTGGACGAGAATCCTGACGGAACCTTCATACTGCTCAGGTATTCAAAAAAGATGACCTTCTCTTCTTCGGTCAGAGCGTCTGGCACCACCTTGAAACCGTTCCGGATGCAGGTCATCAGGGTCTTTCAAACTTTGTTGGCCCGCCGTGCTTCCTTTGTATCATTTGATTTCCCATACACGCCCAGAAGCTTGGGATGTTCACGCAAATATTCTTCGTAACGTGCATCACGTCGATTGCAGAGCGGACTTCTTGGACTTTCCAATATTCTAGCTCCCAGAATATAGATTTCTTCTTCCACATGGCTACGTGCCCGTCGGCTCCCTTCGGAACTATTGTCCGCCAGGACCTTTTCCAAAGATGACTTTCAAACCTCTTGACCATATCAAATAATTAAAGACCAAGCAGGCACCCGCAGGCTTCGCCTAAGGATCTGCTCCTGTCGCTAATGCTTCTGCCTTTCTTTCTTACTCGATGACCTTTCAAGAAATCGACGATGCCCAAGGTACACGCTCTTACAATTTGGCAAATGTACACTTTCAATCTCATGTAAGCAGTGTGTGTATGCATTGTATCCCTTATTTGATAGTCCCCAAAGGTTACTAAGAGCAGGCCAATCGTTGATGGTTACGAAAAAAGCAACGCTCGGAGGTCAAATTCCTCTTCTTTGTGCTCATCCCACACACGGACACCAGGTCTGCCCCACAGCTGTAAAAGTTCATCAACTAATGGCCTTAGGTACACATCGATGTCGTTGCCGGGTTGCTTCGGACCTTGGATGAGCACTCGCATCATAATGAACTTCCGCTTCATGCACAACCAAGGAGGAAGGTTGTAGATGCATAGAGTCACGGGCCAGGTGCTATGGCTGGAGCTCTGCTCGCCAAAAGGATTCATGCCATCCGCACTTAGACCAAATCTTATGTTCCTTGCGTCAGCTGCAAAATCTTTGAACTCGCTGATCTTTCTCCACAGTGCTCCATCTCATGGTGTCTCTAACTCCCGTCCATCTACGGTCCTTGTGCCATCGCAAACAACTTGGCATGCTCTTTATTCCTGAACACGCGTCAACCGTGGTATTACAGGAGCATACCACATCACCTTGGCGGAACCTCTTCCGGTTTCACCACGACGGCCAACAGGTCATCGGCCTTCCTGATCTTATAACGCATCGTGTGTGCGCGGTATACCGGCATTCATTCAAATTCTCGTATTCACCACGGTAGAGGAGGATGCAGCCGTTGATGCATGCATGTATCTTCAGAACCTAAAAACCTGAGGGGCAGACAACTTTCTTTGTTTTCGTGACGAGTACGGGCAACTGTTATTCTTTGAAACATATTCTTCAACATTTTCAGCAAGTTTTCAAATGCCGAGTCAGCTACACCTGCCCGTGCCTTCCATCTCAGCAAATCCAGAGTGCAGCCCAGCTTTTTCATACCATCATCGCATCCGGGGTACAGCTCCCTTTCCGTGATCCTCTAACATGCGATCCAAATTCTCCCTCTTTTTTTCCAGCGTCTCCGCGCATCAGCAATGGTCCGACTCAAGATCATCAACGGGATCATCATTGTTGCCTCTCTTCTTCACCTTCCCCTTCACCTTCCCCTTCACCTTCGCATCCTCCATGAAAGTATCACCGAAATGAGTTAAGATAGCTTTCATCGATGAAATCATCCTCTTCATCTTCTTCCATTGTAACCCCTCTTCTACATGCTTGGTCCAACAATTATAGCTTGGCATGAAACCGTGCCGGATGTGCATGTGAACATCTCTTGAGGAAGAGTAACCCTTCGATTCTTCATATTTAACACATGGACAGATAACAAAACCCCCCTGCTTGTTCGCATTAGCCACTACGAGGAAATCTTTCAAACCCGTACTGAACTCGCCGGAGAGTCGGTTATCGTACATCCATTGTCGATTCATCTGCATTATTATAATATAAAATATATAATTAACCATCATGCATTTGTTAAACTAACTAGCTACAAACAATATAAATTAAACAATGAACTACACACACATGCACATTTTATCAACGACACATCAAAGGTTCAAGTTACTAACCACGATCGAGGAGGAAAAAATAAATGAGAAAGCTCAAGTGTGGCTCCAACACTCCATATCATGTTTGTTTCATGCTCTTGGGGCATTTCATCAAACACCTTATGTGCATAAGAGGAACCAAAAGCAAACCTAACACCCACGTGTTGAAAAGAATGGCACCAAATGGCTAAGTGTTGGCTGCCGGATGGGTATATATAGGGGGGCTTTAGTCCCGGCTGGCCTGGCCAACCGCGACTAAAGGCTCTTTCCCTTTAGTCGCGGTTGGCCCTGGCCAACCGCTGACTAAAGACCCCCACGTGCACCGCCGTCACCGAGCGCTCGGCCTGCGTTGGTCGCGTTCTCCTCCCGAACCGCAATTAAAGAAACACAGTCGTGTTCCTGCAGCATCGCGACTATGGGGCTCACCCTAAGCCCGTTTTTCCACCATGAGTTTTGTAGGCTGACGTTAGTCGGTATCGTCCGATGTACTAAAGGTGCGCCTGTTTTGTAGGTACGCTATTTATCCCATCTACAAATTGTGTTCTTATTCCACTTCTTTGTTGATCTTATCTCTCTTTTGGATATGCTCTGAGGTTGTCAACTTGCGACACTTGGATGATGTCGTGCAGATCGGTGAAGACTGATGAGGTTGTTCATATCACGAAGATATTCTAACCCCGACGCGATCGATCCGTGAAGAGGAGAGATGTGTTCAAGAAATACTACCACATCTAGGATGTTTTTTTTCCTAAATATGATTTATTTTTTAGTTAGTTTGATATACATAAGTTCACGTATTAAGAAAAGCACTTAGCTTTTCTTTTAAAGAAATCTTGCCCTAAAAGCTCCACATCAACAAACTGATGATGAAGACATCCATATCCATGTAATGGAATTTACTATCTTAAAAATGATGGATGGAAGCGAAATGATGATGACCACATTCAAGGAATCATTTGCAATGATTGTAACTACTAAGTATTTTGCGGACTATTGGGAACCTAATTCCGGAAAAGCAAAAAAATTAAGCATCAACATATCTCTTGTGACACTATATATTCCGCCGTCCTTTAACCTACAAATGCGTGTACTTGGAAGGATTTTAATTGCACCTAACTTACAAATGGTGAAGCATTTGTGCCGAGTGAAAAAGGTGACGCACGTTCATTTTCTCATACATCTAGCATTTTTTTAATTGTCGCCTAAGGGCGGAAATGCGACATGTTGGGTTTTATTGTGTTCCCTTGAACCAAAGCTTTCATAATCCATGTTCCGTGCCCAAGTAGCATGAAACAAGATTAAAAAATTAATTTCAACCACATCATTGAATGAGGCCGAAAAATTGGCGCAAAAGCATAACTAACGGGGAAATTATGAGAAACTTTCTCTTAGATTTCAAATTTTTACATGCGTGAGCTACTGGAGCCGGGTTACTAGGTGAACCGCCCGCAAGACCCACACACAATCATATCTATTGACCTGGTGGTTAAGAGGCGAGGCGAATAAAGTAAGAGAGGGAGATACATACCCTTTCATTCACAAGTGATTTTATGTGGGCATTATCCTTTGGGTAACTTGTATTGTGCTACCTCTTACAACTCAACCAGGGGCCCATAAAGATCATCCATTGGCTAAGGCGGGCCGCCAGGTCGGTGCCGAAGAAATATACTTGATGAACAAGGCGAGAAGACGAAGAACAAGGAAAGTTTAGACATAGAACTCTTTGTTACCTAGTCCTACCCGGACAGACCTCTCGAGACCAGGCTCACAATATAAGGGCTAGGAGAGGGTCAGTCGAGGGACACACAATCAACTTAGCCATAAACCACCGTAAGTCTATAGCTAGGTCATACGAAATCTTAGCTTCTCGACGAGTTCATAGTCGAAGCCTTCGGCTACCCCATTGTAATCCGATATTCTCGATAATCAAGATCAGACAAGCAGGAAGTAAGGATTTTACCTCATCGAGAGCCCCGAAGCTGGGTAAATCTTTCTTCCCGTTTGTTTGGTATCCGATGTCTCGTGTCAGCCTACAAGATTCCGTCAACCCTAAGCTCCAAAAGGTGGGCATTGCCGAGGAGTACCCTCGACAATTGGCACCGCCGTCTGTGGGAAACCTGTCGGCACAAGGCATGTCATCGGCAGCTCCGGTCACATCAGCAGCGTTCGTGCTGGCTTCGCCAACACCTTCAAGTCCAAGAAACTCAGTTTGTTGCGGTTCCTTCGAGTTCACACCGCACGCCGAGGCCTCGCGTCCGATCTCTTCGGAGTTACGCGGCAGTATGGATGCAACCTTCGGTGGTGTCCACTTCATCATCGACTCCAGAGGATTTCTTCGACTTCCCAGTTCAAACGCGTCAATTCCAAGGAGACTTCGGCTCCAGAAACCATTGTTCCACTGATAGCTTCAGTAGGCTTACCCAGAAACAGCAGCGAAAGCAGAAGTCGCTTTGGTAACAGAGAGGAGCAACGGAAGAGACGAAGGAACTACGCCGTGAAGAAGAAGAACGAGCCGCAAGTCGCCTTCGACAGTGCGAGAAGGGACACTACAATGCGCAATCCAGCAAGAACCGCCTCCGTACACCTTATTTATCGGCTACGGAACAGCTTGACGCGCCATGTTATTTGCACTCTTAAATCGACCCGAAGGATAGCATCGAGAAGGCCACTCATTTACTCAAAGATTGTTGACAGTTCCTCGACATTCAGGAGTTCTGTGACGGGTTAAGGTCCGAATCAGAGGAAAAAACTCGTTTGGCAGCAAAAAGAGCAGTAGCTTACAGCTACCCGCAGCAATATACACCGGGCGAAGATATTTACATACCAAACGAAGTTTATCCTGCGTCTCGAGGTCAAGTGAACATGATTCACAAGACCAGCTTTTCGAAGAGAGAGGCCAAGAAGTTTCCACGGGAAATAAAATTTGCAGAGGTAGCTATGGCAGCGGTACCCAATTACATCGATTGGTCCGATCAGAGCATCATGTTTAGCAGAGCAGACCACCCGACATCCGTTCCTAGGCCCGGTCATGCTGCCCTAGTCCTTAAAGCGCAGATTGGAGGATATAACATGAGCAAAGTGTTCATCGATGGAGGAAGCGGTCTAAATCTTTTGTTCGCAAGCACAATGAAAGCAATGGGATTATCGGTCTATATGCTAAAAGAATCTAATACTGGTTTCCACGGCATCACCCAACCCGACCCGCTGATCCCCTCGGTAAAATTTCATTGGATGTCATCTTCGGCACACCTACAAATTTCAGAAAGGAGAAGCTCGAGTTCGAGGTAGTCGATTGGGAATCACAGTACCACGCCATCCTCGGCAGGCATGTGATAACCCACAAGTATAGGGGATCGCGTGTAGCCTTTTCGATAAGTAAGAGTGTCGAACCCAACGAGGAGCTAAAGGTAGGATAAACATTCTCCCTCAAGTTCTATCAACCATTGATATAACTCTACGCACACTAAACGCTTGCAATATCTAGGAAATAAACTAGAGCGATAACGGGTATGAGAGGTGACTTTTGCAGAACAAAAAAATACACGGAATAAATGTTAATGCTGCAGCAATAAAATAAACTAAACTAATAGTACCATGAGTGTGGAAAGGCGGTGGTAATAGTGGTGGCTTTGTCCAAGATCAATTAG